>BLSH010242170.1:233802-245465 GCA_018402905.1 Glandirana rugosa
TTTTTAATGTGTTTCAACAGTGATTTACTATATAACGAGTGTGTACGGTACCCATATACACCTTAATGTGGGGTTTTATGTAAGACTATTCCATGGACTCAACATGCCTCTCAGCAAATAGTTTGGGGTGTCTAGTTTCAAAAATGGGGTCATTTGTGGGGGGGGGGGGTTAGCTATCTGGGCAGTTCATGGCCTCCGAAACTGTGATAGGTAACGTGGGGTGAAATCAGCAATTTTCGCCCTTAGAAATCCTGAAGGCGGTGATTGGTTTTCGGGGTCCTGTATGCGGCTAGACTGCCAAAAAGTCTCACACATGGGGTATCCCTGTACTCAGCAGAAGCAACAGAATGTATTTTGGGGTGTAATTCCACATATACCCATGGCATGTGTGAGCAATATATCATTTAGTGACAACTTTGTGTAATTTTTTTTTTTTGGGGTGTCTACTTTTCAAAATGGGTCATTGGGGGGGTGGTTGAACTGTCCTGGCATTTTATGCCCAACATCACCCACTCTTCTAAACACTTGAACCAGCAAGTTTTTTTCTAGCACTTTTTGTTTACATGAAAAAAATATTTTCTTTGCTAGAAAATTACTTTGAACCCCCGAACATTATATATTTTTTAAAGCAGAGACCATACAGATTAAAATGGTGGATGTTGCAAATCTTTTTTTCACAAGGTATTTGTGCATCAATTTTTAAAACGCAATTTTTGGGGGAAAAAACACTTTATTAAATTTTAATGCACAAAACACACTATATTGCCCAAATGCCATGCTTTAAAAATGACTTACACCCGTGCAGCGGCGACAAACTATATACATTTTTAAAAGCCTTTACAGGTTACCACCTTAGATTTACTAAGGTCTACTGTTAGAATTACTGCCCTCGATCTGACGTTCGTGGTGATACCTCACCTGCATGGTGCAATTGCTGTTTACATAAGACACAAGACTGACGTTTGCGTTCACCTTTGCGTGCGTGCATGGGGGGGGGGGGGCAGGGGCATGATTTTTTAATTATTCATTTTGCTTTTTATTTTATTTTAACACTGTCCCTTTCCTTTTTTTTTTTTTTTTGTCTTTTTTATCATTTTTATTGTTATCACAGGGAATTTAAATATCCCCTATGATAAAAATAGGTAGTACCGGATATATATTTTTTAAAATGTGTGGTCTATTAGACTCTAGAGCTCTCCTCAGCCCTTAAAGCATCTGACCACACCAAAATCAGTGTGGTAAGATGCTTTCCTGATTTTGCAATGTCGTTGTTTATATTGGGCAAAACCAAAGTCATGAAATGCTTGTAGCTTCTGGTTTATTAAGCCATAGAGATGATTGGAGCCACTCTAGTCTTCGATCAGCTCTATGGTCAACTGTTGCAACCACCAGCTGCCTTCTCACATTCCTTGGCGGGACAGGAGAGCCTGAGAAAACCATTCAAAGACCAGCAACATACTAGTACGTTGCTGGTCCTTAATGGGCATGTGCTGCAATGTTCTTTTTTTTTTCATACAGCCTGTGGGTTAAATGAAAACAAAAAAGAATTCATGAATCGGTGGGTATGCTCACCATCAGAAAACCGCCCTGCATCCACCCACTTCTAATGATGAGCATAGAACCCTTCTAAAAATATATACCAGAGCATACGGGTAATCTGCCCCAATTTCCACCTACTGCCCCTATGCTCCAGCATTGGCATATATTCTATTTTTTAACTGTGGTGGTGAAATCACCTACTACAGCGCTGAAGTAGCTGATTTACATATGGTGGAAACAAACGCTGTTGCTGTCACCATAAATAAATCAGTGCTGCAGCTGAATGGTGTACCTGAAAAGCAAAAAAAAATTAGTAAAACATAGTAAACAGTAACATAAAAAAATGACATACCTGCAAAGGAAACATCATAAAAAACTGTAACAAAACATTACAGGCATGCATAAAAAACAGTAACAATAGAGAGAGAACAATAGAGAGAATAGAGAGAAAACAAAAGAGAGAGAAGAACAAGAAACGTACAACTGTTTTTGGCTGTTTTATTTTATATATTTTTTGTTTTTTATACCATTTTTTATTTTTTATTTGTGGTTTTACATTTTTTTTATTTATTTATTTATTTTTTGGTATGCTTTTTTTTTTAACAATAATGATTCCAGGTTAGGGTATCTCAAAATGCGGTGACATCTTTGGAGACCCTTTGACAGTGTGCCCTATGCCTGTCTAGTGCTGTACCCTACGCTAATACTCAACTAGTGTGTGGTAGCGCTGGAAATAGTCACCGATGCAAAGACCAGGCTGGTCAGGACAGGAGGGACAATAAAAACGAGTTTCACGCCTGCATCCACATTGTCTGCAGACACTGTATGCTTTTTGGGGGGTATCGGTTGGTAGGGGTACCAGGGATGGCATGAGGAAAATGCCGCTCATGCAGCCGGCTTACTGCACTTGGATTGGAAAGTTGGGGTGCAGCACCATCTGGAAACAGAAGGGCTGTGATGATCTCTTCCTGGAATTTAAGGAAGGATCCAGTCCATCCTGATGCTTTGTATAGCACATAAGCGTTCAGCAAAGCCAATTGGAATAGGTATACAGACACTTTTTTGTACCAGCATCTGGCCTTACAGGCAATTAGGTACGGCGCCAATAACTGGTGGTTGAAGTCCACCCCTCCCATATTAAGGTTATATTCATGGACACAGAGGGGCTTCTCCACAGCACCAGTCGCCGTTGGAATTGGGACTGCAATGTCTGCGTGAAGGGAGGACAGAACGAAAGCAGTCTTTGTATCCCTCCACTTCACTTCAAGCAAATTACTACTTCTCAAGCAGGCTCTCTCCCCCCATCTAAGTCGGGATTCTACCAGCTGTTGGGGGAAGCCCTGGGAATTAGGTTGTACGTTGCCACATGTGTTGATTCCATGATTAAAAAGACGACTAAAAAGTGGCACACTTGTATAGTAATTGTCCACGTAAAGTGGTACCCCTTGCCAGTGCTTCCTATGTAGTTCGGGCAGTTGGGGGGATCCATGTGACTATCCTTTCCTTCGTAAACCATAAAACTATATGTATGGCCTGTGGCCCTGTCACAGAGCTTATACATCTTGACCCTGTATCTGGCACGCTTGCTGGGGAGATACTGCTTGAAAGCAAGATGGCCAGATAACTTTAATCAGGGACTCGTTTATGCAGACAACTTGATCGGGAATAAATAAAGCTGCAAATTTTTGGTTGAAGTGGGTTACAAGGGGCCGAATTTTGTGGAGTCGATCAAATCCAGGGTCACCCCAAAGATGACAGAGTTCCTTGTCATTGAAGTGCATGAAACGCAGTATCTGCTTGTAACGTGCCCTGGTCATGGAAGCAGAGAACATAGGCATATGGTGAATTGAGTCAGTGGACTAATATGACTGCAACTCAGATTTTTTAGTTATGCCCATGAGGAGAGAAAGGCCCAGAAAGGTCTTAAATTTTCAAACCGTAATAGGTTTCCATTCTCTGGCAAGTGACAAATGGGGATTAGCGGTGATGAATTGACCAGCATACAAATTGCTTTGGTCCACAATAGATCTACACAGTTCTTTGGTGAAAAACAGTGGATACAAATCAAGGGTCATAAAATCAACTGTTTCCATTTGAATTCTGGGTTGGCCAGTGAATGGGGGAAGTACGGGAGCTGAATCAGTGGTGGGTTGCAAATCAGGGTTATCAAATTCAGTGGGAAGGGCACTATGGGCTCTGCTGGCCTGTCTTTGTCTTCTTGGTGGCTGCGGGACATTACTTGTGCTAGCCACACCAGCTTGAACTGCACTTATGGGACTCGCAGCGTCACCAAGTGTTACTGCAGTGCTGGTTGTACGACCAGGGTGTAGTAGGCTGCTGGTGCTTGCCAGTTCACCACAAGGATGAGCAGGGCTAGTACTGGCTCTCTGCTCCATATGAGAGCCCTGCAGTTCTTGCACCTTGGCAACAGCAGAACGGGGTTGGGTATGCCTGACCTTAGCAGGGGCCACAACTCCATCATCAGAGCTATCTGACAGGGAGCCGCTGCTGTCTAAGGGTTCATATACTGAGCCTGAATCTGGCAGTGATGCTTCCCCATCGCGCTCATCTGTCATGCTCAGTAATGTGTAGGCATCTTCACTAGTGTACCTTGGATTTGACATGTTGGACTCTAAATTTATAGGTACACTAGTGTGACTCACAGGCAAAAAAGCGCACCTAGTTGTCAGAGTTATGTGTGCTGTGTTTTGTAAGTGTCAGTGATCTATTTGATACTGGACTTGGGTGGGCTGGGCTGGGCTGAGGGGCTAAACGCAGGTGCTAGCAGGTATCTGGGCTGATCCCGCTAACGCCGCATTTTTTAGAACACTAATCTAGTGGGGACACTAATATATATATCTGATCAGATCACAGATATTGAGCTGTTCAGATAATATACTACTAACTGACCCATCTAGTGTGTGTGTGTGTGTGTGTGTGTGTGTGTGTGTCAGAGTGCCTGACTAATCTGACCCTGCCGGGAATGATGCTGACCCTAACTTAGACTAAAACCTAACTGAGGTCACTGCCGAGCGATCAGGGGTTAAAACCTATATAAGGTGTACATATATATATATATATATATATATATATACACAGCGGGTAGCCAGATGAAAAAAAACAACCTAACAGTGGCGGCTGGTCCATGAGGGGTGCCGCCTCCCTGCCACTGACAAGAAAAAAAAGAGTCAGCCGGCCCCACTACAGGAGGCGCCGGTATATTGACTTTTATTTTATTTTTTTCCTCGGCTCCTTGCCGACAGCAAGTAGTGAGCTGATTGGTCAATCATAAAAGACTATGTGTGTGCGCTGAAAAGGTGCACACACATAGTCTGATTGGCTGACCTGAGGCAATGACTCTCTGTCATTGGATGCTGTGAGTAGGGGCGGGACTATGGCGGACGTGCTGGCTGCGTGATTGCTCACGCAGGCGCAGGACTCCGATGGGACTTCTGCACAGACCGTCCATGAGAAGCGGAGGACAGTCCACTGCCAGCCAACCAGGTCCAGCCAACCTCCACTGCCAGACCAGACAGATAGCAGCCAGCGAGGCAGAGGCCAGCAGTCAGTGTGAGCCAGAGCCAGCCAGAGACAGGACATCCGGGCTGCAGACTGCACTGGACAGGTGAGTCATCTATCTAGATTGCAAAGGTGACAGGACACTGCTGGGTCATTTTATATATTACAAAAGTGACAGGACACTGTGGGGTCTTACTATAAATTACAGTGATGACCAGATACTGAGGGGTCATGCGGTGAAACCGCTGTCGATGTGTGATAAAGAATCGTCTTTTTCCAGTTTCTGTAGTATAGTTGTGTTGGATCATTCCTCATTGTTCTGGATTCTACTGTTGTCAGCTACAAGGTTTATGGAATAGTTGGCTATCTGTTTATCCTTTTAAAATAATTTATTCTACAATAGTGCAGACGCCAGGCATTCTGGGGCAGCTGTAATCTGTGGCTGGTTTATAAATGGAATAAAAGCTTCATGCATTGTGTTTTGGTGCGTATGTTGTAGAATAATGCAATATAATAGGGACTGTTTTTATGAAAAACGTTCAGCTTTTCTTTTTCATCTTTGCTAATATTCAGTAGCTTCTTGATGAGCTAAATTCTATGTTTTGCCCTGCAATGCATCATTCAGTAGCTATATCACTGACAATCAGTTCAGCAACAGGTGGAATGCTGGAAGCTGCCAGAACAGAACACAATACGCTTCTTTTGTGGATGAAATGCTGGTTTTGAAATTGATTTTGTGTTTTTGCTGAATGATTTTCTATATTGGCTTATTGCTAATGGGTTGTGTCAAACACAGGAAATAAGGCCCCTCAAGGTGCTTGGAACACAGGTCAGCAATATCCTATTGGCTTTAGAGGCGGCATTTGACCGGTTTGCATTGTGTGTGGTTTTTGGAAAAAGAGATATACCTGTGCTCAGATCCCAATAGCTTGTACATGTAATGAACTACCAGGTGCTAAAGGGGTGTGACCACATGTTAACACTACAAATGCCAAATGGACCCTCTGCACACTGCTACACCCTTCCCAGCAAACTATGCAATGTAAAACAGGGATATCTAGTTCACATATATTGCAATACATGTTTAAGCTGACCAACTCCGTCAAAGTAATCCCTCTTCTGGCCAGTCCTACACTGCCTTGCCACTACAAGTGCTATGGTGGACACCATGCCAACCTGGGGCATAAAGACAAGATGGGGGAGAGCGACTAGGTTCAGATCTGTGGTCACAACCCTTTAGCACCTGGTAGTTCATTACATGTACAAGCTATTGGGATCTGAGCACAGGTATATCTCTTTTTCTGTTATTCCAGGTCAGTGACCAGATCTGAACCTAGTCGCTCTCCCCCATCTTGTCTTTATGACTAAATATCCCTGTTTTACATTGCATAGTTTGCTGTGAATGGTGTAGCAGTGTGCAGAGGGTTCATTTGGCATTTGTAGTGTGTGGTTTTTGGACGCAGCTTGTCCCACTGAGATGTGCTTACATTGCAGGCAAAGCAGGTCAAAAGCTTGTTTGCCATTCTATCACATGGAATTGGCATTTAAATGGAAAATGCAGCATTTGAAAATAACGCATGTCACCATAAGCCCTCTAAAGTGTGTGGCTTGAGCTCATGCTTGCATGTTCCCAATTTTTAGTCAGGGTTAAGCCATGTTCAGCAATCTCAGGATTGCATGGACTTTCTGCCCTAAACACTATCAGGTGTAAAACTTGACATGTGTTTTACAGAGATATATACTGTGTCTCTAGAACTTGGGTACAGTTGCTCATTGACCCTTATCTGAATTCAGAATGCACTTTGGACATCAGTTGCAGATCACAAATACTTCTGGCCTCTGACAGGAGTCCTAACACAATGGGTCGAATCTATAAGGGGTGGGGCTTACACAAACTGGGAGGGCTCAAAAGGGGTGGGGTCTGGTGTCACCCTATCAAAAAATTTCACCAGCCACCACTGCTAACTTAGTAGCGTCACCTGTGACATTAATATGGTAATCACAGGTGACAGGGCAATCAAGGGGTTCAAACCTTTATTGGGGGGATAAGGGGGGCACCTATACCTACCTGATTAGTGTCACAAGTGACACAAGTACAGTGATCAGTGAAATATCTGATCAATGCACTATATGACACAGTGACAGGAGTGAAGGGGTTAACTGGGGGGGGGGTGATCAGGGGGCGATCAGGGGGGTGGAAAGCATGCCTACGTGTACTGGTGTCAGTGGACTGTTGGTGCACTCACATTTTAGATGTCCTCTCTCCCTCGCTGGAACCGAAAAGGACTCCAGGAGGGAAGCTGACATCAGTTCAGAGGAGGCATTTCGTTTGCCAGGACCGATCAGCAGGTCCAGACCAAAATTCATTGGTCTGCTCCTGTTGATTGATCGGTTCTGAAGCGAATCCAATTGCCACGCCGGCAGCGGAGGCGGGCAAGTGTGCCCCCTAGCTGCAGGCACAAGTTTATAAACGGCGATCTGCGTACAGCTGCCACTTTGCAGCAGTAAATGTGCACAAGCTGTTTGGCAAGTGGTTAAGTGTAGCTCCAGCCAAAAAATTATTTTTTATTTTTTTGGGTAGCATAGGGAACGGGTAACACACCTGTAACCTTTGTTTTGCTGTCTATGTCCCTCTTTAGAAGATTTCACCTAACTTTCTGTCCCTATAACAATTGGATTTTAAAAATGTTGGGTTGTTGTGGAAACAAAGATTGGTGATACAGCTTCAGTGGAGACCAGCAGCGACCTGTGCATTAAGGGCGCACGGGCGCCGCCCCCCCTATCCATGTGCCCAGCCCCTTTAAGGACACGGGACACATGGATTCCTATGGCGGGGGCAGGAGGGGATGTTTTTTGAAGCACCTGACTAGAGACGGAGGCTCTAATAGGCTTTAAAATAAGGTGAGCTCAGGGCGCAGAGAGTGAACCCCGATCCCACCCAATTATGTTATGAATGAATTTTTGCTATTTTCACACTGCAGTGCCTCTCCACCAATCAGGAGGCAGGTCAATAAGACCTGTTTCCCAATTGGCCAAAGTGCCAGGCGATCCTATTGGATGCCTGGCATGTAGGAAGAGGAGACACGCTGGAGCCGGAGCAGCCGCTCACCGCTGCCTGCATGTCCGCACTCCAGAGGAGGAGAGGAGAACAACACACAGCAGCCAAGCAAGTAAGAGCCTGGTCCTGCTCTGTGCTGCAGGGGGGGATGCTTGATGTTAGCCCTGCACTGCCGGGGGGTTTGTGCCCGATGTCCCGAGGGCGGGGGGGACATGGGTGGGGGGGTGCTGTCAGTGCCGCCCCCCTCAAAGGGGAAATCCACCAGCTGCCACTGGTGGAGACATCTTTTTCCTATAACTCTTACAGGAGTGACTTTCAGCTCACTCCCTGCTGTCTCCCTCTGTCTGTAAGTAGGAGTCTTATGTAAGTCGGATGTTTGCAACCCGGAGACCACTTGTACATGTTCAATTTTCCAGTTTGAGTGATGCTGAGCGTGATAGAATATGGAAGAATCACAACTTCTTTTGGCAAAAAAAGGTGCTGCAAGATATTGTTTCAGACTGAAAGTGAATATTGCAGCCTGAACTGTTTTTTTTTAATACTGCCTGGGGCTTTAAAAGCCCACCTTTACATAAAAAATAATAATAAATACACAGTTGACTCCAGACGAAGCCACAACGGCAGGTGGCGTAACCTGTAACTTATGTGAGATCATCCTTTACTTGTTTTTATGCCGTTGAAATTTTAATAAAATGTGAGTAGTTTTCCAAAGGGGCGGCATGGTTTATTCATAAGTTGCTGTACATATTGCACTATGAAACTTTCTTTATTTTTCATGCTTACCTGGGAGCCACGGTTGAATTTTTAATTATTTATACCAGTGAAGTTTCCCGCACCAACAGAGTTTATGTTGAAGTTTTCCTGCACTAAGTGTTTCTATATTGGAAGGAACTTGTTCTTAAATCCTGTGAGGTTAGCACCAGGTTATTTATCTTTCTGATGCGATCAGCATTTTGATATCTTGAAATTGATGCGATTAGCATTTAATGTTTTATACTTCGTGCGATTAGCACTTTGTTTTCATTTATTAGGTGCGGTTAGCACTCCTTGGTTTATTTAAAGTGGCCTTGTTCCAACAAGAGAAAGAGTTATACCATCAGCCTGATTTGACCCGAGTGGGGGTCGCCAATTAAGGTGAGAGTTCATTTCACCTGCTGGAGGGAGCACCTTGCACTTTGCTAGCTTGGCATTTGCACATTTGATAAGAAGGATCACAGAAGTTTACACTGAAGGAAGATCATCAGTGATCAAACCATTATTTGCATTGAATATACAAGGATCCCCCTTTTTTCTGAATTTTTTTTTATTTTTTATTGCATGAAGCATTTGTTTATTATGCACGTATATATTGGCAGCACTTAGCACCTTTTTTGACAATTATAGAGACTTTTTTTGGACTTTAATCATTTGCATGAAATATTTGTTTACCTTGCACAATACACCTGGAGCACTCAGCACTTTTTGTCAGCACCTTTAGGGTGTCCATTCCACATAATTTTTCAATTAAGGATTTATTTCCCGATATTCACATCTTGTGCAACTTTTATTATATTATTAGTCACGTTTGCTTATTTACTATTTATGTATTTATCTGTTTATTAACTGGTAGCGCATCCACACCATTATAATTATCTATTCATTTGCTTGTGTGACACACATTCAGTGGAAGCAGCAACCAGGCAACATACATCATAGCAGCGTATACCACTTTTTCTTTTCTAATAAATACACATATTTACAGGTAAAAAAATGTGCATTTATTATATTTTAAAACAGGAGCCTTCAAAGTATTGCACCCGTGAATCAATTAGCAAGAGTCTTCATTTATCACTGTGTCATGTAATACAATCATAAAATACATTGTGGAACTGATTTTCCTGTTTTGTGTGAACAGCATAACATTGGGCAGGTTTTTGGGGGAGGGGTTACATTCTTTTTAATTATGACTTAATTGCTTATTACTATTGTTGTCAGAATTCATCAGCTGCCTTTGTAGTATGTTGCTAAAGGTCAATTAAAGATTAATTACTGTAAATGGACAGTACAGTATGTGAAGCATTTTATAATAAACTGATGATATAAAGCCATAGGCAGCACTCGGTCACAAACACATGATGGCAGGTCACTTGAGTTGAGCGGACACCTGGATGTTTGGGTTCGGCTCAACTTCGCGAAAAAGTTCGAACTTGACCCCGAACCCGAAAACCCCATTGAAGTCAATGGTGACCCGAACTTTTGGGCACTAAAAGGGCTTTAAAAAAGTTCTGGAAAGGGCTAGAGGGCTGTAAAAGGAAGCAACATGGGGGTAAGAGTAGGACAAGTGCCCTGCAAAAAAATGTGGATAGGGAAATAACTTAAAATCACACAAAAAAATATAATAATGGAGGAGGAGGTGGATGTGGAGTAGGAGGTTGAGGAGGCATTGACCGTGGCGGTGGAGGTAGCCAACACTGTTTTTTGTTAGTTTGGTTTTTTTTTCTAATTGGAGTAGCCCCAAAATATTGAGACATATTAAAAAAAAAAAAGATTACTATCTGCAGACAAACCCAGAGATGTTCTAGCACGGGTTCACTTTCTCCATATAAAATGTACCATGGTTTAATCTACTATCGCCTGTACTTGTTCTGGCCTCACCATTTGTTGAGCGGCATTCGGGCCTAACATATAACGTTGAAGGTTCTGTCGGCTACTCGCACCTGAGGAAGGTGTTTCACTTGTGCGTGTAGCTGGCACAGATCGACCACGTCCTCTCCTTGCAACAGGAGCTTCACCAACACCAGCAGCACCACGACCACGTCCCTTATTTGACGCTGCAATGTAGACGTACTTTTTAATTTTGTGCAAGAAATGCATAGCAAGGTGCAAATGTACTATGTAGCACTATTTTTTTTTTTTAACCACTTAACAACCGCCCTATAGACAAAAGACGTCTACAGGGTGGTTGCTTAATTCTGGGAGGACGTCTATTGATGTCCTCCCAGAATCGTGCTTTCCCCCTGGGGCGCGCACACGGGAACACCCGACTGATCACGGATCGTGGTGAATGGCCGCTGTGTGCGGCTTTTTACCACGTGATCGCGCAGTCAAATGATGGCGTGATCACATGTAAACAAGCCGGCGGAAGCGCAGGCTTTTCTCTCTCCTCTCCGCACCGATCGGTGCATTGCGAGAGGAGAGAGGGGGGAGAGAGGAGGTGCTGCAGCGCTGTGGGCAATGTGTAATGCCCACAGCACTGCTTAGTGACACAATGCACCCCCGCCATCCATTTACCACCCACCCAGCCATCATCACCCAGCCATCCACCACCCACCCAGCCATCTTCACCCATCCATCCACCCCCCACCCATCCTCACCCAATCCATCCTCACCCACCCATCCATGCTCACCCATCCATCCATGCTCACCCATCCATCCATCCATGCTCACCCATCCAGCCATGCATGCTCATCCATGCTCACCCACCCAGCCGTGCTCACCCATCCATCCATCCATGCTCACCTACCCAGCCATGCTCAACCATCCATCCATGCTCACCCAGCCATCCATC
>BLSH010242170.1:246263-264087 GCA_018402905.1 Glandirana rugosa
AATATCTCAGATGTTCAATACCACGGTTAGTGACTTATAACTAGTGTGGACTACGTGACTGCCGGATAGAGTAAAGGACTCTGGGATTGTTCGGTCCTTTCATGTTTATGGGGGGTTTAATGGGGAAGAACCTTTCATCTGTAAGGTTCCATAAATCATTCTCCGTACCACTTAAAAAACTTCAACATTAAAAAAAAGGGTGTTAAGAAACGTTTTACTTAAAAAAAAAGGGGGGTTTTAACAGTACAATTGTCCAATAAAGAGTGTGGGTCGTATACGTATGGTGTTTAATGTGGGGTTTTGTGTAAGATGATGAGGAGGACTCATACCGCTATGGTGTGTATTTGTACTTTCCTGGCTTGTTAGGGTCTCAGGAAATGAGATAGGCCGTCAGTGCATCAGGTGTGATCAATATTCAGTGATTGGCACCATAACTTGTAGACTCTATAACAGTGATTCTCAACTCCGGTCCTCGGGAACCACTAACAGGCCAGGTTTGCAGGATAACTGAAATACATCACAGGTGATATAATTTGCTGCTCAGTGATTGCAGTATTCTCGTCTGCGTCTCCCCAAGGTAATACTTAAACTCTGGCCTGTTAGAGGGTCCCGAGGACCGGAGTTGAGAACCACTGCTCTATAACCTTCACAAAGACCAAATAATATCCACTAATTTGTTTTTTTTGTTTTTTTTACCAAAGATAGGTAGCATTATACATTTTGGGCAAAATTTATGAAGAAAAATTACTAATTTGCAAAATTTTATAACAGAAACGAAGAAAAATTCATTTTTTTACAACATTTTCGGTCTTTTTTAAATTTATAGCACAAAAAATAAAAAACCCAGCGATGATTAAATACCACCAAAAGAAAGCTCTATTTGTGTGAAAAAAAGGACGCAAATTTCATATGGGTACAATGTTGCATGACTGAGTAATTTTCATTCAAATGTGAGAGCGCTGAAACCTGAAAATTGGTCTGGTTGTTAAGGGGGTTTAAGTGCCCAGTGGTCAAGTGGTTAAAACCAGCAATGTCGACGCACTTTTTAATTTTGTGCAAGAAATGCACAGCAATGTGCAAATGTACTATGTAGCACTATTTATTATTCTTTTTTTTTTTAAACCAGCAATGTAGACACACATTTTAATTTTGTGCAAGAAATGCACCGCTGGCCGCAAATGTAGTATTTAGAATTTTTTTTTTTAAACCAGCAATGTAGACACACTTTTTATTTTTGTGCAAGAAATGCGCCGCTGGCCGCAAATGTAGTATTTAGAATATGTTTTTTTTTTTTAAACCAGCAATGTAGACACACTTTTTATTTTTGTGCAAGACATGTAATGTATGCCAAAATGTTGCCAACAATATTACATTTGCGGTCAGTGGGGCATTTCTTGCACAAAACTAAAAACACGATTAAAGCATTGTCCCTGACACACAAGCAGTTGCAAGTGCACTGCACTTGCAAAAATGGCTGCAAACGCCCACCTAACAAACAGAAAAATTGCTTAGGTTTTATATGAGGCACTTTGCTTAGCAAACAAAAATCTCCTCTAGCACCCACCCACCAATAAATTGCTGTTTTTAACAGATTTTCTAAAGCTAATCAGTCCCTCACAGCAGCAGCATCTTCTGCCTACACTAGTATGAGATGATGTGACATGCAGCACTGCGTGACTCCAGCTTATATCGAGGTTTGTTCACATGATGCACTGGCCAATCACAGCCATGCCATTAGTAGGCATGGCTGTGATGACTTCTAAGGGCAATCGAGTGAAACGCTTGTTGATTGGCTGCCCTGCAGCTATTCAACAGGCGCGAAAAAATACCCGAACCCAGACTTTTTCTCAAATGAGACCCTAAAGTCCGGTCTCAACTCTACAGGTGACCCGTCTCTGTATGTTGCAGGGGTTTTGTTACAAGATTAAAGTATGTATAAACCCAATTACTGGAACCTCTTATAAGCGTTAACATGTCGATTTCATTTCAAAATCAATCATCACTGTGTTTAAATATGCAGCTTTCAACAAAATAATACCTTATAATCCTGCCATGAAGGTCACTATACTGTGACAACACTCTGTTCTTGTCCCACAACTGTGCTACTGTGTGCATTCAACAAGCCACATGCATAGTCCCCAGTTGTCACCACCAGGAGATTCTTCCCAGCCATTGCTGGAGTGCATTCAGACAGAAATTGGCTGGACAGAGGCTGCAGGAGATCATCGGCACTGAGATACAACAAAGGATAAAAAAGGTGAAAATAAGTTGTTGTTTTTTTAATTAAACACTTCCTGTGTTTATATTCCCGGCAAAATGATAACGCCCAGCTACTTTCTTCTGTTTGTAAGCAAAGCAGATGGAGATTCCATCCATCTATACCAGATACTAATCCTAAATGAGGGTCTTATATAGATGTTAATGAGGGAACTCCCCACAAAACAAAAAAAAAATCACATGGACTTACTTCCTAATTCATGCCAGGTCCTTCAGGTCTAGTATGGATTTTAAGGGGAACCACGTACAAAAATCAAGAAATCAAAAAGTCACCCCCAAAACCCATCTCAGACCCTTATCTGAGCATGCAGCCTGGGAAGCCAGGAAATGGTTTATGGGCACCACCTCCTAAACCAAACCAAGCCACATGCCCTCAACATGGGGGTTACCTTGCCAGGGACGATCTCCATAACGCCTTGGGATCAATGACCTCACCTGGGAGACCCCACCCATATGTATATATCAGCTGTCATCCGCTAAACCTGTAACTGCGTAGGAGTGAAGCAACAGGGCCAGTTGTATGTCAGTGTTTTTTTTTTTTTTTTTTCATTTTGGCAAGTCTGTTGGCGCCCGGCATCATGATTGATGTGGTTCTACATCATTGGACAGTGTGAATGATGATGGATGTACATCGTGGGGCTGTTGCTCCTTTTTATTAAAGGACATGTGAAAAAACTCTGTCTTTGTGTATACTTTACATTGTTTTTTGTGAATGACATGGGGTACCCCATTAATATAGAAGGGTTGAGTATCCAAGGGCCTTGCAGGCATAAAATAATAAGATACAAAGCAGTGACCTATAAAACCGTGGTAGAGACAACCCTTCTACCAGTCTACCAGTCCCAACAGGCATACAGCTATCATTTACTTGATCAGTGTTGCCAGGGTATCAGCTATACATTTAGTTACATCTGACCAAAACTGGAAGAAAATATGGCTAAACGCGGCTTGGGAGTGAACACAATGCCAACAGACAGCTGAGTAGGAAGGATATATACTAGCCAATCTAACAGGTGTCAAAAAGATTCTATGTAGGAATTTAAAATGTATAAGACGTTCCCTGACAGAGATTAAGTGTTTAAATAGATAATCCCACATATCATCCTGATCACCTCTCTGTAACACTGGCACATCCTCCATCCATTTTCCCCAAAATGTATTACTGAGGGCAGTGGTATTGGAAACAATTCCTTATTTACCCCTAGTAGAGGTTTCCTATTCCTATTCCTTTCAAGGAATAAGGTTTCAGCTGTGGAAGGCCAAGTCTCAATACTATAGGAGTTAATTGTGACAAGAATGCATGATACACCTGAAGGTATCCAAAGAATTAGTGATTGGGAAGAGCAAACATGGCTTTCAGGTCATCAAATGTCAGCAACCATCCTTCCCTTACTATATCACTTAGCAGTTTAACCTCCTTATTGGGCCATATAGCGGGGTCTGGCAAGGTAGCAAACTGAGGAAAGGGGAGATTCAGCTGTAGCGAAGAAGAGGGTGAGATCCCAGTCAACTGTGGATGGAGAAGATATTGGACTTGTTCTCATTCCTTCATAGTGGTCTTCATAGAAGGGCTTGCATCCCAATCCTATGGGGAGAAGACTGCCAAAGAAAATAGCTAAACAAACCACACATTTTTTTAATGTATGAATTTGGGACCCACCCAGGGGCATTTTAAGCAAGTTTATTCTACCTATCAGTTATAGTGGTAGGTGTTTCCAGGCCTCAGTTTTATGTTTGAAATGTGCAAGAGCAGTAAGTTCAGGGCCATATAATCAAACCCCTGGGCGGTGATTTGGACAATCAGATAGTTCAATTGAGCTACCCAGCAGAGTGGAAGATTACCATCTGCCATGTTTCTAGTGTCACAGCCAAGGGGCAAAATATTGCATTTGGACCAACTTACCTTTAGTCTCAACCCACAAATATGAAGCAAATTCATCCAAAATCGTAATAACTGTCTGAAAAGGGGGACCCGCATCTCTGAGAAAAGGGATCAAATCATCTGCAAATAATGCTAAACATTCTATAGTGCCTCCCACTTCTAAAGCTCCCACTCCCGTAGCGGATCTAAGGGCAATTGCCAAGAGCTCCATCATAAGGGCAAACAGGAAGTTTGATCATGGATACTCTGTCAGGTTTCTCTGCCAATATAGAAAGCAGGAGAAAGAGACCTATTTTAAGTGCTGTTTTAGGATGACTATAGAGCTTAGAGATCCAGTGTCAAAAATTAGGACCAAATCTGATGATCTCAAAGACTTTATTCATATAACCCCAATCCATGGAGTCAAGTCAATTTTACTAATCTAATGATACCAGTGGCCTTGTGCCAGAATTGTTCTGATCAATTTGTGAGTAAAAGTGAGTAAAAAGTCTATGGAGATTGGTATCTGTTGACTTCTGAGGCATTGTCTGGTAGATGTGCACCAGAGCTGGTATTACCGTGGATAGCCTAGTCGCTAGGATGTTCATGAGAATCTTCAAATTAACATTTAACAATGCAATAGGTCTATAGCAAGATCCTTACCCGGCTTAGATAGAAGGACTACATGGGCTTCTAGCATCGAGTTTTGCAGCATCTTCAACCCCCAAAAAATGAGCATATAGGGAATGCAGTTTCAGTAGCAGAAAATCAGTGTGAGATTTGTACCGTTCAGTTTGAATCTCATCATGGCCTGGAGATTTATTTAATGTAAACATCTGATAACTGCCTCAATTTCCAGGACTGTGATATCTATGTCAAGTGATTGTTTGTCATAGTCTGAGAGAGAGGGCATGGGGGTTAGAGAGGAAAATCGCCCACATTTATCCGCTATATGGGGAATAGGGGAATACAAGAAAGTATAGTAATGCACAAAAGCATCTAGAATGGCAGAGGGATCCAAAGTAAGCACTCCACTAGCAGTTTTAATGCATTAAATATTTGAATGCATGAAATATTAGTCTGTGCTCTCTGATCAGCCACTGATAATGCTAAAAGTGTGTCATTCTTGTCATCCTGTTTCAATAGAGACTCTGCTTTTATGTAAAGAATAGGTATGAGCAAGGTTCATCACATGAATGATAATTGGCGTCTAGCATCTAAGAGATGGGAGTAAGTGTTCTCTGTGGGGGAGGAGGAATACAATTCACATTTCCTTTCCTCATCCTGCAGCATCTGCATGCTCACATTATGATCTTTGCGCACCACTTTAATGGCAAATATACAGTATCTCAAAAAAGTGAGTACACATCTCACATTTTGTAAATATTTTATAATATCTTTTCACGTGACAACACTGAAGAAATTACACTTTACAACTATGTAAAGTAAGTGAAAATGTCCAAATTGAGCCCAAAGTGTCAATATTTTGCATGGCCACCATTATTTTCCAGCACTGCCTTAACCCTCTTGGGCATGGAATTCACCAGAGCTTCACAGGTTGCCACTGGAGTCCTCTTCCACCCCTCCATGATGACATCACAGAGCTGGTGGATGTTAGAGACCTTGCGCTCCTCCATCTTCCATTTGAGGATGCCCCACAGATGCTCAATAGGGTTTAGGTCTGGAGACATGCTTGGCCAGTCCATCGCCTTTACTCTCAGCTTCTTTAGCAAGGCAGTGGTCATCTTGGGGGTGTGTTTGGGGTCATTATAATGTTGCAATACTACCCTGCGGCCCAGTCTCCGAAGGGAGGTGATCCTGCTCTGCTTCAGTATTTCACAGTACATGTTGGCATTCATGGTTCCCTCAATAAACTGTAGCTCCCCCAGTGACAGCGGCACTCATGCAGCCCCAGACCATGACACTCCCACCACCATGCTTGACTGTAGGCAAGACACACTTGTCTTTGTATTCCTCACCTGGTTGCCGCCACAAACGCTTGACACCAACTGAACCAAATAAGTGTATCTTGGTCTCATCAGACTACAGGACATGGTTCCAGTAATCCATGTTCTTAGTCTGCTTGTCTTCAGCAAACTGTTTGCGGGCTTTCTTGTGCATCATCTTTAGAAGAGGTTTCCTTTTGGAACGGCAGCCATGCAGACCAATTTGATGCAGTGTGTGGCGCATGGTCTGAGCACTGACAGGCTGACCCCCCACCCCTTCAAACTCTGCAGCAATGCTGGCAGCACTCATATGTCTCTTTCCCAAAGACAACCTCTGGATATGACGCTGAGCACGTGCACTCCATCTTTGGTTGACCCTTGCGAGTCCTGTTCTTAGTGGAACCTGCCCTGTTAAACCGCTGTATGGTCTTGGCCACCATGCTGTAGCTCAGTTTCAGGGTCTTGGCAATCTTCTTATAGCCTAGGCCATCGTTATGTAGAGCAACAATTCTTTTTTTTCAGATGCTCAGAGAGTTCTTTGCCATTAGGTGCCATGTTGAACTCAGTATGAGAGAGTGAGAGCGATAACACCAAATTTTACACACCTGCTCCCCATTCCCTCCTGAGACCTTGTAACACTAACGAGTCACATGACACCAGGGAGGGAAAATGGCTAATTGGGCCCAATTTGGACATTTTCACTAAGGGTTGTACTCACTTGTTGCCAGCGGTTTAGACATTAATGGTTGTGTGTTAAGTTATTTTGAGGGGACAGCACATTTACACTGTTATACAAGCTGTACACTCACTACTTTACATTGTAGCAAAGTGTAATTTCTTCAGTGTTGTCACATGAAAAATATAATAAAATATTTACACAAATGTGAGGGGTGTACTCACTTTTGTGAGATATTGTATTCCCCCCCCCCCACATTACAGCCTTAAAAGTGTCCCAAACTATGTGTTCCTCAGCAGTATGAGCATTGGTTGGCAAAAAATCTGTCATGGGTAATTCCACCTGTGTAGCCACCTGTTCTATCTGCAGCCAGCCTGGGGCTAGTCTCCAAGTACACTATATTACCAAACGTATTGGGACGCCTGCCTTTACACGCACGTGAACTTTAATGGCATCCCAGTCTTAACCCATAGGGTTCAATATTAAGTTTGCCCACACCTTGCAGCTATAACGGCTTCATCTCTCCTGGGTAGGCTGTCCACAAGGTTTAGGAGTGTGTCTATGGGTATGTTTGACCATTCTTCCAGAAGCGCATTTGAAAGCTCAGGCATTGATGTGGATGAGAAGGCCTGGCTTGCAGTCTCCGCTATAATTCATCCCAAATGTGTTATATCAGGTTTAGGTCAGGACTCTGTGCTGGCCAGTCAAGTTCCTCCACCCCAAACTCCATGTCTTTTATGGACCTTTCTTTGTGCACTGGTGCGCAATCATGTTGGAACAGGAAGGGGCCATCCCCAAACTGTTCCCACAAAGTTGGGAGCATGAAATTGTCCAAAATTTCTTGGTATGCTGATGCCTTAAGAGATCCCTTTACTAGAACTAAGGAGCCAAGCCCAACCCCTGAAAAACAACGCCACACCATAATCCCCCCTCCACCAAATAATTTGGACCAGTGCACAAAACAAGGTCCATTAAGACATGGATGAGAGAGTTTGGGGTGGAGGAACTTGACTGGCCTGCACAGAGTCCTGCTCTCAATCCCAAAGAACACATTTGGGATGAATTACAGCGGAGACTGCGAGCCAGACCTTCCCTTCCACATCAGTGCCTGACCTCACAAATGTGCTTCTGGAAGAATGGTCAAACATTCCCATAGGCACACTCCTAAATCTTGTGGACAGCCTTCCCAGAAGAGTTGAAGCTGTGTTAGCTGCAAAGGGTGGGCCAACTCAGTATTCAACCCTATGGGCTAAGACTGGGATGGCATTAAATCCAGGTGCGTGTAAAGGCAGGCGTTCCAATACTTTTGGTAATATAGTGTATGTTTCCTGGTACTCATAGGAATCTCCAATGGTATGGTGTGCTGGCCAGTCAAGTTCCTCCACCCCAAACTCCATGTCTTTATGGACCATGCTTTGTGCATTGGTGCGCAGTCATGTTGGAACAGGAAGGGGCCATCCCCAAACTGTTCCCACAAAGTTGGGAGCATGAAGTTGTCCAAAATGTCTTGGTATGCTGACGCCTTAAGAGATCCCTTCACTGGAACTAAGGGGCCAAGCCCAACCCCTGAAAAACAACCCCACACCATAATCCCCCCTCCACCAAATAATTTTGGACCAGTGCACAAAGCAAGGTCCATTAAGACATGGATGAGCAAGTTTGGGGTGGAGGAACTTGGCTGGCCTGCACAGAGTCCTGCTCTCAACCCCAAAAGAACACCTTTGGGATGAATTAGAGTGGAGACTGCGAGCCAGACCTTCCCTTCCACATCAGTGCCTGACCTCACAAATGTGCTTCTGGAAGAATGGTCAAACATTCTCATAGACACTCTCTTAAACCTTGTGGACAGCCTTCCCAGAAGAGTTGAAGCTGTGGTAGCTGCAAAGGGTGGGCCGACTCAGTATTCAACCCTACGGGCTAAGACTGGGATGGCATTAAATCCACATGCGTGCAAAGGCAAGCGTCCCAATACTTTTGGTAATATAGTGTATGTTTCCTGGTACTCATAGGAATCTCCAATGGTATATTTACTGGGATCAAAAGGGAGTAAAGAAGTGAAGTTTATAGTTAGGATTTTCATGGACTCTAACAACACATGTTGAATGAACCTCAGATTGCTTGAAAAGTACATGGCATAAGTCAGAATTTCTTTTTGACCATGGGAAATACTTAATACAATCATTTATATAAGGTATCTTCAATGACTGAGGCTGTAAAACAGTTTATACCTCATAAGACAGATGCATAATGCAATTAAAGAGGTGAGGTAACTGGTTTCAACATAAAATTAAGGAGACAAGCTATAAACAAGAGTTATGGTGGTGGGTGAAAGTCAGCATAGGTTTATTGAATAAAACAGTTTCCTTTTTTTTTATAGCTGCATTGTGTACATCTACCAGCGATTTTATGCGGGTTAAATGACAGACATCTTCAAGCTGATTAATATATTCGCCTCGCTCTGATTTGTGGAAAGACTACTTTTAATTGACAGTATTAAAATATTTGCCAGTATGTTTACTAGTAAACTCATAACAATGTCTTTGTAACTTAGAAGCCACCCATCATTATTCACAAGGAATGCAGAGAGTGCTTTTAGCATTAACATCCACAGCCGTCTATAGCATGCATGGCACAGTACAGTATGATCATAGTGCAACACCTAGTGGGTAAAGTAAGTATCGTCGAAAATCTGCGACTTCTCAGTAAGGAAGATGAAGCAAGAGCATACCCAGTGGCCATGATTTGTTTTGCAGTATGGTGATTATTAACCACTTCAGTCCTGGAAGAATTTCCCCCTTGATGACCAGAGCACTTTTTGCGATTCGGCACTGCGTCACTTGAGCGGTTGTGCTACTTTGTACCCAAACAAAATTTGTGCCCTTTTTTTCCCCACAAATAGAGCTTTCTTTTGGTGGCATTTGATCACCACTGCGGTTTTTATTTTTTGCGCTATAGAAAAAAAAAAAGCGACAGTTTTGAAAAAAAAACACCAATATTTTTTACTTTTTGCTATAATACATATCCAAAAAAAATATATAAAAAAACAAATGTATTCATCAGTTTTGGTCAATATGTATTCCTCTACTTATTTAAAAAAAAATTGCAAACAGTTGATTGGTTTGCACAAAAGTTGCCATGTTTACAAACCATGAGAATTCATTTACGGTGTTTTACATTTTTTTTTTTTTACTAGTAATGGCAGTGATCTGCGATTTTTATCGGGACTGCGATATTGCAGCAGACAGATCGGACATTTTTGACACTTTTTTGGGGCCATTGACATTTATACAGTGATCAGATCTAAAAAAAAAACCACTGATTACTGTATAAATGTCATTGGCAGGGAAGGGGTTAACCTGCCCCCTGCAGTCAAGGGGTTAACGGTGTTCCCTAGGCGTGTTCTAACTCTGTAGGTGCTGGGCTGGCAGGGGGCATGACAGATCTAACTGATTCCGATGACAGGGATCAGTAGATCTCTGTCATGCCCACTGACAGAGCGGAGAACCACCGTGTTTACATCGGCGGTTCCTCGTTCTTCCTCTCTCACAGGCGATCGCGGGTTGTCAGCATACATCGAGTCCACCTGAACCACGGCCACACTGAGGGAGCTTGCGGCAGGCACGAGAGCGACGCATGCGCGAATCACCGTTTATAGCCGGCTATTCGCGATATGCTGCCACATTGCTGCAGTAAATGTACGCGAAGCGGACGGGAACCAGTTAATAAACATCAAGCCAGTAAGGCAGAAAGAGAATTTCTTAATATTCAGGACTCCATTAGGCCGATTCACATCAATGCATTTTGCTTTTCAGCGTTTTTTCACTGTTTTTTGCTGTGCTTTCCGCATTTTTCAACCGCGATTTGCGTTTTGCGTTTTTTATATTTAATTTTTTTAATAAAATTTATTTTTTTGGGGGGGGGGGGAATGTTGTTGATAGGCAGATTCAAAACGCAAATTGCGGCAAAATCGTGGTAAAATCACACTAAAACCCGGTAAAAAGCAGCACTTGCGTTTTTCATGCTTGCCCATTGAAGTCTATTACTTGCAAAATGCTGCTTTTTGCATGAAAAAAAAGTTTCCAAAAATGCAGGGGCACAAAAAAGCATTGATGTGAACATGTTCCATAGGAACCCATGTTAAAAAATTCCCTGCATTTCTGCAAACTGCAAAATGCATCAAGAAACACACTAGTGTGAATGGAGCCTTAGAGAGATTTGCCCTCACCTTCTGTCCTACTGATAATGGTTTCATTAGACAGGAATGAAGGTAACGTCTGCAACAGGGACACAGAGAGAAAATCAAATACTTACCGTAATTTTCCTTTCCTGATAGACTCCATGGCAGCAGACGTGTGGGTGTCTCCGCCTCTGCAGCTACCCCATAGGACACCTCTCCCATAAATCTTTGCTCTACCCAGCATGCCGTGTTCCATAACTAGCCTACTCCGGCATTTGGGAGGGTACTCCTGCTGCCATGGAGTCTATCAGGAAAGGAAAATTACGGTAAGTATTTGATATAAATTTTCCATTTTCCTGACAGACTCCATGGCAGAAAATAACTCGCTACACACACACGGGTGGGAAATGCTGATAACACAAAAGGTTTAATTATTATTGTCAACTGACAACACTTGAACTCCAAAATTCCCAGAAGACAGAGCAGCAGGTTCAACACAATAATGTGCCATAAAGGTGTGTATAGACGACCATGAAGCTGCTCTGCAAATCACTTCTGGTGCAACATGACACAGAGCTGCCCATGAGGCCACAATTCCTCGAGTAGAGTGCGCCGTCACTGCCTCAGGAGGAGCCATGCCCTTAGATCTGTATGCCCACTGTATGGTCTGCTCAATCCATGCTGATAATGATCTGGTTGAAGCTTGTAAGCCCTTATTCTTCCCCTGGAACAGAACGAAAAGATGCTCCGATCTGCGGAAAGGAGCTGTAGCCTCCAGGTATCGTCTTAGGAAACAAGCCACACCCAGAGGGTGGACTTCCCCATCAACTGCTGCTTTGAAGGTAGGGAGCACGATCTCTTGATTTTCATGGAAGGCCGAGGTTACCTTTGGTCTTGCACCCAGCATGGGAACCAACACTGCTCTATCAGGGAAAAATGTCAAAAAGGGTTCCACTGACCCCAGGTCTCTAAGTTCCGACACTCGCTTGGCTGATGTAATTGCCACTAGAAACACTGTCTTCATGGTTAATTCCTTCAAAGACATAGGTTCTGGAGAAGTGGAAACTTGTTGCGACAATGCATCCAGGACAAGGGGAAGATCCCATTTGGGAAATCTTGGTTTCCTCTGAGGCTTAAGCCTAACTGCACCTTTGAAGAACTGATGAATCAGACCATTTCCAGCCCATGAAACACCAGTGAAAGCGGAAATAGCCGAGACCTGGACCCTAAGTGAGCTGACCGAAGGCCCAGGTCAAGGTCCGACTGCAGAAAACTCAGAACATCCGTGATGTTTGGAGCGCTAGCAAGGCCAGGTCTTGTACTCATATGGAGCGAGAATTTTGCCCAAATGCGCTCATAGACCCTGTTAGTGCTTCCCCTCCTGGCATTCATGAGAGTTGCAATAGCTTCTTGAGGGCAACCTAGGGCTTCCAGCCTTCTCCTCTCAACGACCAGGCCCTGAGGTGTAGATATGCTGGATAAGGATGCAGAACTTTCCCTTGAGACAGAAGATCCGGTCTGACCGGAAGGGGAACCGGATCCCTGAAGCTGAGAAGCGTGAGCAAGGGGAACCATGGTCTGTTCGGCCAGAAGGGAATCACTGCCAGGACCTCCACAGGCTCCGACCTGAGCCTCCGCAAGAACTGACGTATCAGAGGAACCGGAGGAAACGCATAAGCTCTGCAGAATCTCCACTGATCTGAGAGTGCATCTATACCGTACGCTTGGGGATCTCGAGACCTCGCATGGTACCTGCCCAGCTTGTTGTTGCATGCTGAGGTGAACAGGTCCACTTCTGGGCGTATCCCCAGCGTCAGGATCCACTTGAAAACCTCCTCATGCAGTGACCACTCGTTGTTGTTGAGCCGATGTCTGGACAGAAAATCTGCCTGAGAGTTCTGTATCCCCAGAATAAAGACTGCAGAGATGTTGACAAGGTTTTCTTGCGCCAAATCCATTATTGGCTGTACTTCCCTCAACAGTGACCCGCTGCGGGTCCCCCCTTGTCTCCTCACATTGGCCACTGCCGTTGTGTTGTCCATTTTGAGCATGGCCGAGGCGTAAAAAGCAGCACTTGCATTTTTCATGCTTGCCCATTGAAGTCTATTACATGCAAAATGCTGCTTTTTGCATGAAAAAAAGTTTCCAAAAATGCAGAGGCACAAAAAAGCATTGATGTGAACATGTTCCATAGGAACCCATGTTAAAAAAATTCCCTGCATTTCTGCAAACTGCAAAATGCATCAAAAAACACACTAGTGTGAATGGAGCCTTAGAGAGATTTGCCCTCACCTTCTGTCCTACTGATAATGGTTTCATTAGACAGGAATGAAGGTAACGTCTGCAACAGGGACACAGAGAGAAAACAAAATCTGGTAGGGGTATTAGTCTCTCCCAACTCTACTATGGAAAAGCTTTTTTAATTTTTTTGTTGTTGTTGTTATTTTTGGAGAGTTTCCTTCACTTCCAACCCTTTCAAGAGGGACGGTGACTTTACTGAACTTCACCACTTCAAAATTCTGCAAGAACACGCTCCTGCAATAAGTTAGACCACATTCATACACGATTTTGAGTGCCCATTTATCCTAGGATAGGGTGACCAGGTGTCCCCAGTTTCATTGACAGTTCCTGATTTTAGGAGAGTGTCCTTGTTTTAAGTGGGGCATCTCTGCTTTATGTCTTTGTGCACTGGTCCAAATCATTTGCTGGAGGGAAGATTATGGTGTAGGATTGTTTTTCAGGCGTTGGGCTTGGCCCCTTAGTTCCAGTTCTTAAGGCGTCAGCATACCAAGATATTTTGGACAATTTAATGCTCCCAACTTTGTGGGGACAGTTTGGGGATGCCATGACTTTGCACCAGTGCACAAAGCAAGGTCCATAGAGACATGGATGAGTGAGTTTGGGGTGGAGGAACTTGACTGGCCTGCACAGAGTCCTGACCTCTACCCAACAGAACACCTTTGGGATGAATTATAGCAGAGACTGCGAGCCAGACCTCGTCCAACATCATTGCCTGACCTCACAAATGCTCTTCTGGAAGAATGGTCAAACATTTGCATAGGCACACTCCTAAACATTGTGCACAGTCTTCCCAGAAGAGTAGAAGCTGTTATAGCTGAAAAGTGTGGACCAACTCAATATTGAACCCTATGGACTAAGACTGGGATGCCATTAAAGTTCATGTGCATGTAAAACAGAGATGTGCAGTCATGGGGAGGCAGGGCCTCACCTGCCATGAACATAAAAAAAGAGCTTTCAGGATCGTAGCTCAATACAGAGAACGAAGTCCTACCCTACCATTGGACAAAATTTGGGGCCCCTAGCACCTATGGTTGCGGAGATACGGGGCTCCTTGCGTAGCCTGTCAGAAGCTACATACATCACGACCAGTTTAAATACACACTGACATTCTGTTTGCAGAGAGGATGAACTCACAGTGCCCCTGACTTCTTATCAGAGGCATTGAGCTCAATGGACAGCTCCACAGGCTCCGACCTGAGCCTCCGCAAGAACTGAAGTATCAGAGGAACCGGAGGAAACGCATAAGCTCTGCGGAATCTCCACTGATCTGAGAGTGCATCTATGCCGTACGCTTGGGGATCTCGAGACCTCGCATGGTACCTGCCCAGCTTATTGATGCATGCTGAGGTGAACAAGTTCACTTCTGGGCATATCCCCAGCGTCAGGATCCACTTGAAAACCTCCTCATGCAGTGACCACTCGTTGTTGTTGAGCCGATGTCTGGACAGAAAATCTGCCTGAGAGTTCTGTATCCCCGGAATAAAGACTGCAGAGATGTTGACAAGGTTTTCTTGCGCCCAATCCATTATTGGCTGTACTTCCCTCAACAGTGACCCGCTGCGGGTCCCCCCTTGTCTCCTCACATTGGCCACTGCCGTTGTGTTGTCCATTTTGAGCATGACCGAGGCGTTCTTTATTAGATGTTGAAAGGCTAGTAAGGCCTTGAACGCTGCTCACAGCTCCAGGATATTGGACACTATCTCCCAAGAGGAAAAGTCCTACTTGCCCTGGGCTATCTCCGACTGACAGTGGGCCCCCCAGCCTGTGCTGCTGGCATCCAAGGTTATCGTTACCCACATGATTGGCTTCAGGGAGTGGCACTTGGAGAGATTCGATCTCTGAAGCCACCAATAGAGAGACTGTTTCATGGACACTGTTATCCTTATACGCAGCGACTTGTTGTGTGATCTCCACTGCTGCAGAAATCCCCTCTGAAAAGGACGCATCCTCCACTGAGCCCATTTCACCATTGGAATGGACGCTGTCCCAATCACCCTTAAACAGTGGAGGGCTGATAACCATGGAGATAAGAGGGCTTGATGCACTCGATCCCTGACCACCTTGATTTTCTCTTCGGGCAGAGAGATGGTGCCTATCTCCGTGTTGAAATGTGCTCCTAGGAAAATGAGGGACTGAGAGGGTTGCAGATGACTCTTGTCCACATTTATCAACCATCCGAACTCTTCCAAGGTGTTGATGACCATGTCCTGATGAACCAGCAGCTGTTCTTTGTCTTGGGATAGCAGAAGGAGGTCGTCCAGATAATGATACAGGCAAACTTCCCTGACCTTCAACAGTGCTACCACTGCTAGCAGAACCTTGGAGAACACCCTTGGTGAGGTTGTCAGGCCCGAATGGAAGGCAGGTAAACTGATAGTGACACTGGCCTACGACAAACTGCAGGTAGCACTGGAATTCTGCTGCTATCGGGACATGGAAATAGGCGTCCTTGAGATCTATGGAGATCAGCCAATCCCCTAGCTGCACTGCCTGTTGAATAGAGTTTAGAGACTCCATCTTGAACCTTTCCTTTTTGATGAACTGATTGAGATGAGTTAGATCGATTACAAGTCTCCAAGAACCGTTTTTCTTATGGACTAGGAACAAGGGGGAGTACATCCCTTGACCCTTCTCGTCGTCCGGAATCGCCTTGACTGCTTCTTGCTCCAGTGTTTCTACATATGCAAAAAGAATCTCTCTCTTTTCTTTTGAAGAGGGAATGGTTGTAGGAGTGAACCTTAACTTGGGGCTCTTGCTGAACACCCAAGAATGACCTGTGGACACTGTCTTGACTGTCCAATGGTCGAGAATTGAGGCCGCCCAGACATGTCAAAAGTGAGGTAGATGAGCACCCACCGGGCATGCCTGAGCGGGCCCAACCTCAAAAGGACTTAGATGGTCCTTGTCCACTTGCGGAGCTGCCTTTTGTGGTTTTCTGGTTCCCTAACCTTCTTGTTCTCCAAGACCTGCCTAATTCATGCCCAGGCTTATAGCTGCGGGCTTCTTTGCCCCAATCGAAACCTTGTTTCCTTGAAGCAGTGCGCTTCTGATTTGGCTGATGCCAATCCTGGGGAAGGAACCCCGACATTCCTC
Source organism: Glandirana rugosa (assembly GCA_018402905.1). Taxonomy (NCBI): domain Eukaryota; kingdom Metazoa; phylum Chordata; class Amphibia; order Anura; family Ranidae; genus Glandirana; species Glandirana rugosa. The sequence continues at coordinate 262,595 of BLSH010242170.1, forward strand.
CCGTAGCCTGAGTGATGGCCTCGTTCAGTTTATTCCCGAAGAGGGACTTTCCCTCAAAGGGAATGCGGCACCAAGCCTGCTTAGAGGCTGGGTCAGCACGCCACGGCCGGAGCCAGAGGGCCCGCTTGGCCGTGACTGAGGCTAACATCACCCAGGCCACCAGATGGATGATGTCGAGTGCTGCCTCCCCCATAAAGGCTGAAGCCATCCTCAATTCTTGAATAGAATTTCTGGCCGCTTCCGTGGAGAACTCCGCCAAGGTCACCTCCACCTTATCCGACCAGACCTCCATGGCTTTGGAAAGCGTTGCCAATGCTAAGGCTGGTTTACAAGCCATTCCAGCCGTCAGGTACACCCTTCTGAGGTCTGTATCAATTCTCCTCTCCAGAGGGTCTTTGAAAGAGACAGTGTCTTCCAGAGGGAGCGTTACATACCTTGCCAGTCTCATCAAGGCTGCATCCACTAGCCAGCTCCTTCATATCTTCCTCCTTGAAGGGATATAGTTTTTTGACTTTTGAGGCTAGTGAGCCTCTTCTTTCCATCTGCTAAGAAGCTTGAGAGCTTTAAATATGTCACAAGAAGCTTGTTTAAAACCATCCTCGGCAGGAGCCCCAGACAACTCATCTGTACAGAGCAGTTTCATTACGAAATATAATACGGATCACCATCAGATCAAGAAGATTCTTACAAAACATTGGCATATTCTCCAGTCTGACCCGCTCCTCAGACCCATACTACCTTCCCAACCGAGACTGATCTTTCGGAGAGCCAAAACCATCAAAAATCATATAGCTTCCAGTAGACTATCGCTGAACCACCCGACCCTCTACCTTCAAAAGATGCAGGCTACTTTAGATGCAGACACCCTAGATGTCTCTCCTGTTCAATACTAACTAATGGAAATTGCACCTTCCAGTCGAAGAGTCAGATGAAAACTTGGCCAATCACGTCTCGTTTGGATTGTTCCTCGGATCATGCAATATACATTTTAACCTGTCCTTGTGATCTCCAATACGTTGGGAGAACGATCCAATCTTTCAGACAGAGGTTTAACAAACACAGATTCAATATCAAGAAAGGTATATGGGAGTACAGCGTGTCTCGCCATTTTGCCACCACTCATGATCGTAACCCACAGTTGATCACGGCTACAATTATCGAGCAGATTCCAGAATCCATCAGATATAATCGTTTCAAGAGACTATGCCAAAGGGAATCTTATTGGATTCATCAGTTAAATACTTTAAATCCAAATGGACTCAACGAGACAATCGAATCCTACTAGGATTTTATCTATCATATTCATTTCAACACTTTTTACCTACCAGGCTTGCTCCTTTTTTTTTTTTTTTTTTTTTTAAACTAACGGTACATTAGTTTCAGTCCTCCTTATCTGCACCTCTCTCTCCACTGCCCATGCCTTCTCCTCCTCTCCACTATCCCATCACCAACCTCGAATAGGTCCCATTAGTTTATCTATTTATGGGTGCCGC
>BLSH010242170.1:264921-283406 GCA_018402905.1 Glandirana rugosa
GCAAAGTCCCAGTTTACCGTAGGGGGAAGGAGTCCCGATAACCTCTGTTTTTATTTTATTATATATGTGTGTTAATTCAGTGTATTTTCTAAGGCTATCATGTTTGATATATACGTACATAAGTATATTATACACAATTTTTAACTAGGTAGTATTAAATTTTATAAAACTATTTGGCATCCTTGTATTCTACGATTTTTTTTTTTTAACGAACTTGTCTCGCTTATTTTATATTTCACATTTTTTATATATTTCACATTTTTTATTTATTTTTTTACTATTTCTTATTGTATTGAAAGATAAAATTTATAATTAAATACCTTTTTTATAAAAATAAAATAGAAAGTTATGTTATTCTTTATCATTTTTTTATTTATTTTTTACACTTTATATATTTTTTACACTTTATATTTTATTCGCTCTGTTCAAGCAATTTTTTTTTTTTAGCATCTTATGTTCCTACGGTTTATCAAAATATTTTAAATTATGATGGATCAATTTTTAACACATATTATATGAATACATGCATATATAGTTTGTACTATCGGAATCTTTTATGTGACTTAATTGTGTGTATATATTATTTTATTTTTGTCTCCAATAGCCCTGAGGAAGGGGGATGCCATTTGACCCTGAAACGCGTTGGCATTTTTTACTATTCTTCCTACCGAATAAAATCCACCTTTGCAACTTTTACACCTTTGTCTCGGGCACTCCATTCGTATCTAGGATTTGATCTGCTAAGAAGGGGAAGTGAGGACGTTCTTTGCTAATTTGTTTGAACAACTTTTTCTGTTTTGGAGGAGATATGGCTGGGTCTTCCAAATCCAACGCTTCTTTTACTGCCTTGACCAAAGATGGCACTAGTGCGTACCTAAATCCTACCTCAGGTATCTCTTCCTGTGATTCACTATCTGAGTGAATTGAAGACTGCTGGCCAGGCTGAAAGGGATCCAGATCATCCCCATCACTCCCAGCTGCTAGGGATTTTGGTGGATCAACTGGAGGCATACGGGGCGGCCGAGCCTCTCTCTCTAACAGGGAATCATTCACAACCCTTCTAATCAAGGTCTACAGCTGCTGATTAGGGTTTTCTCTTTCGCTCACCGCCTTTCCATAGCAAAGGTCACACAGGGACTTGTCCTCAGACACCAACTTCTTACATCCCCAGCATGTTTTTACTTGGGGGTGTGGTGGAGGAGGGGAGCAACGTGAACCCCATTTGTGATGACCTGACCCTGAGTGGGAGCCATGATGACTGGATCTAGAAGAAGACTGATGAGAACTATGCTGATGGTGAGTTTTTGATGATCCACTCTTCCTCTGTGAACTTCTATGTGGGTTAAACCTGTGGGGGCTGGGGAGAAAAAGAAAAGGAAAGCAGACAGCACTTTAAGCAACTGCTCCAGACTCACCAACCCTGATCCCCCCCCCCTACCCCAGGAACCTGAAAGTACCTGTGAAGTAAGGGCTGGCCACCAGGAGGCAGAGAGAGCTCCATCTGTGATGAGTGTCAGCCTGTATGAGAAACAATTAGAGAGATGAGCAACACAGCTCCCCAGGCATAGGCTGCAGCCAGACCTCCCCTCTCTGTCCTCACTGCCCGCCTTACCGTAGGAGCTCGTCCACACAGCTCAGGGAAGATGCCGCAACGCCCGCATATATTCTTGAGGCTGTGAGGAGCTCCCCGGCCATTTAAAAGCGGGCGTGACGTCATCACCCGGTGCCGCCGGGAGCCAGTGTGCGCGCGCATGCGCGTACCAGGCCTCGTTTTCGCCCCGCAGCCACGCAGAATAGCCGCGGGACACAGGGAGGTGGAAGCGGCAGCCGGACTTCCAGTCCACCACCATTACTGTCAGCAAAGGAAGCACAGGCACACAGGGGGAAGAAGCATCAGTATACAGACATGAAAAACAAACACTTGCTGCCATGTATGTTGAAGATCTCACCACTCCTTCCGTGATACGAGAACCAGGGCTCCCCTTGCGTCCATAGCAGATAAGGCCACCCGCTCCCAGCTGGGCTTATTGGCCGGCGCACATATCCCCCGGTCTTCAGCGCTACTCTGCTTACTCCATACCCCGCTCTCAGCTGGGGCCTGTAGGAGGGACATAATCCAAAAGGTTGGATACATGCGGTAAGGATTCTTTGGTAGCTTTAACTTATCCACTTGGTCCAACGGAGGAGGACAAAAAAAGGAACATGGCATGCTGGGTAGAGCAAAGATTTATGGGAGAGGTGTCCTATGGGGTAGCTGTGGAGGCAGAGCCACCCACATATGTGCTGCCATGGAGTATGTCAGGAAAAGTACTTTTTTAATCAAGCTAAATTATGTATTATTATGCTATATGTTATAACATAATTTATTATTTATCTATTTACTGTGAAATTACTGGTTTGAAATGATAACTTCAACCTTCAGTAATTTGCCAGTTAAGCCATCTGCTTGAGTACAGTTTTTGAAAATATAGTAAATTACCTTAAAAGCAATACATAATAATTATTTGTATATTACTTACTTATGGTAATTAACCACTTGCCACCCAGGCCAATTCTGAAACTTCTCTCCTACATGTAAAAATCGTCTTTTGTTTTTGCTAGAAAATTACTCAGAACCCCCAAACATTACATCTTAAAGTGACACCGTTTGTAAATATTTTTGTTAAATGAGTATAACTAGCAGAACTAGTAGAACTGCAATTGCCTATATAATGATAATTAAATGCATAACTTGTGAATATGTAACCTGTGTGTATCTGGCTTACCAGCCACTGACCTCACCGCACATGCTTGGTGTAAAGGGAGTTGTCCCAATACTTTTGACAATATTGTGTAGATGGTTGGGACTAAAACACGTGGAACTGTGGCATTATATTTTCACACAAGATTCTACACTGGCCCCCTAGTGGAGCCCAGAAAATATTCCTTCGGGAGTGGACTTTTATTTCTCTTATATCATTGTTTGATTTATACTGAATATGTCTGTATTTTTCCACTTTATTTATTGATGCTGATATTATTTGTATCACTTTATTGTTTGCTTTCTTTGTGATTTTTATGGTCAGAGGTTTTGCGCACTCTTTTTGTTTACTATAGCGTCATCACGTACCTTTGCAGCCATACTCCCAGAAATTACACGAGGGAGGAGAGAGATCCTCATATAGGCTCCTGATCTGTCCTAAACCAAGCCACAGGACCCAATAGACCTTCTCTGGATACTCTGGTGGTTCAGCCCTGCAGAGGGCTCTCTTTCTCCTCTTCACAGCAGCTCTACATTTTGCTGATCAGGGCATAGCCTGCTCCTATACCACAACTCCACTGGACTTCCCCCAGAGCTGGTAAATAAAGGGGCACTAACTCCCCCCGCTACATCACTACAGGAGGGCCAACAAATAAAGAAGCATTAACACCTGCCAACAAGCAGGGCCAGGACATGAGACATGGGGAAAAAGCTGAAAGATAGGCAGGGAGTCGAGCCCATAGGCTGTTTGTGTCCCTGTGTGTGATATGCGTACGGTTTGGGTCAAATGAAAAAGAAAAGTGACTATTTTGGGCGTACCACATCCAATGTTATTACCACTTCAAAAATCATATATGTCGGACTATAATGGTATGAGAGAGGATGAACACATAGATTTATAAAAAATTAATTTTATTACAAAGCTTAAAATTGTATATTAAAACAACAAGAGATCCAATCCGTATTAAGCAATATAGACCATATGTACAATCAATTCAGAATTATCTTTGCTGAAATGTCCAAGAGGTTGACGCGTTTCACATCCATAAGCTTTTTCAGGACTTTTTATATCTTGGTAGCAAAAAAAGTTGGCCTAACTGAGAAAGCACATGAAACAAGTATATAATAATATCACGACATATTCAACAGCATAAATTATCAAGTGAGGGCTCTTTAAAAAAAAATGTACACTGTTTATTTGATTTCTTTTTTTTTAAATCACATTTATTGCTGGCACAAGGAATATAAGCACCCCTTGCGACAGCAATAGGCAGTGACAGGCATTCTTTATGGAGAAATCTGGGTTCTATTAGACCCCAGATGTTTTGTGGTGGCGGGGGGAGACCTGTAAAAGCCATCCAGTAGCTAATCAGCCCCTAGGATCTCTTTTACATGTAAGCCAACCAAAATGATACCAGGATGATGACTGTAGTTGCACCACTTAAAGCCATATGATGTACATGTAGATGAGTTAATCACTTCAGCCCCGGAAGGATTTCACACTTTAGGACCGGAGCCCTTTTTGCGATTCGGCACTGCGCCGCTTTAACTGACAATTGCGCGGTCGTGCGGCGTTGTATCCAAACGAAATTTGTGTCCTTTTTTTCCCACAAATAGAGCTTTCTTTTGGTGGTATTTGATCACCGCTGCGTCATTTCTGATCGCCGCTATAAACAAAAGAAGAGCGACAATTTTGCAAAAAAAACCAAATTTCTTACTTTTTGCTAAAATACAAATCCAAAAAAAAAAAAATATAAAAAAACATTTTTTTCATCGGTTTTGGCCGATTTATATTCCTCATATTTGTGATTTAAAAAATCGCAATCTGCGTTTATTGAATGGTTTGCGCAAAAGTGGTCACGTTTACGGATGATGAGAATTCATTTTTGGGGTTTTTATTTATTTTTTATTAGTAAATGCAGCGATCTGCAATTATTAGTGGTACTGCGATATTTCAGCGGACATGTCGGACCATTTTGACACTTTTTTGGGACCATTGGCATTTATACAGCGATCAGTGCTTTAAAAATGCACTGATTACTGTGTAAATGCCATTGGCAGTAAAGGGGTTAACCTGCAGGGGGCGCTCTAAGGGTTAACTGTGTTCCCTGGGCGTGTTCTAACTGTGGGGGGACTGCCCTAACAGGGGAAGGGAAGTGATCACAGCTTCCGTGTAAAGGAAGGCTGTGATCACAGCACCTCCCCCTCTCACAGAACGGAGGTCCGTGTTTACTTACATGGACCTCCGTTCTTTCACTCTGGGGGGGGGCATCGCGGGTAGCCGGCAGCAATCGAAGCCACCGCACCCGCTCCCTGGCCCTCCCCGAACACAGTGAGCGCGCAGACGTGCCTCTGGCAGCGCGCGCGCACTCACTGTGCGCGATCTGGCTGCCGCCGTCGTATGACAGCGTTTTGCCTTAAAGAGCCACCTTGTCGCCGTCAGATGGCGGTCGGCAAGTGGTTAAAGTGGATGTAAACCCTCACATATACACAGTGAAATGAACAGCCTCAGATGATACACAGGGATTTAAAAAAATCTCCCTAATAGTGTTTTACATGTATATCTGCTGTCCTCAGCTTTATATATTCTTTAGAAAGTACAGATCCTATTAGAGATTTTCTCTTCCTTTTCAACACTGGGAGCGGATTCTTGGCATACAGCCAAGGCAGCTGATTGGAGGAAAGGCACACCCTCCCACTCCACATAGGCAGAGACTCTCAGAGCTGTTCTGTGACTAGACCAGCTCTCTGCTAATCTATTTATAGCAACCTCCCTGACTCAAAATTCAGGCTGGTTTTATCTCAGTTGACAGAGAACTTGTCAGAAGTTATCATGCTGATAACAGAAGAACGGAGCAGGAGAAAGCTGCGTTGAAGAGAGATAAGAAAATATTAGACATATGTGCCCAGCTCAAATTTCCTGAATTGGGTTTACATCCACTTTAAGTTAAACCCCAAACCTGTATTAGTGAGACTCCACTCTGCATGAACAAGAACAGGAGGCACACCACGCAGTAACATTGTCAGTCTGGGGGGGGGGGGGGTAGTGGTAAATATATTAGCAGATTTAAATACACTAACACACTGAAGCCAAACTCCAGCTCACACTTTTTCATCAGCTACTATCCAGCTACAGCAAAAAAGTTTTTGTTTTTTTAATTTTAGGATAAAAGGTTTACATAAATAAAAGCTGATCATTTTAATTACCCTTGCCAGTGTTATTTTATTGGTCTCATCCATGTAAACTGATACATTCTGCTGGAGTTGCTGTGCTTTTGGAAAAATACAGATTTGCTAGTTGAATCACCAAATGAAAACTAAAGTAAGAAAGCTTAAAAAAAAGAAAACAAATACAGTCATCATGTCTAAGAACTTGTAAGCTCCAATATAATACATGTTTGTTTTAGGGTTTAATACCGCTTTAAAAACATGTTGCAAGCTTAAATGCTCCTTGAAATAACAAACATACCAGCAACTCCACCCTGGAATACACAGCAAGAATTTGCATAATTGAAGTAGTGCAGTTCTACATTGATCTAGAGAAAGGAGTGACACATCAAAGGGAGACATAAATTCATTCCAGCAAACAGGTCTGAGACAGAATCATGTCAGAGAAAGCAGAGTAGCAGATGAGTCACACTGGGTGACAAGTCAGGTACACATGTTGGGAATGTAAAACACATATAACTATGCGTAGGCAAATGCCAGTCATTTCTACATCACATGAGGACAGCTTTGCACGTGGAGCCAAGTATTTACGCACGCGAATAGCAATAGTAAAAAAATTGAAAAAAAAAATTCCCTATAGGGTTTTCCCGGGATATATTTTTATATTTTCACATTTTGTAGTACATCCATCCATGGGAGTGCACACAGCTAGGAAAGAATGTCCTGAAGGTATCAGGAGACCATCATGTCTTATTATTTAGCAGGTTCTACAATATCCAATACAAAAATACCAGTGCTCACTAATCAAACTAATGTAAAATCAAGCCCTATAGACACTAGACATGTGCAGAGCGAAAACATTTGTTTAGTTTCGTTTCGATTCGTTATTTACATAAATTTGTTTATTTAGATTTGCTTCCTTTGTTTAAATCGTTTTCTGAATTTGTTTTGTTTACTCGTTTTCGAATTGATTCGAAAAGTTTTCAAATCAATTTTGAATAGTCTTCCAATTTCCAAGGAGAATGGGGTGGAGTGGAAGGTGGAGGAAGAGAATGGGAAAAGATAGAATACAATAGAGGGGGATATAACAGAAAATAAAAGAATAGAATGTGGTGGAGTGGAACAGAGCTGTTTTCTATTTTTTGTGTTCTGTTATATTCTTGTCTAGTCTATTTTTTCTGTTCTAATCCTATTCTATTTTGTTCTCATTGGAAAATGGAAAAGTATTCAAATTTAAGGACTTTTCAAATTCGAATATGAAAACTATTCGAATTTGAAAACTTTTCTAATTCGAAATTGAAAATTATTCGAAAACAATTTGAAAATGATTTGAATTCAAATTTCATCCAATTTTTTTTTCATTATTTTGGATTCATATAAGAAAATGAATGCGCAAAAGGCAAATCAAGCTGCATACATCGCATTAGACCATATAATGCTGAGAATATAAAAACAAAAAAAGTGTAGCGCTAAAAATAGTGAAGATATATAGAATTAATAAACTTGTGACATATTGTGTGGAATTGAAAATGCAATCAAAAAACTAAAGTGTTCAAATATATAAAAAGTGTAGTCCAAAATAGTCCATATAGCATGAAAAGTTGTGCACTGAAGCAAAAATTGTTTAAATACAATGACGTGAATCAAATCCAGTAATAGGCATATCCAGATCCAATCATAAACAAGATGGACTCTTACCAGAGAAGTTGGACCCTCTCGATCATACGACCGGGGGATAAATCAAGCTTATGTGGTCTCTGCCACAGGGGTCAGTCTGTACTTTCCGCCAGGCACTTCAGATGAATCTACTCCGTGATGTCAGAACAAGTAGGAGTGACTCCTCCAAATTGATCGATCCCGTCATAAAAAAAGCCTTAATGTCCTCTCAAGGGGTACATGCGGAGAAAAAATATATATAGACGCCCCTCTAGGTGCAATAAAATCACCACTTTATTTCAGGTAGGTGAGTATACAAAAAGTAGTAGTAAAGCCGGCAGTACAAATAAAATCCAGATAAAAACAACTGCGATAGACGCACAGTCCTCACCCGACGCGTTTTGTCTGCATAGACATTGTCTGGGGTGTGGGGACCCCGCGCCTCTATCGCAGTATATATAGACAAAACTCCCCAAAATGATCAATTGGTTCAGCGCCGGAAGTTGGGTCAGAACTTCTGCCCGCATGGTGTTGGCGTGCCCTCTAAGCCTCACTCTGAATAGTGAGCCTCCAGGACACGCCCCCCCAATGGACAAAGGTCACCAATTTTAGCCCAATAAGGATTCACCTTCCGGTTTGTGTCCGTGGATCTATTTCCCTTAGAGGTGAATCCTTATTGGAATGATGGAGTACAGTTAACACAGGTTATGAATGGATGTGTTATCTCAGCCAATCAGCAGGGGGTTTCTTTTGGCCGCCTCTTATTAAAAAGACAATTGATATTTAAACATAACATGGAAACACTAACAATACCCATATCAAAGTAATTAGCCTGGTTTATACTTAAAAAGTTAGCACAGCATGACAAATTATCAGATCCTGATATTTATAGACAATTGTAAAAATCACAGATTTTTTACAAACTGTCAGTAAATTTACTGGCGGTTGGCAAAACTGATCCAGCGGGTGGCTGGGAGTCCCAAAAGTCTAGTGAAAGACAGGGAGCTCAGTGTGAAATCTACAGTAGGATACTGTGAGATGTGAGTGAAGGACCACGATGGGATACTGTGAGTTACGTCTGCAGGTCTTCAGTGAAGTGTTGCTATAGGAGACAGCAGTTGCTACAAAGTACAGATCGCTGCATTCAGCTTAAAGGCCCTTTTTCTGTATTACTGTCTGCCTACTTTTATTTTTGTCTCTGAGTCTGCCTGTTTGCACATTGCATTTGCTGATGGATGTCCTGGCCCTAACCCTTTCTCCCCCAGTTCCTGTTAAGAGACAATAAATCTCTATCTATGTCTCTTGTATTCTCCTGAGTGGTCCTTTCACATTTCCAATATAGAATTTTCAGTAGCAGTGTCTAATAACATACATTTACCTCACTCGGCAAATAAACTATAAACCAATATTTATTACACTCAGGTCATTCCGTTATTGGACTTCATAGGTCTCTTGCTTCCCCGCATACAAGCCGTTCGAGTTGTTGGCAGTGATAATGCAGTGTCACCTTGTGGAAACATTAGGTCACTGCAAGCTTCAGTTCTTTTTCATTTTTACCTAGTTCGTTAACCCATTTGCTGCCAAACCAATTCTTTCATTCTTTTTTTCCACGTGTGCATATTTGTGGCTTGAAAATGCATTTTAAATCCCAAGGCATGTTTTTTGAAAGCAGAAAACTTTTAGAATAAAAAGATGGTTTGAGGCGCACACGCGTGCCACCAGCGACCCGCTCCTGCAGTGCTTGGACACAGCAGGAGTTAATCAACGGGTCCGGCGGACCAGATGACCACCGGAACTGCTCATCGTTCCCAACAGAGACAGAACAGAGGCAGGGCCGGACTGGGAATAAAAACCAGCCGGGGAAATAATTTCATACCAGCCCCATAAAATTATTATACCAGCCCAATAGAATAACATCATTATTTTCTTGCTCATAAAAGGGAAAATCATGCATTTTAACCACTTGCTTACTGGGCACTTAAACCCCCCTCCTGCCCAGACCAATTTTCAGCTTTCAGAGCTCTCACACTTTGAATGACAATTGCGCGATTGTGAAAAACTGTACCCATATGAAATTTTTATCATTTCTTTCCCACAAATAGAGCTTTCTTTTGGTGGTATTTAATCACTGCTGGGTTTTTTATTTTTTGCTAAAAAAAAAAAAAAAACAAGACCGAAAATTTTTTAAAAAAAAACAGTTGTTTTATATAAATTTTGGAAACAGGTATTTTTTTTTTCCTCTATTGATGTGCGCTGATGAGGCTGCACTGATGGGCACTGATAGGCTGCACTGATGGGCAATGATAGGCTGCACTGATGGGCACTGATGGGCACTGATAAGGCGGCACTAATGGGCATTGATAGGTGGCACTGATAAGCACTGATGAGGCAGCACTGATGGTTGGCATTGATGGTTGGCACTGATGGTTGGCACTGATGGGTGGCACTGAAGGGCACTGATAAGCAGCACTGAAGGGCACTGATAAGCTTCACTGACAGGTGGCACTGATGGGTGGCACTGATGGGCACTGGTGGGTGATGCAGATAGGCAGCACTGATCGGTGGCACTGATTTGTAGCATTGGTGGGCAAAGGTAGGTGGCACTGGTAGGCAAAGGTATGTGGCACTGTGGGCACTGGTAGGTGGCACTGTAGGCACTGGTAGATGGCTCTGGTGGGTACTGACAGGTGGCACTGGTGTGCACAGACGAGCCATCCGCAGCTCTCTGTGCGAGGGACCAATGTCCCTCTGACAGAAGCCGGTGATCGCTTTCTTTTTCCCCTCACGTTGACAGCGTGAGGTGAAAAAAATGACCGATCATCGGCTTCTGTTTACATCACTTGATCAGCTGTCATTGGCTGACAGCTGATCACGTGGTAAGGGGGCGGACCGCCTCCTTACTCCGATCTGTGATCAGCCGAGTCTCATGGACTCGGTGATCACAGAGCAGGCTGCACGTGACCAGCAGGGGGCGCGCAGCAGCTTGTGCACGGGAGGCCGTCCATGGACGTCCGCCCAGAAGTTGAGATACGCGCTGGAGCCGTCTTTTGGCAATAGCGCGGATATCAAGAGGTTAAAGCACATTTGAAGAGTGTATAATATATAGAGAAGACAGATATGAAAACACATAGGACTTAATATATATGAGCAAATTCCAGTTAAAAGTGGAGCAATCATCAAGGAATGTAGGGGGACTCTGGTGACCACAGACCACCTTCCGCAGAAAGAATACACTACGGTTGGGGGGGGGGGGGGCGATGTTACTGATATACAGTAAGGAGGAAACCTTTATATCAGTGCCCCCTTACATTATTGTATTCACTCCCCCCTTACATCACTAACCCCCCTCAGGCTGGCCTGGCGGCACTGTCACTGACCTCCTCTCAGGTGCACCATGCAGGGCTCGGTCAGTTGGCTCCAGCTTGGTGGCTCTGGTTTTATCCCATAGTTTCCTCTCCAGTACACACACGCCTGACTTCTACAATGACCCCCATCCTGGTGGCTCTCCCACTCTTGACTCCTCTCTAGACTTCCCCCTCAGAGACTGCAGACATAATAAAAGACAGGGGATGGTCAGAGACTGCAGACATGATACAAGAGATGGTCAGAAACTGCAGACATGATACAAGAGATGTTCAGAGACTGCAGACATGATACAAGAGATGGTCAGAGACTGCAGACATACTACAGAAGATGGTCAGAGACTGCAGACATACTGCAGAAGATGGTCAGAGACTGCAGACATGATACAAAGGATTGTCAGAGACTGCAGACATACTATAGAAGATGGTCAGAGACTGCGAACATGATACAAGAGAAAAATGCATCAATGCAGCCTCACCAATGCCCATCAAATACAGCCTCATCAGTGCCCACCAAATGCAGCCTACCAGTGCCCACCAAATGCAGCCATCAGTGCCCATCAGTGCAACCTACCAGTGTCCATCAATGCCGCCTACCAGTGCCCATCAATTCAACTTGCCAGTGCCCATCAATGCAGCCTGCCAGTGCCCATCAATGCCACCTACCAGTGCTCATCAATGCAGCCTACCAGTGCCCAGCAATGCAATCTACCAGTGCCAACCAATGAAGCCTGCCAGTGCCAATTATTGCAGCCTGCCAGTGCCCATCCGTGCAGCCTGCCAGTGCCCATCAGTACAACCTACCAGTGCCTAGCAATGCAGCCTGCCAGTGCCCATAGTGCAGCCTAGCATTGCTAATCAATTCCACCTACCAGTACCCTTGCAGTGCAGCCTGTCAGTGCCCAGCAATGCAGTCTACCAGTCCTCATCAATGCAGTCTACCAGTCCTCATCAATGCAGGCTGCCAGTGCCCATCAGTGCAGCCTGCCAATGCCCATCAGTGCAGCCTGCCAATGCCCAGCAATGCAGCCTGCCAATGCCCAGCAATGCAGCCTGCCAATACACAACAATGCAGCCTGTCAGTACCCAGCAATGCAGCCTGTCAGTGCCCAATAATGCAGCGTGTCAGTAACCAGCAATGCAGCCTGTCAGTACTCAGAAATTCCGCCTGCCAGTGCCCAACAATGCTGCCTAACAGTGCCCATTAATGCAGACTGCCAGTGTACGTTAGTGCAGCCTGACAATGCCCATCAGTGCAACCTGCCAGTGCCCATCAGTGCAGCCTGCCAGTGCCCATCAGTGCAGCCTGCCAGTGCCCATCAATGCAGCCTGCAAGTGCCCAGCAGTGCAGCCTACCAGTGAACAGCAATGCAGCCTGCCAGTGCTCATTAATGTAGACTGCCAGTGTCCATTAGTGCAGCCTGCCAGTGCCCATCAGTGCAGCCTGCCAGTGCCCATCAATGTAGCCTGCCAGTGCCCATCAATGTAGCCTGTCAGTACCCAGCAATGCAGCCTGTCAGTGCCCAGCAACGCAGCCTGCCAATGCCCAGCAACACAGCCTGTCAGTGTCCAGAAATGCAGCCTGCCAATACCCAGCAATGCAGCCTGCCAGTGCCCATCAGTGCAGCCTGCCAGTGCCCATCAATGCAGCCTGCCAATGCCCAACAACACAGCCTGTCAGTGTCCAGAAATGCAGCCTGCCAATACCCAGCAGTGCAGCCTGCCAGTGCCCAGCAGTGCAGCCTACCAGTGAACAGCAATGCAGCCTGCCAGTGCACAGCAATTCAGACTGCCAGTGACCAGCAATACAACCTGCCAGTACCCAGCAATGCAGCCTGTCAGTAAACAGAAATGCAGCCTGCCAGTGCCCAGCAATGCAGCATGTCAGTACCCAGCAATTCAGCATGTCAGGACCCAGCAATGCAGCCTATTAGTACCCAGCAATGCAGCCTGACAATGTGCATTAATGCAGCCTGCCAGTACCCAGCAATACAGCCTGCCAGTGCCCATCAGTGCAGCCTACAAGTGCCCAGCAATGCAGCCTGTCAGTGCCCATCAGTGCAGCCTACCAGTACCCATCAATGCCGCCTGCCAGTGCCCAGCAATGCAGCCTGCCAGTGCTCAGCAATGCAGCCTACCAGTCCCCATCAAAGCAGCCTGTCAGTGCCCATCAGTGCAGCCCACCTGTGCCCATCGGTGCAGCCTACCAGTGCCCATCAATGCAACCTGCCAGTGCCCAGCAATGCAGCCTGTCAGTACCCAGCAATGCAGCCTGCCAATACCCAGCAATGCAGCCTGTCCATACCCAGCAATGCAGCCTGCCAGCCCAGTACCCAGCAATGCAGCCTGTCAGTACCCAGCAATGCAGCCTGTTAGTACCCAGCAATGCAGCCTGTCAATACCCAGCAATGCAGCCTTTCAGTACCCAGCAATGCAGCCTGCCACTACCCAGCAATGCAGCCTGCCACTACCCAGCAATGCAGCCTGCCAGTACCCAGCAATGCAGCCTGTCAGTACCCAGCAATGCAGCCTGCCAGTACCCATCAATTCAGCCTGTTAGTGCCCATCAATGCAGCCTGCCAGTTCCCAGCAAAGCAGCCTGCCAGTACCCAGCAATGCAGCCTGCCAGTACCCAGCAATACAGCCTGCCAGTACCCAGCAATGCAGCCTGCCAGTACCCACATGAATCACACACAGCGGCAATCTCCCTCACTGTCACGTAGCTTTGTTGTGAATCGATCGGCGGGATTGTATTAAAGTCCCGCCTCCGAGTCCTAGACCAGCAGCTCCTATGATCACATTGGATCAGTGTGACATCTATCATAGGAGCCGCTGGTCTAGGACTTGGACTTTAATACAGTGCCGCCAAACGATTCATAACAAAGCTCCGTGACAGTGAGGGAGATCGCCGCTGGAGAGGAGAGGAGGAGGAGGGAGGGAGAGGAGGACTCTTCGGCACCCGGGACCGGCCTTGCTCCAGTCGCAGCTCAAAGTGGCCCCAGGGCAAGTGGCATACTGGGAAATATCCCAGTATCCGGTAGGCCAGTCTGGCCCTGAACGGAGGTATGCCAATGTAAACAAGGCATATCGACATTCTATGACAAAAGAAGACAGAGATCCTGTGTTTCTGCTAAGCACAGTACAAGCACCCCCCACACAGTTAGAAAGCACTCCCTAGGGACACAATTAACACTTTGATTGTCCTTGATGTTAACCCCTTCTCTGTCAGTGTCATTAGTACAGTGACAGTGCATATTTTTTTGCGCTGGTCACTGTATTGGTGTCACTGGTCCCCAAAAAGTGTCACTTAGTGTCTGATTTGTCTGACGCAATGTCGCATTCCTGCTATAAGTCACTGATCGCCACCATTACTAGTAAAAACAAATAAATAAAAATTCCATAAAAATATCCCATATTTGTAGACGCTATAACTTTTGCACAAACCCATTAATATACACTTATTGGAAATGTTTTTTTTACCAAAAACATGTAGCAGAATACATATTGGCCTAAACTGATGAAACTTTATTTTTTTTACATTGTTTTATTGGATATGTTTTATAGCAGAAAGTAAAAAAATATTGTTTTCTTTTTCAAAATTGTCTAAAAAAGACAGACAATTTTGAAAAAGAAAACAATATTTTTGTTTATAGCGCATATTTTCGTTTATAGCGCAACAAATAAAAACCACAGAGGTGATCAAATGCCAGCAAAAAGAAAGGTCTATTTGTGGGAAGAACAGCAGTACATAAATTATATTTGGGTACAACGTCGCATGACCGCGGAACTGTCAGTTAAAGTAACGCAGTGCGTATTGCAAAAAATGGCCTGGTGAGGAAGGGGGTAAATCTTCCGCAGCTGAAGTGGTTAAGATAAAAAAGCTTCTGCCTTTAGAACCACTTTACGTTTCTATTAGTGTCTGTGTCCCTGCTGGTAGAATTACCCTCACCCCTAATTGTGTGTCCTGAGGACTATTGTCACTGAGACAAAAAGTGATAGGAATTCCAAAATTTTCTGAATTTCTGTTGTGTCTCTAGGGCAGGAAGTAAAGATTAATCTTCCCCACAGGACATAGACAAAGAAAACTATTTACAAACCATACTTCCTGTCCTGTAGATAAAACACCTGCAGTCAAAGCAACTTGAAAGCTGTTATCTGACGCCCAAAATATCTTTTTAGACTTAAAGCACTAGAGGGCGCTCGGCAAATGCAAAACAAGCCAAGAACAACAAATCATAATTGTGTGTCTTCGCAATACCTATGGATTTTGTTGGAAACATTTGAATGATTGGAAATGGTGTTCTCATGTATTCAATAATTCAAGCAAACTATGTATAAAGAGGAATAATAACTGGCAGGAAAAAAAAAAACAATTCCTAGTGGTTTAATAGCAAAATAGGATTTAAAGAAAAATTCAATTAAGTAATTCAGCTATCGTGATTTTGCTGTGTTTCAGATGTGTTTTCTGTGTGTTTCTGGTGCGTTTTTGGGTTGCCTGCACCTGTGAAAAATTTAACTGTTTTACACGCGTTTTTACCATGTTTTTGCTGTGACTTTACCGCAATGTTACGGTGATTTTACCACGATTTCCATTTATTTCAATGGAAAGCTGCGTTTTTGGTGATGCAGCAAGCAGGACTTTTCAAAATGCATCGCACCTGTAACGCAGTGGTGTGATGGGTCCCATAGGATTCAGAGGCAGTTCAGAGCACGTGCAGTCCAGTGCGTTTTTTTTTCTGCTTTAACCACTTCAGCCCTTGAAGGATTTCCCAGGTTAGGACCAGAGCACTTTTTGCGGTTCGGCACTGCGTCGCTTTAACTGACAATTGCACGGTTGTGTGACGTTGTACCCAAACAAAATTTTTTCCCACAAATAGAGATTTGTTTTGGTGGTATTTTATCCCCTCTGCGTCATTTCTGATCACCGCTATAAACAAAGAGTGACAATTTTGCAAAAAAAAAAAAAAACAATATTTCTTACTTTTTGCTAAAATACATATCCAAAAAAAATATATAAAAAAAATGTATTTATCGGTTTTGGCCGATTTATATTCTTCCTCATATTTTCGGTACAAAAAAAAAAATTGCAATCAGCCTTTATTGATTGGTTTGCGCAAAAAATGCAGCATTTACAAACCATAAGTATTCACCTGGCGTTTTTACAAATTTTTTTTTTTTTTACTAGTAATGGCGGCGATCTGCAATTTTTATTGGGACTGCGGTAATGGAGCGGACATGTTGGACATTTTTTACACTTTTTTGGTACCAATGACGTTTATACAGCGATCAGAAATATAAATATCCACTGATTACTGTGTAAATGTCATTGGCAGTGAAGGGGTTAACCTGCAGGGGGCAGTGAAGGGGTTAAATGTGTTCCCTGGGTGTGTTCTAACTGTTGGGGGGGCTGGGCTGCCAGGGGCATAAGAGATCTAACTGATCCCAGTGACAGGGATCAGTAGATCCCTCATATGCTGCCTGACAGAGCAGGGAACCGCCGTGTTTACATCGGCGGTTCCCCGTTTTTTTTCTCTGCTAGGCAATCGTGGCTCGCCAGCGGACATTGAGTCCACCCGAGCTGTGGCCACACTCCTGCAGAGTGCGACGCACACGCGCGAGCCACCGTTTATAGACGGCAATTCGCGGGACAGATGCACTTTGCAGCCGTAAATGTACGCGACGCGGTCGGGAAGCGGGTAAAAACGCATGAAAATGAATATGGTCTGCTTATATGGTACACACTATGAGCTTTTTTCCCTTCAACACAGTGGGTTGAACGAAAAAAAATTGTCAGCTCTGGTCGGAACTGCTGTACTAACCATGTGAAGTTAGTACAGCGATCTCCCCTGCTGAGCTGTTGTATTCTGACAGGAGGACAGCCCCCCCACCAGAACATTCCAATCAGTACTCTGCGCCATTGGCACAGAGCGCTGATTGGGTGTCAGTCGGCTGTTGGTTTTCCAGCATGCTCATCCATCAGAAGCCGGCTTTTGTTGGACAGACCGACATACACAGGGGCCGAATGTCCGTGTGAACTGGGCTTTAGTATGGGGCTATAGCACTTCTACTGTAGTGACATGACATACTTTGCAAGATTGTGGTGGTGGTTGGCAGAGGGGGGGTGGGGTTGTTACACAATTTGGAAGTGGGTAGATTAGAACTATTGCCACACAAAATCACATAATGTGATGCAGGCTGCCCATACCAGTAACAATAACAAAATATGTAGCACAGTTAAACTCAATTCCCAGACAAAGCTTTCAATATTCAATTGATATAAAAATAAAGGTGACAAAGCTGTAAATATCACTAACAAAAAGGCACTGTGTGAAAACAAAGGCAAAAACATAATAAATCCAACAAGTGTGTTAGGCCGGGTTCAGCTTGTCCGGCAGACAATGATCCGACTTTCATCCTACTTTGCTCTGTGTCCTAGAACGGTCCTACATCGGTCCGACTTCATTGAACAGGGATCCGACTTTGATCCCGACAATGCCACGCACTGTGTCTAGGGTTGCCACCTCATCCCTTTAAACTCAAACACATATGAATTACACAGGTTGTGTGGCTGATTAAGGTAATAATTAAACTCACTTGGTGCCTTATCTGCATTAAATTAGCCTCAGAACCTGTGGAATTCATATGTGTTCGGGTTTAAAGGGATGAGGTGGCAGCCCTAACTGTGTCTGGTATGAATCTTGAAGGGAAACTCAAAAAACAGCATGGGATCCCCCCCTCCAAGAGCAGTCTTGTGTGGATTTTAGTTTCAATGTTTTTATTGGTGGTTTTATAAACATGAATAGATGACAAAGAGAATAGAGAAAAGCAAATATAACAACATATGTTAGCTTGTCGGCAGGTTACATTATAATAAATGTGACTGTAGGTGACATATACACTCCACCTTTGTAGAACTGAACTTGATAAAGTTATTACAGCAATATTGTAAGATAAACTCGGGACCCTGGCCCAGTCACCCCAATGGGAACATACTGTGCTCTGGGGCAGGGACCTTGGTGTTTTGTAGTTGTATGTCAGTAAGTATACTCTCAATGTATGAGAAATTTGGTGGGTTTTAAAAAAGAGAAAATAAAAACAATTTAGTTTAGTGTAGGTTAAGAAAGCTAACGTGAGGGGAAAGGAGGGGGAGGAAGAGGGAGGAGTTAGGGTTCTCAGACTGAGGATAAATCACATAGTATTGCTTGATTTGTACCACACAACCCATGGATTCCATAGACGGGATAGTTTTAGGTAATGTTGTCTGTCTGCCGCCAGTATCATTTCATATTGGAAATTAGATTGTGTTTGGTTGATTACCTCTCTTAGTGTAGGTGGGTCGGTGTTTTTCCACAATTTAGTTATGTTTTGTCTGGCCGCTAAGAGGATATGTGTAAGGGGTTTGTGGAACATATGTGGGACTTCCTCAATATTGAGGCTTAGCAGGCCTAATGCTGGTGGGTTACTGGGAGAAAGGCCTGTTATCTCTCTGATTAACCAGAATATCTCTGTCCAATACTTTTGGATCCGAGGACACTCCCACAAAATATGTACTAAGGCTG
>BLSH010242170.1:299347-317244 GCA_018402905.1 Glandirana rugosa
AAAATTATGATGTCATCACAACTCGCTTGGGCCTGACATTGCAAGCCCAGGCATGGCTTGAAAACCCACAGGCACCGTGCCTGGGCCTGGGCCTGTAAAGTTTTTAGCAAGCCCAAGCCAGGCCCCAAGACGATAAAATGAGGTGCACAACTCTTCGACGTCCCGTCGGTTAGTTGTTCGCAAAGTGACCAAACGGGAATCTTCGGTTGCTAGTCTAACAACCCCCTTAAACTCTAAAGTTTATGACGACGAATCTCAACCTCTAACGTCTAATTTGAGACAGATTGCTTTGCTAGCATGCAAGCATGTGTTACTAGTCTAACACCCTAGCATTCATTGTGTACGAACGTACGATCGTTTCGTTAGACAGAGTTTAATCTGCAATCTCCAACTCTAAGCAGCAGTATTTGAAATCTCAAATTCCCCCAACAATCTGATCGTTGGCTTCTAAGGGCAAACCAGTGAAACGCTTGTTGATTGGCTGCCCTGCAGCTTCTCAACACGTGGAGTAAAATAGCAGAACCCCGGACCGAACCCGAACGATTTTTGAAATGTCCGGGTCCGGGTCCGTGCCACGGACACCCAAAAGTTCGGTACGGACCCGAACGTTACAGTCCGGGTTCGCTCAACACTACTGTAGTATTAAAAACAGGAGAAGTGTGCCCTGAGTTCTGTAAGGTTCACCATAAACTATACAATCTCCTTTAGATCTACCATCAACTCTGTAGTGCAAGGACATGTCTGATAGGATACAGAGTGAATGGATAGATAGGTGGGTACTTCTAATCCATAGTTCTGGTAATTCTAAACAAAATTGTATAGAAATTGTACAATCATATTGCGTATGGCCATCTTTATACAAGTACATAGGAGGGAGTGGACAGAAACACTCAACTGTCAAGCCCACATCTCTGCATCACATCCCCACATGCATTTTTTTTTTTTGTTTTTTTTTTTGTGGGGGTTTAGGTGCATTTTCACCCATCACACAACAATCAAACCCAAAGAAGTTTCAGAACTTTTTTTTAGAGTGGAGCTTGGTAGGTTTTTCTACTGTGATTATTGGTGCAACACATTTCTGAAATGCAAGGAAATGCACAGATGTGAATGGAGACTCATTGCTCTTGTGTAAATACACCAATTTCACTTTCAGGCCCCATTCACATCTAGCATAGTTTGTGGCTTGTTTTTCCTGTGACACGCAAAGGACAGCCTGTTGATTTAAATGGGCTGCACTACATGTGGCTCATGGGACATTTTGGCATGTTGTGGGTTTTGTGTTTTTTTGCAACATTTGCCACTTGTTTTTTCACATGGCAAAATGTGTGCTTGCTTCTGTGTTTGGGGTGCCATTAACAATTAATGGCACTGAAATCTCCTTTAGGTTTACCACGTATATATGATAGGAGGAAAATCCTACCTTGCCAATCACTCTTTATCCAACCAGGCAGGCCCTTGCACTACATATTTGATGGTAGATCTAAAGGAGATTGTACAATCAGATTGTATAGTGTATGGTGAACTTTACAGAACCCAGGACACACTCCACTCTAAAAAAAAAGTTCTGAAGCCTCTTTGGGGCAATTGTTGTATGTAGGGCAACCCATTCAGGTCGATGGGCAGCCATATATGTGATAAGTGACAATGCTCCAAAAGCAACCCCCCCCCATGCACTACATGGTTGATGGTAAATCTAAAGGAGATTGTACAATCCGATTGTATAGTGTATGGCGAGCTTTACAGAACACGGGACACACTCCTGTTTTCAATACTACAGCTCTGCTCCACATGTTATATCATCTCTCATTTCCTGCACCTTTGAAATTGCCAAATTAATGATCTATACAAGATTAAAATTAAGGAAGGAAAAAAAATGATGCCTGTGTATTTGGTAGAGAACGGTGATCACTGATTAATTGCATTTCATTTAAAAAACATACACCTGGAAGTGGGTGGGTAGGTAGGTAGGTAGGAGGGTGGATGATGCAGGGTGTGTGCTAATGAGGTCAGCTGGTCACCTCCTTCCTGTGTCATGGCCTATAGTCTGCCCAGGAAGTAAGGCAGAACTAATGGATATGTTTGGGAAACATCCATGAGGACAGTAAGGTAAGTGTACATAGAATTCATGTAAAGCTTTGTAATTTTTGAAAAAGAACTATAAGAAGTACACTAATGCTATATTGGTACATACAGGACCTGGAATTTAGAAAAAAAAAGGCGAACAAGGGTCAACTTAGCCTTTAAAGTGGTTGTAAACCCTCACATATACCCAGTGAAGTGACTGGCCTCAGGTGATACACAGAGAAGAAACAAATCCTCCTACACCACTTGTATCTGTTTACCTGCAGTCTTCTGTTCTCTACATCTGTTCAAAGTGCAGAATTTAAAAGCTTGTCTGAGAGTTCAGAGAAAAGGGGAGTAGAGCTGAAGTTACACTCTGCAGAGCTCAGTGAGGAGAGTTCCAAAAGCTGAATGGAGGGAAGGGACACCCCCGCCCCCCTTCACACAGAACAAGAACAGAGCTGAGGCTGTCATTCAGCTGGAGATCCCTCCCCTGTCACCATTTTTCTCTTGGTGTCAGGAAAACTTGTCAGAAGTGATTCATGTTGATAGCAGAAGAACGAAGCAGTAGACAGAAATTACACTCAGTGCTCCTAATTGAGACGAGTACACACTATAGAGTGATATGCTTTGTTCATATTGCATGTCTGAGGTTTACAACCACTTTAAAGGGCAACATTTAAAATACAAAAAATCTTCAAATTTCATGTTTGGGGGATGCAAGTTAGTCCCACCGTCTTCCTTCAGCTTTAGCCACAATATTAAATTTATAATCTCTGCACCCAGGAAACTTAGTGTTGCTAAACCCAGGACCCTGCATTCACTATATCTGGTCTCCCATAGTGCACAGAACATGGAAATGCAATTATTTTAATAAATATAAACTTCTAAATACCTTTTCTCATCAGCAGTATATAGCAGTCTTGTGACTTCTATCAGTGTCCAGACAAGCACTGGTTAAAGCTTGTAGGAGGAATGTTCATTCTCCTCTGGCTGTCCTATGAGGCTGCAGGACCCCTGACCCTCTATCTGGACAGTGCTGATTGGCCCTGTGCTGATCACATGCACCCCCCCCCCAAAAACAAAACTCTCTAGCGATACACACGAAAATGAACATTGCAGCATTCCCCCAAGGCTCTGTACCATCAGGAGATAGATTGGAGACTGAGGAAGAAGGGGAGGATCAAACAGCCTTTTTACACAATGCAGAGAATTAACCCACTTCCACAGTGAGTATAACAAGCATGCTTTACTGCATATACAGACTTATTTTACTGTTGCGGGTTTAGTAACACATTAATATTGGATGTGAAATCCCACAGCAACAAAGCCTCCCAAGGGGAATACAATTATTTGCCTGATAAATTGGCTACCCAAGCAATAAATATTATGAGCTGCGCTATGGTACCAAAATTGTAATCAACAGAGGCACTGTGAAAAGTTTGCGAAAATTTTTAACTATTCAATATGATCGTGACAGTCCTTATTATAAACCATACATCCTTACAAACACATATTTACACACTCATAAATTTTTATAGCACCTTTAAATCTTGACAAAAGTCCCATAATTATGTGATTTCAAAACAGTGCTTAAGATACAATTCAATGCAGCTCAATGATATGAAGTAAAACATGCCCTTCTTGTGCTCCTGCGAATAAAAAACATCCAGTGCGCCAACAAGTGATGGTGACTCACACTCCCCCCTTCACACCATGCACATAACAGAAATCTATGACCCCAAGTAGTGGGTCATAAATTGCTTTAAATGTGGGTACAATGTCTTCAGTGCCACTGGCTCCAGTCCCCTTGCTCCACTCCAAGTTGACGAGCCCCCAAATGGATCAGTAGCATATGCCAAGAAACCACAGAGAGGAACTCATCATACAAAATGTTTATTGCTCATGAATCCCCAATAAAAACAATAGCTCCCCACCACATGTACATTATCATTATGGTTTGCCCTTACAGCACTCAGGATTTCCAGCAGTTTGTGTAGCTAAGATTGTAACCATTGATGTTCCAATTCCTGGAACCAGCCAGCGTGTGTTTCCAATACCCGAACGTGATGTCACTGTATGTGACATAGGCATCTAAGACAACATAAACGCATGTCACCTTCTTCAGGAAGCTGGGAAGACATCATCTTGCTGTAGCTTAAATGTAGAGGCCAGTTAATCCTTCCAAGGCTAATATAATTGACTGATGTGCTGGAAGTGCCATTACAATGTGGTATTAAGTCGTAATCATTTATGGGCATATAAATATATAAAACCACATGAAAAGGAAATAAATAAAAAGAAAATAAAAATGGGATAAAAACATTAGGCTAAAATCTAAGATAATGAGAATGGAAATATCAGCGCCAACCCCAAACAAAAAGTCCAATCAAACTACAAATTAACAAAGTTCAAATAGTGCAAAAACGGTGCTCCAAATGAAGTGCTCTTCAGTGCTCGACATAGACATTCCAGTGAACAGTAAGGTGACGTGACTGGTGACCCCCTAAAATGCCCGCACTCACCAGATGATATGGACCCACTGCTTTTCAGTCAGTGGGTCAAACAGGCTGAAGGGGGCTTGTAATCCAATCCAAACGAGACCACAATGGAAAATCCAAATTCCAAGGCACTCAAAGGAAATAAAAACAATCCATAGTGCAGACTGCTGAACAACGCAAATCTAAAATCTACTTACAAAATCAATCGGTAAAACAAGCCGGGTCTGTCGCGGTCACTGACGTCACTTCCAGCAGGGTGGAACGCACGCCATACGAACCCACGGGAACGGGAACTTTTATCCGATGCTTGTTTTACCGATTGATTTTGTAAGTAGATTTTATATTTGCGCAAATAAACGTTGTTCAGCAGTGAAATCTCTTTTACCCCCTCATTTTTTGGGTTCTCCATAAAAGGATGGTATTACCTGAGTCCTATGGAATGCTGCTGACACCTTGGGCAGATACAGAGGTTCTGGCCTAAAGATGATCCTATCTGGTAGGATTGACAAAAAGGGTTCTATGATGGATAGGCCCTGTAAGTCCCCTACCCTTCTAGCTGTAGTAATAGCTAGGAGGAAGGCTAATTTTAAAGTTAGAAATTTAACAGAATTTTTTCTAAAGGTTCAAAGGGGTGACTAGATAATGCCTCTAGTACTATTGTTATGTCCCAAGGCGGGAACCTATTTTTTGTGACAGGAGTAGCCCTATCTCTGGCCACCAAAAATCTTCTAATTAAGGGTTCTTTCGCTATCCTAGTGTCAAAAATGCAGAAAGGGCTGCCACTTGTACTCAAAGAGTGTTGACAGCCACGTCCTTCTCTGCTCCATCCTGCAGAAATTCCAGGATTACAGGAACAGAGGTGGAAACAATTTGCTTTCGTTTACACCAAGTACAAATGATTTTCCAAACTTTAAAGTAAATTTTTTGTGTTACAGGCTTCCTACTCAAAAGGAGAGTGTCTATCACTCTTTCAGAGCACCCTTTACCCCTAAGGATCTGGCGCTCATTAACCAGGCAGTCAGATGAAAAAACTCTGGTCTGGGGTGCAGCACTGGACCCTGGGATAAAAGGTCTGGAAGGACCGGTTGTTTCCATGGAGGCTCTACCGACAGTATCTTCCAGGTTGCAAACCAAGCCCTTTTTACTAGTAGGAAAAGGCCAGAGGATTGGCTGATCATCTGGATGACTCGAGGAATCAGTGCCAGAGGGGTAAAGGCGTAAGCCAACTGGAAGTTCATGCTCTGCGCTAGATAATCCAGGGCCTCTGACTCTCTTTCCTGAGAGAGAGAGAAAAACCTCTTTACCTTCCTGTTCCTTTGATTGGAAAAGAGGTCTATCTCTGGGCAGCCGAACTTCTGGACTATTAGTTGAAACACCTTTGGGTTCAGCTCCCATTCTCCCTCTCCGAAAGATTGGTAGCTGAGAAAGTCTGCTTTCTGGTTGTCTATGCCCTTTATATTGACCTTTAGTGGATCCCACTGACTCCAGGGTCTGCCTTTTTTCAGTTTGCTTGGGACTGACCACCACTTCAGGGAGGATTTTACCTGAGGGGTAATACGTTCCTTTTGTCCCAAGAGGAAAGATGGAAAAATGTCAGGTCTCTTGAGTGCAGTTGTGCCCAAACAACTGCTGGAATGCTGGCTGACATGAGTCCCAAGACCCTGAGGATCTCCCTCCTGGAACACACGGGGGCTCCTATCAGCCTTTTGAGGGCTGCGACTATTTTCTCCACCTTTTCCCCTGGGAGGAAGAGCATTTGAGCCCGGCAGTCTACCCGGTAGCCTAGGTAGTTTTGGATCTGAGCTAGTTCCAGGGAGGATTTTTCCATGTTCACCAATAGGGATGGGCTCCCCGGTTCGAGTCGAACGCATGTTCATCTCGAACATCGGGGGTTTGCCTGTTTGGCGTATCCCAAACTTCAAGGGCCCCATAATGCATTTCAATGGCGGGGGAGCGCTATGCTATGAGAGATATGATTGGCTAAAGGCAGGGTGTCTTTAGCCAATCACTGCTCAGCAGTCTCAATCCATGCCCCACACTATATAAAGCCGCTTGTACAGCGGCTCAATGTAGTGTGTGAATAACGTGGAAAAAGACAGAGAGGGAGCTTAGCTAGTAGCGTGCAGCAGTTTAATGAAGCTAGCTAGCTGATTATTGTGAAAAACATATAGATAGATAGATCTATAGATAGATAGGTAGATAGATAGAGCAATCTATATACAGTCAGTTAGTACAGGCAGTTTAGTGTAGAGTATAATATATACTAGATAGATAGATAGATAGATAGATAGATAGATAGATAGATAGATAGATAGAGCAATCTATATACAGTCAGTAAGTGCAGGCAGTCTAGTGTAGAGTGAAATATATACTAGATATATAGATAGATAGGGCGATCTGTATGCAGTCAGTTAGTGCAGGCAGTGCAAGAATATATACAGTATATACCTTCCTAGTGTGTATATATATATGACGTGGGGATCCACCCCAAATTCCAAACTAGGCCCTTCAGGTCTGATATGGATTTTAAGAGGAAACCGGTGCCAAATTTTTTAAAAAAATGATGTGGGGGTCCCCCCAAAGTCCATACCAGGCCCTTCAGGTCTGGTATGGATTTTAAGGGGAAACCCACGCCAAATTAAAAACAAATGGTGTGGGGGTCCCCCCAAAATCCAAACCAGACCCTTATCCAAGCACGCAGCCGTGGCATGGCAGGAGGGGGTGGGGATGAGCGAGGGCCCCCCCCCCTGAACCATACCAGGCCACATGTCCTCAACATGGGGAGGGTGCTTTGAAGTCCCCCTCAAAGCACCCTGTCCCCATGTTGATGGGGAGAAGGACTTCATCCCCACAACCCTTGCCTGTGGTTGTGGGGGGCTTATCGGAATCTGGAAGTACCCTATAATAAAGGGGGCCCCAGATCCTGACCCCCCCATGTGAATGGGTATGGAGTACATTGTACCCATACCCATTCACCAAAAAAGAAGTAAAGTGGTACAAAAAACAAGAGGCAGTTTTTGACAAGTCCTTTATTGTGTAAAATAGCTCTTTCTTCTTTCTTCCACCATCTTCTCCTGCCCGGTCCTTCTTCTGGTCTTCTGCTTCTTCTTTCGGTCTTCTTTCTTCCTCTCTTCATCTTCAATCTTCATCTTCTTCCTTCTTCTTTCACAGTGCCCGCTGCCACAGCCATGCCGTCCAGGGGCGTCTCCCAGAATGGGCGGTCTTCAGTTTTACAATTCTTTTATAAGAAGGGGCGGGGCCACCCAGTGATGTAAATGGGTGACCTGCCCCATTCTGACATCATTCGTTGTCAGAGGAGGCAGGTCACCCATTTACATTACCGGGTGGCCTGCCCCTTCTTATAAAAGAAATGTCAAACTGCAGACCGCCCATTCTGGGAGACACCTCTGGACGGCACAGCTGCGACAGCGGGCGTGGGGCGGTGAAAGAAGAATAAAGAAGAAGATTGAGATTGAAGATGAAGAGAGGAAGGAACAAGACTGAAAGAAGAAGCAGAAGACCCGAAGAAGGACCGGGGCAAGAGAAGATGGAGGAAGAAAGAAGAAAGAAGAACAGCTATTTTACACAATAAAGAACTTGTCAAAAACTGCCCCTTGTTTTTTTGTACCACTTTACTCCTTTTTTGGTGAATGGGTAGGGGTACCTTTTCACATACCTTTTCACATGGGGGGGTCGGGATCTGGGGGCCCCCTTATTAAAGGGGGCTTATAGATTCCAATAAGCCCCTGCCCGCAGACCCCCACAAACCCCGGCAAGGGTTGTGGAGATGAGGCCCTTCTCCCCATTAACATGGGGACAAGGTGCTTTGAGGGGGACCTCAAAGCACCCTCCCCATGTTGAGGGCATGTGGCCTGATATGGTTCGGAGGGGGGGTGCTCACTCATCCCCACCCCCTCCTGCCATGCCAGGGCTGCATGCTCGGGTAAGGGTCTGGTTTGGATTTCGGGGGGGGACCCCCACACCGTTTTTTTTATTTTGGCGCAGGGTTCCCCTCAAAATCCATACCAGACCTGAAGGGCCCGATTTGGATTTTAAGGGGGACCCCCACTTAATTTTTTTTTTTAATTTTGGTGTGGGGTTCCCTTAAAATCCACACCAGACCTGAAGGGCCTGGTACGGACTTTGGGAGGGACCCCTACACATTTCTTTTTTTTGTATTTTGGACGGGGTTCCCCTTAAAATACATACCAGACCTGAAGGGTTTGTTAAGGACTTTGGGGGGGAACCCTATGCAATTTTTTTTTTACATTTCAGAGCAGGGTTCCCCTTAAAATCCATACCAGACCTGAAGGGCCTGGTATGGACTGGGGGGGGGGGGCAATGCAATGCTTTTTCAGTGATTTAGCTTTATTACCGGGAACCGGCAATACATTACAGCCACGATAATAAATGACAATTTTTACTTTGGAAATTTCATTTTGCTCTGGCACTGTTCTAAACATCACAGAGGCCCTTTTACAGGCAGACTAAGGGGACCCCCAGGCACGATATCTACAGGAATATTTCATTTTTATTGTTTTACTTTAAGCATTATTAAAATCACTGCTCCTGAAAAAAATGATTGACTTAAAAACTTGGGCAGGACCCGGGTCCCCATACACTTTTTAGGGCAATAACTTGCATATAAGCCTTTAAAATGAGCACTTTTGATATTTCATGTTCGAGCCCCATTGATTTTAACGGCGTTCTCGTGTTCGCACAAGTGTTTAGCCTGTTCCCAAGTTCTGTTGCAAACCAAACCGGGGGGTGAGATTTAAATAAAGGGGATGGTACCGTGCAAATGGTTAAAAAAAATCACATATAAAATTGCACTATTGCCCCCTACAAATAGGTGCTATGTGTCAAAAAGTGAAAGTGGAAGTAAAATTTAGGTGGGGGGGTAGTACCAGAAAGTGAATATGAATATGTAAACCAAGACCTTAGTAGCTGCTGCCCCCACTTAAACACTCGAATCGGGTGTTGATATAAAGAAAAAGCAGTCACAGTGGGTTGGCGCTGCTATATGAATGTGCAAAAATTAATACCTTTGTAAAAAATAAAGTGCAAGAAATATGTGCAAAATGTGCACGTAAATATGTGAAAATAAATATTTCAGTTGATTGAATTTAGTGCAATTAGTGCCTTAAGCTAAATATTCAGAAATGCATATAATCAAAGAAATTGTAATAATCCGTGAAGGAACCAGTCCTTAATATGAAACCATCCGTGATAAGAACAAAACCATGGTAAAAGAAACACAGTCTGTGATGCTATATACACTCTCACTTCCTTACGTAGTGATGTAATAGGAATCACAATGGTGCTTTCCAATGGGCTAGCAGTCTGGCTTCACCGTGCACTCATGGAGATAGTGCCGCTGCTGCCGTTACGCTGTGGAGGTTATGGAGAAGTATTCTGATCGATTAATACTCTGGGCATAATAACAATCTCCCAATTGTCTTCAGTATGGCATAAACCATGTAAGTCGGTGTTATGTGTGAGGAGGCGCATATCTAAGAAGTCAGATATGTGCCAGGAAGTCCGCCACTCATGCGTTCCACACGGACTCAACCGGAAGTAGCGTGGTGATCTGCTGGCTTCGCCTTGCACGTTTCGGCACCAGATGTCATCAGAGTCACCTCCGATGATGTCTGATGACAAAACGCGTAAGTGGATTCCTATTGCATCACTACGTAAGGAAGTGAGAGTGTTTATAGCATCATGGACTGTGTTTCTTTTACCACGGTTTGTTCTTATCACAGATGTTTTCATATTAAGGACTGGTTCCTTCACATTATTACAATTTCTTTGATGCATTTCTGAATATTTAGCTTAAGGCACTAATTGCACTTTATTAGAATCAACTGAAATATTTGTTTTCACGTATTTACTTGCACATTTTGCACATATTTCTTGTACTTTATTTTTTACAAATGTATTCATTTTTGCACATTCATATAACAGCGCCAACCCACTGTGACTACTTTTTCTTCAAACCGGGGGGGTGGTGTTCGGCCCATCCCTATTCACCAGCCAGCCCAGCTTTTGCAGAACAGAGATCACCCTTTGGGTTTCTGCTTCCACCTGTTCCATTGACGGCCCAAAGATGAGCAGGTCGTCCAGGTAAGGGATTAATGCTACCCCCTGGAGATGGAGATAGGCCACTTTGTGAAGATCCTTGGACTGGCTGGTAGCCCAAAGGGAAGTGCTCTGAATTGCCAATGGAGCACCTCTTCCTGGGTTACTACCGCAAATCTCAGAAATGCCTAATGTTCCAGAAAGATTGGAACATGCAAATAGGCGTCCCTGAGATCCAGGGTAGTCATGAAAACATCCTGTAAGAGTTTTTTTTCGCACTCTCCATGGAGAACCTCTTGTATTCTAGGAACTTGTTTAAGTTCCTGAGATTTATGATCAGTCGGCACTTCCCTGAAGGCTTGGGTACCACAAAAATGGGGGAGTAGAAGCCTTGGTAACGCTGTAGGGCTTTCTTTTTTAATGCATTCTTGGGAGGATGTGTCAAAGTGACCATAAGTAGGGGCTTTGATGAGAATTCTAGACGGTAGCCTTCTCTGATCAGATTGGTGATGTAAGGGTTGTCTGTCCCATTGGGAGACAAAATCAGACAGCCTGCCCCCTACTGGTTTTGTCCCGAGGGGCCTCGAAAAAAAATTTCTGTACCTTTCCCTTCTGGGTTTGACAGGAAATTTCTTCCCTTTCTCTGAGGACCTGGCCAAAACCTTTTCTAGGCCTGGGCCAAATAACAATGACCCTTCAAAGGGCAGACCACAGAGTTTGGCCTTTGAAGTGAGATCGCCTTCCCAGACTTTCAACCCATATGGCCCTCCTGGCCGATTTAATCAGGGCACCTCTTTTGGCTGTGGCCTTGGCAAGAGTCCATGGCTAAATCAGCAGGAAAGGCTACAGCTTTCCCTATCACTGAAAGTCAATCTAGGACTTCCTGAGACTTATTACCCTGTGAGAGGTGTTTACTAAGTCTTTCTATCCAGCTGTCCTCATTCCTAGCAACACAGGTTGCTGCTAATGCTGGGGCCATAGCAGATGAATTGGCTTCCCATGCTTTTTCAATAGAGATTCAGATCTATGATCCATTGTATCCCAGATGTTCCCTGCATCCTTAAAGGAGAGGTCAGACCTTTTTGTCACCTGGGAAAGGGCAGTGTACTGATTGTGTTTCCTGTAGGGATGAGCCTATCATCTCTCATATGTTGCAGTCCTGGAAGGTGAGATGAGAAAATAAATTGTATTCTTCCTGTGAAAAGGTACAAAAATATTGTACAGATTATCTACACAGTATATAAGAATGTTTTAATAGGCCACTATTTCGGAGGTACAGCCCAGACAGTTTATAATTAAGGAATCATTGTTAGGTTACACTATTTCAAAGAGACTGTATCCACAAAAAAAATTGATTTGTGCACTACAAGGTCAAAAAGATTGAGACAAAAAAGCATGATTTAGCCTTCATCAAACCAAAAATAAAATTCACCAGGAGCAGCATGCAGAAACATTAAGGGGTTTATTAATAAAAAATTGCACAGCAATTTGCCCATTGGAAGTGCATGCACAAAAAAATGTTATTAGGCTGTGCTGGTCAAATGTTTTACACTGATTTAAAATGAAAAATATAACAAGAGGACTACTTTCTGACCTCTACAGACTTTTCCTGATACTTATAATTTTACAACTATTCTGCAGAAGATCCACAAAGCCTCTGTGGGCAAGCCCTTCAGGAATCCAGTAGAAGCAACAATGCATCCTGTCACTGCTTTCTTCCCTTTAAGCTTTTCCTGTCCCACTATACATTTTCCATAGCCCCCATTTTCCACCTTTTTTTTTTTTTTTTGTTTCTCTTTTTAACACAGGAATGAAATAAAGAACAGTTGCTTCTGTTAAAAGTATGCTATCATCTGGCAGATATCTGGCAGATATCACCCTCAGGGCCGCCATCAGGGGGGTACAGGCAGTACTGTTGTAGGGGCCCCAGTGTCTCAAGGGGCCTGTACAACAAAGACTTTAGCAGTCTTTAACATTGGAGTCTATGGGAGGGGCACCCAGTTTGGGGACACCGTTCTCCAGAACCATAAAAATACCACACTTGGGTCACATGGAGAGGCCCCCCTGGAAACAATTGATCCATGTTTGGGACCTTCAGCGCCTATGGCCATACCGGATCCCCAAAATGACCAGTCATTGACCGGCAATTGTCGGTTAAATTTCGGACTTAACATTGGAGTCTACGGGAGGGGGACACCTGGTTTGGGGACACTGTTCTCCCGAACCATAGCTGATAAAAATACCAAACTTGGGTCACATAGAGAGGGCCCCCTGGGCAGCAACTGGTCCAGGTTTGGGACCTCCAGCACCTATGGTTCGGCTGTACCGGGTCCCCCAAGTGACCAGTCATTGACCGGCAATTATCAGGTGAATTTCAGACTTAACATTGGAGTCTATGGGAGGGGGGCACCCGGTTTGAGGACACCATTCTCCCGAATCATCAGAAACTGCTAATCTTCTTTCCACATTTGGGTGTTCACCAAACGAACAATGTTTGTGCCGAACTTAGGCTCAGTCCAAACCGTTTGCCTAACACTACTGATATAGCGGCATTATAACAGTATTATATGTTGAAAAACATACAAGGTGATATTCTGCCTCCTTGCCTCAGGGAATTCAACTTGGTTGCCTCTCATACAGATCGATCTTTTTATGGACATGAGGTAAGATACAATCAGAATGCAATAAGGGTATTAGGAATATGTACAATACATCCCATCTTTCATTATTAAGCAAAAAAACGCACATTTAGAACTGTATAATGAACACAGAGATTGTAGAATAAACAAGACCTTTATGAAAAAAAGAAAAACTCTTTTTACAAGGACTAGAGGCTATTTTGTTGTAATGTGCTGGTGATAGTTATTTTTTATGAATCATAAAATAGACAAGCACTGACCTGACAACTGTCAAGCAATGAAGATGTGATTCAGTGCAGGGATTTGAATACAAACCAAAATGAACAATGACAGTAATGCATTTCAGGATATTGGGTGAAAAGGGAAGAACATATTTGAGGTGCGATTAGTATCCATACGTCATTTCAAAAAAAATATTTGCATTCCTCAAAAGAAGCCTATGTTAAAAGAAATACAGGAACAACAACTGCTGATCTTCTTTCCAAATATTGTTTGCTTAGTTGTCATGCTAAACCATAGATTTCAGTAATTGAGGACAGGAAATTAAGGGAAATCTCAGCAGTAGGTCACAGACAGCAAAAAAATGTGATGGATTGTGACCCTTTTCTTTTCTTCCAAAAAAAGTTACAAGTTACTTTAAAAGGCAGTATGAATACATTTGTGAATTGTAGGCATATACTTCATCTCCCTTCTCTTTGAGACTCGTAAAGAAAACCTTCAGTGTTTTTGAGAAGAAGGATATTGTTTTACACTGGAGAGTTATAAGATTTATGAAATATAACCAGTTAAAGTTGAACTCAAGCCTTTCCTTCAGTCTTTCACAGTTGTAGGGACTCCTCTCCTGTACTTAAAATAGCTTACTCTGATTTCACTGCACTGTGTTTCTCAGTGTGCTTTCAAAGCTATAGCAAGTCAGATAGGACCTGCCTCATTTGCTGATGGATGTCCAGTATCATCTAGCCCTTTCCTTTCCACCCTTACTGTCCATGGCCACCCATTTCATCCATTGGATTTCAGCTCTTTCAGTCATGGAGGCTCAACTTCACATGTGGGCGTTACCACGGCTTCCTGTGGAAGCCGTCTACACCAGGGTTTCTCAAACAGACTTCCGTGGAATCCTAGGGTTCCTCCAGAGGTCGCTAGGGGTTCCTTGAGCAATGAGCAATTTCTGCCTCTCAGATATGTTCCCACTGACACCATTGAACTTTTTAGCTATCTGTAAGGGAGGAATTCATCACAATGACCACAATTGTAAGGAGCATTCTTCACATTGATCATCACATTAATGTATCATGAGTTGTAGATATAGTATATTTTAGCAGGGGTTCCCCGAGACCGGAAATTTATTTTAAGTGTTGAAAAGGTTGAGAAAGGCTGATCTACACTATATTGCCAAAAGTATTGGAACACATGCCTTTACACTCACATGAACTTTAATAGCATTCCAATCTTAGTCTGTAGGGTTCAATATTGAGTTGGCCCACCCTTTGCAGCTATAACAGCTTCAACTCTTCTGGGAAGGCTGTCCATAAGGTTTAGGAGTGTGTCTATGGGAATGTTTGACCATTCTTCCAGAAGTGCATTTGTGAGGTCAGGCACTAATACGGACGAAAGGCCTAGCTTGCAGTCTCTGCTCTAATTCATCCCAAAGGTGTTCTATTGGGTTGAGGTCAGGACTCTGTGCAGGTCAGTCAAGTTCCTCCACCCCAACCTCGCTCATCCATGTCTTTATGAACCTTGTTTGTGCACTATTGCGCAGTCATTTTGAAACAGGAAGGGGTCACCCCCAAAATGTTCCCACAAAGTTGGGAGCATGTAATTGTCCAAAATGTCTTGGCATGCTGACGCCTTATGAGTTCCCTCCACTGGAACTAAGGGGCCAAGCCCAACCCCTGAAAGACAACCCCACACCATAATACCCCCTCCACCAAAGGATTTGGACCAGTGCACAAAGCAAGGTCCAAAAAGACATGAATGAGCGAGTTTGGGGTGAAGGAACTTGTCTGGCCTTATAGAACACCTTTGGGATGAATTAGAACTGAGACTGTGAGCCAGGCCTTCTCTTTCACATCAGTGCCTGACCTTACAAATGCGCTTCTGGAAGAACGGTCAAACATTCCAATAGACACACTCCTAAACCTTGTGGACAGCCTTCTCAGAAGAGTTGATGCTGTTATAGCTACAAAGGGTGGGCCAACTCAATATTGAACCCTACGGACTAAGACGGATGCCATTAAATTCATGTGTATGTAAAGGCAGGCATCCCAATACTTTTGGCAATATAGTGCCAACACCATGCCAGCCCCTTCCACCAGCCACAATTTGCTTAATTTGCATAGCAAAGCAAAGAGACTTTTGTTACTGGGTCTAACATATGTAATGAAACCAAAAGCTATATAATGAAAACAAAAAGGCTGTATTTAATAATTGCACTAGCCTGTTGGTGAGGGAGGAAATAGGAACCAGGAAGGCACAATCTTTTGCAGATTATAGGTAATCTTTAATAATTTTACCTCCTTTGATATAATTGAACAATAGTAAAATCCAGTTTAGAACATGGCAGATGGATTGGGATTGATGGGGGGAAGCTGCTATTACATTATAGAAGTTGTGTTTGTTTCTGGTTCAGAACTATTTATCTCTGACATGCTAATGGTGGGGGATGACCAGCCCAGAACTAAAAAGATTTTTCAAAGAAGTGTAGTTTTTTTCCCCGAATCATATTGGTGTTATATCACAATTTTAACAATTCTTAAATTGCATCTAAAGTCAAAAATTTTGTTTTGGTTTTCGATGCAGCGGTTGAAGAATTGGATGGAGAATACATGGTGGTAGTTTCAATATTTTACATCACAGAATATTAATGCACATACACATTTTGAAATTACTGCACATGCAAATTGTCAATAAAAAATACACAGAAGTTCTTGTTTTGAGGGTCCCTATGGGCATATGTTATATTTATTTGTTACTTGGAGAATGGACTTTTGGGAGTCACAAATGTCTATAATGAGATTTTTTTAAGTATCTGTTCAGTGGATATGCTAATATCCTATATAAGAGTTGCATTGCTTACTGGTGTTGATGTGTTGTAGTGCTGAATGTTGTTGACCATTTTTTGTTTTTGTACTTGCATATGAGAACTCTAGCAAAAAAAAAATTAAACAGAAAATGCACTAAAGTTCATGTTAGTGCACAAAAACACAATATATCACCCAATTTTGTGGTACAATATAGAAGGACAGGTTGCAATGAATAAATACATCAATCAGCCATAACATTATGATGATTGCCTCCAGAAAATCCACCAAAACAGCCTGACCCATCGAGACATGGATGCAACTAGACTTTGGAAGCTATGCTGTAGTATCTTGCAACAAGCTGTCAGTATCAGATTTTTTAACCACTTCAATACTGGGCAATTTCACCCCTTTCTGCCCAGGACAATTTTCAGCTTTCAGTGCTGTCACATTTTGAATGACAATTGTGTGGGCATGCAACACTGTACCCAAATTACATTTTTATCATTGTTTTGAAACAGAGCTTTCTTTTGGTAGCATTTAATCACCACTGGGTTTTTTATTTTTT
Source organism: Glandirana rugosa (assembly GCA_018402905.1). NCBI lineage: Eukaryota > Metazoa > Chordata > Amphibia > Anura > Ranidae > Glandirana > Glandirana rugosa. Next base: position 316,215 of record BLSH010242170.1, read on the forward strand.
GCTAAACAAATGAAAAAAGACTGAAAATTATGGAAGAAAAACATTTTTTTCTTATTTTTGTGTTATAAAATGTTGATTTTTCTTCTTGGCTGAGGCTACACATATGAGCACTGATAGGCTGTATCAATGTATACTGATAGGCGGCACTGATGGGCACTGATGAGGCTGCACTGATGGGCACTGATTAGGATGCACTAATGGGCCCTGATGAGGCTGCACTGATGTGGCGGCACTGATGGGCACTGATAAGCTGCACTGATGGGCAATAATAAGATGCACTCATCTGCGCTAATGGGAACTGATTGGCACAGATGGGGCTGCACTGATAAACAGGACACTGATGATTAGTGCCCTGATTATTAGTGCCCAGTTCATTGTGTAAACAATGAACTGTTGACCTTGCTGGTTATCGGCTCTCCTTTCCTCACACAGAGTGACACGTGTGACAAAAGGCCTGCCGCTAACCAGCAAGCCTGTTTACATTTGACCAGCAGTGATTGGACACGGCTGGTCATATGGTAAAGGGTCACTGTGATTGGCTCTTTACCGCGATCTGTGATCAGCTGTGTCCCCAAAGGGAGCACGGGAGGAGTGTTTTTGGGAGGACATCTACGGACGCTCTTCCAGAACTGGAGAGCCTCACACATGTATTATATTGTATAGTGGAGGAGGAGACATGTTGGAGCATCCATTTATCTACTACAAACATATCTATCCTTATGTGGATTGCATCTAGCAGAGAAGTATGTGAAATCCCTCTCACTAACGCGTTGACACCTTGATATGTTGAATACCTCCTCCATGTGGAAGAGGGCCTGCAGGGATAGGGGAGTGATGCTTGGCTTGTGTTGTGGAATTCAAACAAAACAGTGATACTGTAAACACATAAATATGTGGCCTCTCAGTGGGTGGGCCTCAGAGCCGTGAGGCCGCATATTTGTGTACCACACTGCAAACGCAGCTGTGTCAAGAGCATGTGCCCTCCCCGCTCCTGGAACAGTTACTAGCAGCTAACGGAGAACTCCAGATT
>BLSH010242170.1:317254-329092 GCA_018402905.1 Glandirana rugosa
GCCGGAGTGCCGAGACTCCGGGTGGGTGACTCTCCGGTGTATAAATACACAAATGTCATAGTGACAAAACAAACTTAAGGTGTTGTGTTCGGTTCGTAGTGAGGGGATAGGGACGTCCGGGAGAAGGTGTACCTCCTCCATAAGTTGTATAGTTCCACAGTTGCGCAATCACTCTCCCTAAAGTGTATGAAGAGACGATCTACGTTAGGTGTATTCCTATCTATACAAACATCATCTATTTACCTACGAGGTTGTACAGAGGAAACACATAAATATGTGGCCTCTCAGTGGGTGGGCCTCAGAGCCGTGAGGCCGCATATTTGTGTACCACACTGCAAACGCAGCTGTGTCAAGAGCATGTGCCCTCCCCGCTCCTGGAACAGTTACTAGCAGCTAACGGAGAACTCCAGATTTCTGCATGCGTTCGGGAGCTTTCCAATCATGCAACCGCTGTGACAGCCAATAGCTGTCACGATGGCCACATGATCATAAACCCTGCCCTATTACCTGAAACCCCTTAAAGGGCCGGGAGGCGCTGCCGCCAAGGAGTTAAACTTTCCACACAGAATAAGTGAGCCATGTTTAACAGCAGGGATTTTGCTAAATAATTTCTTCAGAAAATTAAGTTCATGAGCATTGGCGGAATATACATTCACCATGGTAAAAGGATGATGTATCTGACATTTGGGTCCAGGATCAAGTCTACCAAGGTGAATGACAATAAATCATTGAAAGCGATTAATAATTCCCTCTTTTTGATTGAGGTATTAGACATGAAGATGAACAGAACGTTTTTATGAGAGCATCTAGGGATGGAGGAGCTTTGGAAGTGTGTTTCTTGGATACAAAAAAATGGATACAAAAAATGTCACACTAAAACTGGGGATTTCCGTCACAATAGTGTGAAAAACAGAATTCCCCCCAGGTGGGACTTTAAATAGGTACGCCAACCACATGCATAAAAAATATATAATATTTTATTAGTTCATGTACAAAAGATCAAAAAGGGTTATCTGATTATCAAAAAACAAGATCAAATCACATATAGCATAAAAAGTATCACAGATACATTTCACCAGTAATGCCTTCAATGGATGGTGCTGAAAAGATGCAGTGCTAGTGTATCCGAAGATGAAGTTCGGTTACCCAACATATATGTTTCGGAAAAACAACAAGCCCTTCATCAGGGGAGCTTTACAATGGACTGTGGCATACAGGTGTATCGTTAAAAATTATATTCTTCTCTAGTATAATAGTACTAATAGTACTAATTATGCATGTGGTTGGCGTACCTATTTAAAGTCCCACCTGGGGGGAATTCTGTTTTTCACACTAGTACGTTTTTGGAATGAGGTAACCACCACTATTCCTACAGACTGTATGGTTAATTTATTCATTCCGTCATAATAAGGCATGTTTAGCTGAGTGGTTCAGACCCGAACATTTAAAGATGCAATTTTAAGTCCCATTACAGTACCAGGAATTGGAAAGAGAGCATACCACTAGAAGTAGGAAAGTGTTTGACACACCTTTAAAGTGCCCCACTATAGAAACAAATAGGTGGTTGAGTTTGGATATGCTGGAGAGTGAGTCCCACAAGAAGTGTCGTGCTGCAACCATACAGAAGAGGGGAACACAAGAAACATAAATCTCAACATAGAGTAGGAACTTTATGAAACCAAAACATAAAAAAGGATCCTGTGAGTGATTCAGATGCAGATAAGACAGCACATATTTTAGTGGGGGGTGGGGGGTGGGGGTAAAGAGCTGAGATATAAGAGCTCCATTCAGTCAGGTAGTTCCCTAGTGGGATTGTTTGCATTGTCTTATGACAAATAACCCTCCAGTCTGAGGAGACAGCCACGAGTGAGGTGTACGTGGAGCCAAGAGGCGGGAGTTCTGTAATAAAGCCCCATCATAAGCTTGGTTGGATAGCCCCAGGGATAAAAGAACTTGTGGTTATGCATGGCGTTAGTGAATGTAAGTACATTTTTGCAGAGCTGTAAGGTGTGCTGTGACAAGTCATAGAACACTTGTAAGTTGTTGTCATTCTCAGGCTTTTGGAAAATTGTTAATACTTTCTGTTTAACATGGTAAAAGTGAACACAGAGTAGGACATCCCTTGGGACTTTATCTGACAGATGACAGGCCTGAAAAGATGGTGTATTCTGTCAACAATCAGTTCAGTAGCTGCATCCATAGGTAGGAAAGAATGTAGGAGATCTTAGATATAGGTGGTGTGAGGTTATTACAGAGTGTTCTGTCCTCCAGGTCCACTACTTGGCATTCAGCCAGGGTATGTCTTCCTCTCTGTCATTTTGTGAGTCAAGAAAAGCATTATATGAAGAGCCAAATTACTCCATTTTGGATTCCATATGTCCCACTCCAGATCATGTACTTTCATTTTGTGTAAGCAGACTATATTGTCAGCATAATGTCAGAGTGTAAGGACGTTCTCAAAGATAATAACATGTCCTTCATAGTGGTATGTAATATGTGCTGATCAGTGGTGGAGAAGGCAGAGATGGGGTCTGAATGTGCCAGAGAATCATCCATGTGGTCAAAAGTATTGCTCACTTCAGTTTTCACTGTGGTCTGTGAATCCCCAGTGCCTGGTCTTGGACTGGATTTCTAGTAGAGGAGTGGTAGATTCAGATGATGGTGATGTGGAGCCATTATGTTTTGTGGCACGGGCCCCAGTGGAGGAATCGGAAGTGAGTCCCAAGCAACGCTATCCACTGATGTGGAGCAGTTGCCACTACCAGTTCTGCTGGGGTAAAAAACATATAGAAGGATGCACAGCTGGACCAGCAGGTTGCTGCTGCCAGGAAGGCCTGTTAATGAGAAAGTAAGAAATAAGAAATCTCATGTGAGGATTAAAGCTCCTGAGTCAAGTGGCCATCTACATGTGCTGTCATAACATGCCTCGCCATCTGCTCTTTTTACATCATTTGGAGCCAGCTGTCTCTTCCTGGCTCTTGCAGTCAGTCCCTGATAATGTCCATGTGCTATGGTGTGTCATTAAGGGGTCAGCTGCAAGAATCAAGAGAAGACAATTGGCACCCTAATGGGGGGCTGTGCATGCATATTTTTGGATAATTGACCTGAAGCTATGACATTCTTACCTAGGTGATAAATCTGGAAATGTGGGAAGCTTAATAATAAAAATGAGGGAAGGATTCATATCATAGAAAGTGAATGAAAAAGGGTGAAGGTTTGCTTTAAGCATGTGCAGTCCCATTTTCTGCACTGCACACGCTTCCTATCTAAACTTATGTTTGGCCCTTCACTGGCTCTTGATTATTAAGAATCGAATTCCAAGGATGTTGCTTAATTTCCTCTCCCTGTTTAAAATAACAGTGACCTGAATCTCCATGGATTCCTGGTCACCATCCCCTAATAATCCCCTGTGGTTTAATCCGTAACAAACTGTATTCTTTGCCTGACACACAAAGATGGTCCTCCGGTGGGTTTAAATACTTGTGCCATCTCTGTACCGAACAAGGCTTTAGGTCCTTCCACCAATTATGATTGAATCTACCTCCTAACTATTTATTTTACTTTTATCAACTTTGCCATGCAATATGTGTACAGTTTGAATCCTTGGACATCCCCATCCAAGTGTCACCTTTAAAAAAGAATGTTAAGATGGCCAGACTCTACTAAGCTTATTTCTGTTTAGACTCTAACCCTAGATAAATACATATGTTCACCAGCACAGCATGGATCTTGAATTGCAGTCCAAAACTCATATTGCAGAAAGATCACATCACAACAGAATAAGTGTGACATTTCAGAGCCCTGTAAGTACCCTGCGTCGGGCATGTAATTCAATGCTGCCAGGTGAAATGGATCTCCTTGGATATACCATTTACAGACGCAGACTGGACTGAATTTAGTGATGCTTATAAAAATTCAATAATCTTATCCAAGGACAGAGTTTTACAGCTAAAAACTTTCACCACTCCCCTCTTACTCATGCTAGATTACACAGGATGGGTTTGAGCCACTCGGCAGAATGCTTCAGAGGTTGTGGCCAGGTTGCTGATTTCCTCCACTGCTTTTGGTCCTGCCTGATAGTTCAGTTACGTGAACTGCCAAACCACTGGTGTGGTGTACTTACTACGCTGTGGTTGTGGCTGTTTTTACGTAAGCAAAACTATTCAGCAGTTTCGCCGGCGGGTGAGCCGACATATTCTCAATATGAGGAAGAGCAACCCTGACACCCCGTTGGGACGTCATGTTAGAGATGTACATGGGGGATGTTTGCCCCGGGTCAGATTTGTGGCTTTAGATAGAATACACATTAGCTCACGCGGGGGGGACATGGACAAAATGCTACTGCAGCGTGAACTTAGATGTATCATCACCCTCAATGCTACCACACCCCCTGGGTTGAATGGGGCACTCAATTTCAAACCTTTTCTGCCGGGCTTTTCATCGGGACGTTTTGACCCCGATTTAATTGATTGACGATTCGCTTTTGTCATATTTTGTTTATATTTATTTTTATCTAATTTCTATTCAACTTTGCCATGATGTATATTGTCTCTATATATGGATGTGTGTTGGTACTTTCCGGCGATATGCCTGTTTAAACTCTTTCATAGGTGTGTTCTATGAGAATCCCAGTTTGAATATTATTGCAATTCCCCTTTAAATTTGCTGTTTTGGGTACAGGCGGTTTACATATTACCACTGTAACCACCCAATGTATTTTGTTGAGTGTTTTTTCTTATCCATCATTGGGGAGGTCCGTCCTGGCTTTGTTTCCTCCCCCTCTCCTGTCCTTCCCTTTCTCCTCCCTGTTCCCCCCGGCGCGCGTAGGCCTCCCGGTTGCTAGGCAGCTTAGGGAGGCTGTCACGTACCTGACGGTGGAGTCTGTCTTGTGCAGGGAACAACCGCTCTTGCGCACCCGATTCAAGGACCCCTGGTAGTGGGGACAGAGGCCCAAGAGTGCGGGATGGCACGAGGGCTGGAGGGTCACCGATGGTGTAGTGAGGCTCCAGAAGGCGTGCAAGTAGACGGATGGTCGTACAGGCTGGGTTGGTAACAGGCAGGCAGGAAGGTACAAGAGGATCAGGCAAACGGGTAGTCAGAGTCCAAGCAAGGTTCGTTAACGGGCGGGCAGCAGAGGTACAAAGGAGCAGACAATCGGATGGTCGTGGGTAGCCGGGGTCGGTGCAGGTAGAAGACAGCAGGTCAGGACAAGCCGGGTCAACAGGAGGCAGAACAAACACGGGAACAGGTATCCGGAGCTGAGGCGTACAGGTCGGGAACGCTGTAGAGCGAGCAGCACTTGGTCCAGGAAGTCTCCAGGTTTAAATAGGCCCATTTGGCGCCGTTTTTCCGGCGCGTGCGCGCGCACGGGAGCACGGGAGCGCGCGAACGCGCACGGGAGCGCGCACACGCGCGCAAATGTGCGCACCACCGCGGAAATGGCAGATTTTAGCCAGAATTTGTTCTTTTCCTAACAGAGGCATTCAGTGACCACGCCCCCGGCCCGACTTTGGTCTGCTGTTTCATCTGCTGGGTTGGCTGGCTCCAATGTGCGCCGGCGCCATGATGACGTTGGACGCGGCTGCGTCCACGTGACTTTCATCATGTGGTTGCGGCGACGTGGGATGCCATCTCGGCGAGGAATCATGGGAACAGCCCTCATGCTCCTTAGCTCTGCAGAATCAATGCTAACACCGGAGGCGCGCACACCTGTGCGCCTTTTGAGCCCTCTAATGGTCATTGGATAGACACCTCACATCACGGAGCGCCCCCTCCCATATTGGACGGGGTCTCTCCTATTTAAATCTGGACTCTTGATGGAGCTTCTGCTGCTGCCATCTTTGCACACACCAACTGCTGGGATCACATCCCATACTAGAGGGGTAAGTCATTGTCTGCCTTTTTCTCTTTATACAACTATCTGGAGTATTCTATACTAATAGGGAGTTTTCTCCCTCATGTCTAATATCTTATGCAATAATACATGCACAGCCGATTACTTACAATATGGATACTTCATCCATAGGTCCCCTTAAATATATATCTCGAGGTGGTGTCCACATATTACCAGGATAGTTACTCATGCAGTAAGTATAAGTCAGCTCTATATGTTTTTGAGGTCCATTGAGTATGCAAGCTGACCATTATCCATACACTTTCTATGTACTTTCCCTTTGAATTCTACAGGTGCTCTCACAGGGATGGGCTAGCTCCCAAACTTTTATTCTTGTGGGAGCAGGATCTTGGAGCTCTTTGGTGAGGACTGGGGGGGTGAGGGTGGACACACAGCCGGGGGACCTCTTCCGGATACCTCTACCAACTTTGCCTTAACCCTTTGGCTATTTGCCCCTTGTTTACCAATTGGAACATGTCGGGCCCTTGTTTTATATCTAGGCCCTTTTCAACTGGGTCTCACTCTTCAACACACTGAGGTGAGTACAGGCATATGTCCGGTATAGAATTACATCCACCATGCTTTTGTTGTCATGCTATAACATACATGTATGCGCTAGTGTAATTACTGTTTACTACTTATTACATTATATTGTATTGTTATGATTCTGTTTACTATATACAATATCTGTTATGTTCCAGAACCACAATATACAGTGTCTTCCCTGAGGAAGAAGTATGAAATAATTGAAAAACTTCTAAACATGTTGGTAATGGAGCCAAACTCTACATATCAGGATGCACTATATGCCTGAGGGTCTTTTTGCTCCTACACTAGTATATGATATCATGTGGTTCATATAGTATTTTATTGTAACTGAGGGTTGTGTGTCATGACTTCAGGGTCACCTTTTCTATATGTTTTACTCTGATCTAATAAATTGTATTTTTGTATTTACTTGTTTATGGAGTTGTTTTGGATATCAGTGTTTTACGTCAAATCCCTATGGGCTTATTCCTTGGTACATTGCCTGATAGTTCAGGGATTCTGGGTGGAAATAGGTTACTTTATTTCTTCTACATTGGGCTTACCAAATATTTTGAACCCCAAGAATTGCTAGTTGTAAATTTTTGGGGACCTGACACTTTCCTCACATGCTAAAAGATTGCTATGTATATTATACTTGTATGCTAAGAAAACAGTTTTACTATCCTGGAAAGGGTCGGTTTTACCTATGTTGGATCACTGGCTATAACTTGTTAACGACTCCCTGCCTCTTTATAAACTCACCTTTGACCTTTGGAAAAGTGTTTCATAAAATCTGGGCTAGATGGATTTCTAACCCCTTAATCTAGCCCCTATAGCTCCATAGCTCTAATGTTGATTTCCTATGGTTCTGATTATTGTACACCCCGTTATAGAGTATGTAACATTTGCTGATTATGCGTCCTTCTTGTGATTTATATTTTTTATAATAACTCGAGACATGTGAGACGGTATGCTTAATTGTTTCATTTTTTTTTGTACAATTGTGTGGTGTTTTATTTTCAATTTTCTTTTGATAAACATATCTTAAAAAAAAAGAATCAATTTCACCTATGAAGCCCATAGTTACAGTATCTTTTAAATGTTGTACAAATACCAAGTTTCTTTTCCACTCTGTCAAATGTTGTGAAATGCAGAAGGTGACGTTGATCTCCTATTGTCTGGATAAGGAACACCCAGGAATCAGCAGTGAAATGTGAGTGAGCTGTGAATAATGACTAATGTATTTATTGACGCTTATGACAAGCTATTGTGTCAGTTTGTCCGCCAGTCCTTTATATAGTCATTTTAGGCAAGGTGTATGGGTTATACTTGGTAAACATGAAAAACAAAATATAGATCAGTTACCAGTCTCAAGACCTTAACTTGCCTTGGCTACTGCATCTCCTTCCTTATTAGCATACCTCTATGTAGACCATACTCTCTACGCTATCATGCATACTACCAGATTAATCCACCTATTCAACTGTTCACTGTCTGACAGCTCTCTCTGAGAAAAATACTGTACAACTCCTGCGCTCGGATACATCAATCAATCATTGTAGCTTGGCCTGAAACTGTCACGTACCTGGTGGTGGAGTCTGTCTTGTGCAGGGAACAACCGCTCTTGCGCACCCGATTCAAGGACCCCTGGTAGTGGAGACAGAGGCCCAAGAGTGCGGGATGGCACGAGGGCTGGAGGGTCACCGGTGGTGTAGTGAGGTTCCAGAACACGTGCAGGTAGAAGGATGGTCGTACAGGCTGGGTCGGCAACAGGCAGGCAGGAAGGTACAAGAGGATCAGGCAAACGGGTAGTCAGAGTCCAAGCAAGGTTCGTTAACGGGCGGGCAGCAGAGGTACAAAGGAGCAGACAATCGGAGGGTCGTGGGTAGCCGGGGTCGGTGCAGGTAGCAGAACAGCAGGTCAGGACAAGCCGGGTCAACAGGAGGCAGAACAAACACAGGAACAGGTATCAGGAGCTGAGGCTTACAGGTTGGGAACGCTGTAGAACGAGCAGCACTTGCTGAGGGAGTCTCCAGGTTTAAATAGCCCCATTTGGCGACGTTTCCGGCGCGTGCGCGCGCGAACGCGCACAGGCGTGTGCACCACCGCGGAAACACATTTTTTAGCAAAATGTTCCTTTCCTAACAGAAACACAGTTTATATAGCTGTTCCACTTTGTGAGCACTATACGGTCTTGCTGCCCTCCTTCAGGGAATCCAAATAGAACTAAGAAAAACACAAAAAGGAGAAAGGCGCACCGATCTTGTGAAACACCATAAGACCGTTTATTAAAAGTAGGAATCAAGCATAAAATATACTCACAAACGGAGCAATATCAAAGGTATATAAGTCAAAGGCAGTGACTTCAGTGAAACTCTACCACAACTCGGGGGGAACCACGACGGCGTCCTACGCAAGGCTAACGCGTTTCCAGGGCGAACCCTCTTCATCAGAGCCTAGCCATCGAATGAGCTGTCTCCAGCTCATTCGATGGCTAGGCTCTGATGAAGAGGGTTCGCCCTGGAAACGCGTTAGCCTTGCGTAGGTGCGCCTTTCTCCTTTTTGTGTTTTTTTTTGACAGCTCTCTCTGCCATTCTTTCCAATGCATAATATTGCATTGAGATGCATGGCTTCCACTCACCCAGTGCAAGTTCAAAGTATTAACCACAAAACACACAGCCTTCCATACTCTGCATTAAGTTACAGCACATCTCAAAATATCACCCAAACATTCTCTTCACTCCTCTCAAACCCTCCTGCTCTCTAGCCCCCGATCGCTTCCTCGCAAGCTCAACTTCTCCAGGACTTCTCCAGAGCCTCTCCCTTTCTCTGGAACTCCCTGCTCAATTCCATCTGACTATCTCATACTCTGTCAGCATTCAGGCACCTGATTGTTAGGATATTACTTTTTGTATTAGTTGTTTTTGTACTGATCATACAGATGGAACAAAATGCTTTCAATTTGACAATTAAAAGGGAGAAAATAGGATACGTTTATTGTTAGAGTTTACATACACTTTAACCACCGACCCAAAAACAAGTATACATAAGGATACATAAGGATGATTGACTTTACTTTATAATCTATACACTTATGCTTATAACATATGCAATTTGTTATCCTTTGATCCAAATAGTAAAGTGGTTCTAAAGGTACAAGGTTTTTTTTTACCTTATTTGCATTAAGGTAAAAATAAAGCCTTCTATATGCAACAGTTGCCCCCCCCCCATACCTGAGCATGCTCTCGATCCAGCAATTTGCAAGAGGGCAGCAGCTCTCTTTGCCTCCCCTTGCTCCTCATTGAACAGAGAGATAGCAGCGGGTGCCATTCGCTCCTGCTACTGTCAATCACAGCCAGTGAGGAAAGAGCCATGCTCTGTGTGTCAATGGACACACATAGCCTGCTTGGGAGCAAGCCCCCAGAGCACTGGTGGGGGGCCCCAGAAGGGGAGGATCAGGGCTGCACTGTGCAAAACCATTGCACAGAGCAGGTAATCATAGCATGTTTGTTATTAAAAAAATGCATTTAGAACCACTTTAAGCGGTATAGCATTGTTATAAACAATCCTTCTCCTAGTAGGCCAAGGTTTCTCTTCTCCCTCAGTTTTTCTCCATCACTCAACTAAAGTGACCCAAACGCTGATGGAGAGGGGCAGGGGAGGGTCAAACAAGGATGCTATGCAGATGACTGATACCCTCTTTATCAACTGATGATACCATTGGTTGTTAGGACACCAGCAGCTAGAAGCATGTAATGGTGCATAATGAAAACCTGTGGCTTAGTGTAACTAAAAAGCAGCCTTCACCCACATGCCAGCTTGTATAAATTTTTTGGGTAACTTTTAGGCATTTTTCCAAGGCACTCCTTAAGAAACCTCAAGGAATCCCAAGTTGAAAAAGGCTTCATTAGCTAGAAGTCATGATCCACGAGGGAAAGATCTGGATGGACCTATCATCTGTAGTGGGACCCAATGAATTTGTTTAGTGAAAGCAATGCAGCCACGAGGTCTAAAGGATGTTTTTAGCGTTATATCATTTTTATAATATAACTGATAATGGAGCTGAAATAAGGCAAAACTATCCAATACCTGGCAACTAAAAACTCTCCAATAGATACATCAAGTTAATCATTCAGAAATTAATATATTAATGTTGGACTTTCCATTATTTCATTTTAAAGGAGAGAATCGTTTGTTCCATTGTATATATGAATTTCCATATGATACCCTGTTATACCTTATTATTTGTTTATGTACAGAGAATAATGTATTAGAAAAATACACAATGTATTTAAAAAATGATAATAATTTTAAAAATGTTGGCTTTCTCTTTGCAGTCCTTTAGCTTTAGGCCTCATGCACACAGGACATTTTTTGACATTTTTACAGCAGCTGTTTTCAGCTGCAGACTTATTTTTCTACAGTCATTAAACCCCCCATCATGTCCTATGTGTTCATGCACACATAGGCTGTTATCAACTGTTTTTAGCAGTGACGTTTTTGAGCTGTAAAAAAAACCCAAGACCATAGGGTTCTTTTGGACATTTTTCAGCTGTAAAAACACTCTGACGCCCAAAAATGCTCAAACACGTCGATCCCCAACGCTTTTGGACGTTTTAGATAAATTGGAAAAAAAAAAACGATGGCCCTTTAAAAACTATAAAAAACCGTGAAAAAACGGTGGTAATATTACGCTGTTAAAAGCTGAAAACATCCCTGATAAGCTACTGACGTTTTTTGGACGTTTTTCTCCAACGTGTGCATGAAGCCTAATATGTGGTTGCCAATATCTTCTAGATTAGGACCTCCTACCATTGTACCCCATTTACCTAATGTTGGACTTGCACAGGGGGATTCTGGTCCACCAACGGGGGGGGGGGGGGGCCTGGTATCAGACAGTTCTCCTGGATATGAAACACATAGCTGTGTGTCCCATTAATTGCTTACATGCAGCTGTTTTGTTTTTTTTTTTTGTTCTTTTTTTTTTTTGCTATATATAGTATCTCTCAAAAGTGAGTACACCTCTCACGTTTTGTAAATATTTTATTATATCCTGTCATGTGACAACACTGAAGAAATGACACTTTGCTACAATGTAAAGTAGTGAGTATACAGCTTGTATAACAGTGTAAATTTGCTGTCCCCTCAAAATAACTCAACACACAGCCATTAATGTCTAAACTGCCGGTGATTGCTCTCGGAGGAGCCTTGGCGTCACTTCCGGCCATTGAGACATGGAGAGAGAAGGCTCCAGGCTCAAGCACGCTCACTCGCAAGCGCTGTCTCTGCATACAAACAGCCACTGGCTGCATGCCAATCTCTGCAACACTCCTGCCTGCCTGCCTATTAGATGGGGTAAGTGCGGGACTTGTCCCGACTTCAAAGGGGGGCAACCGGGGGGGGGCTCCGCAGGGGGG
>BLSH010242170.1:329102-339569 GCA_018402905.1 Glandirana rugosa
ACAACTCAATAAAACTCCCCTGTCGTTTAAATGTGACAATATGTTCGACATATGAGTGATGAAATGTAACATCGTTTCACAGTAAAGAAGTCACAACAGTGTACTGTCCTATATTATTTTATAAATGTTTTGCACTCTCCACATGAGTGAAAACACTCTATGATATATATCGTTTTTTCCTGTCATGTGACAACACTGAAGAAATGACACTTTGCTACAATGTAAAGTAGTGAGTATACAGCTTGTATAACAGTGTAAATTTGCTGTCCCCTCAAAATAACTCAACACTCAGCCATTAATGTCTAAACTGCCGGTGATTGATCTCGGAGGAGCCTTGGCGTCACTTCCGGCCATTGAGACATGGAGAGAGAAGGCTCCAGGCTCAAGCACGCTCACTCGCAAGCGCTGTCTCTGCATACAAACAGCCACTGGCTGCATGCCAATCTCTGCAACACTCCTGCCTGCCTGCCTATTAGATGGGGTAAGTGCGGGACTTGTCCCGACTTCAAAGGGGGGCAACCGGGGGGGGGCTCCGCAGGGGGGGGGCACCGCAAACTCCTATCTGGTGACTGTATTACAATATCTGGGATCCTGTATGTGCAATATTCTGCATGGAGTTTCCTATGACGTACTATGTGCAATATTCTGCATGGAGTTTTCTGTGAGGTACTATGTGCAATACTCTGCATGGAGCTTCCTATGACGTACTATTTGCAATATTCTGCATGGAGTTTCCTATGACGTACTATGTGCAATATTCTGCATGGAGTTTTGGAGTTTCCTATGACGTACTATGTGCAATACTCTGCACGGAGCTTCCTATGACGTACTATGTGCAATACTGTGCATGGAGTTTCCTATGATATGTACAATGTGCAATACTCTGCATGGAGCTTCCTATGACGTACTATGTGCAATACTCTGCATGGAGTTTCCTATGATATGTACTATGTGCAATATTCTGCATGGAGTTTCCTATGATATGTACAATGTGCAATACTCTGCATGGAGCTTCCTATGACGTACTATGTGCAATAGTCTGCATGGAGTTTCCTATGATATGTACTATGTGCAATACTCTGCATGGAGCTTCCTATGACATGTACTATGTGCAATACTCTGCATGGAGCTTCCTATGACTTACTATGTGCAATGCTCTGCATGGAGTTTCCTATGATATGTACTATGTGCAATGCTCTGCATGGAGCTGCCTATGACATGTACTATGTGCAATATTCTGCATGGAGCTTCTTATGACGTACTATGTGCAATACTGTGCATGGAGCTGCCTATGACATGTACTATGTGCAATATTCTGCATGGAGCTTCCTATGACGTACTATGCGCAATACTCAGCATGGAGCTTCCTATGATGTACTATGTGCAATACTCTGCAAGGAGCTGCCTATGACATGTACTATGTGCAATGCTTTGCATGGAGTTGCCTATGACATGTACTATGTGCAATACTCTGCATGGAGCATGAACCGCTGCAAACCCCTACCTGGTGACTGTATACACTAACTGGAACCGTATATACCCCTATCTAGTGACTGTATACACTATCTGGGACCCTGTATACCCCTATCTGGTGACTGTATACCCTATCTGGTGACTGTATACCCTATCTGGGACCCTGTATACCCTATCTGGTGACTGTATACACTATCTGGGGCTCTGTATACCCTATCTGGGACCCTGTATACCCTATCTGGTGACTGTATACCCTATCTGGGATCCTGTATACCCTATCTGGCACCCTGTATATCCTATCTGGGACCCTGTATACCCCTATCTGGTGACTGTATACACTATCTGGGACCCTGTATACCCCTATCTGGTGACTGTATACCCTATCTGGGACTCTGTATACCCCATCTGGGACCCTGTATACCCTATCTGGTGACTGTATACCCTATATGGAACTCTGTATACTGCTATTTGGGGCTCTGTAGACTGCTATGTGGTTATTCTGTATACTGCTATCTGGGGCTCTGTAGACTGCTATATGGTGACTCTGTATACTGCTATATGGTGACTGTATATACTGCTATCTGGGGCTCTGCCTACTGCTATCTGGGGCACTGTATACTGCTATCTGGGGCTCTGTAAGTGTATACTACTATCTGGTGACTCAGTATACTCCTGACTGGTGATGCTGTATACCATATCTGGTGATGCTGTATACCACTATCTGGTGATGCTGGGCTGACACAAGGGGTGGGAACTATAAGGGGTAGGGCTTATGAGAAGTGGGAGGGGTAAAAAAGAAAGGGCGGGGTCTGGCGCCCCCCATCCTAAAATTTCACCAGCCGCCACTGGTAGTTGGTGACTTTACTTTCCTGATCCGTTTACTCATTCCAGGACATTGAAAGTATTGAAGACAAAAGATCAACATACAAAAGAAAAGAAGGACAATTGGACTATACTGGCCAGACATGGAGTACACAAAAGTGTATAAAATATAATTTTATTACCACTGCTTTTTAAAGAATTCATACAATACTGTATGGCATATCTATAAAAAAACATTGTTAAATGTTGCTCACAGACAGGACCAGCTGCAGATCCTTATACACATGTTCATCCCCCACTATAAATGGAGGAGTGGAAAAGGACTCCAGTGGGAGCCTGTGACGCTCTGGTGAACTCCATTCCCAAGTGTGTATTACATTCTTCATGAGTCAACAATGCTCTTTACATAAGTGGTTGTAAAGGCTCAAGGTTTTTTTACCTATCTCTGTGCAGCCCCCCCCCCTTCCAATACTTACCTGAGCCTGACCTTTCACCAGCACTGTGCACCGGACGTCCCAGCTGGAACTCTCCCTCCTCATTGGCTGGGACAACAGTGGGAACCGTTGGTTCCCAATGCTGTCAATCACAGCCAGTGAGTCAATGAGAAAAGAGAGGGGCCGGGGGTGAGCTGTGGCTTTGTGTGTAAATGAACACGCAGAGCAGCAGCTCAGTAGTGCACCTGCTTGGGTGGCCTGGTTGCAAGCTGCTTGCTCTGGGGGCACTCAGCAGGAGGGAGGGGCCAGGGGCACCGGTGGGGGACCCGAGAAGAGGAGGCTTGGGGCTGCTCTGTGCAAAACAGAGCAAGTAAGTATGACATGTTTATTATTTTAACAAAAAAAACCTGTAGAATTTACAATCATTTTAATTTAATTAATTTAATTCAGAAAAATATTGTGATTATATTGCTGAATATCATCTGCCAAATCCTAACCGGGGGCACACCTTAACACCAAAGCAACCATAGTGCATAGGATGTCTCCTGGGCGGGCACTGGGGCACAGAAAGAAGCCAACTGGAGGAAAACTGACTTATTTTAATGGTATGTTTTCCCTAACTTAGGTATTTAAAGTTTGCCGATATGCAATACAGTATTGTATGAATTTTTAAAAAAAACAGTTGTAATAAAATTATATTTTATATAATTTTTGCGTGTTCCTTGTCTGTCAATTATAGGCAGATTGTTCTTTTTCTTTTATGTGTATTCATGATGGCAGTGAGTGTCTTTTTCTTTTTATGTAAAAGATCAACATAAAAGCCAGGCAGCTGGTATGTTTTTGAAAGTCAAGTACATTTTTTAGAATTATTTTAGGATTCAATGATGCCAATGATGGTTAGTCTAAAATGTCAAATAGTCTATTTTTAGAAATAGTAATTTCAAAACCAGTGTTTTTTTTCCCACAGAAAGATTACTTTTGAATTGTGACTCTATAGGTTTCGTGCAGACTTATCAAATTACATAATCACTATTTAGGATTTCTTTAAGATCCCTAAGCAGGTTAAGCCAGACACCCAGCCCATATAAATCATACCTATATTTAGAGATTTTATAAGTCATTTCTATCGCATATTATCCTTTGGAAAAAAAAAATTGAAGAAGCTGTATGACATCTACCATGCTGGCAATGGTTACACCCCAACACCCACTACATCCCTACTAATATATAAATGTGTGGGATACAAACTTCTCTGGAAACTCCAGCAAAATACATTCTGCAGACTGGATTACATAGAACATCCTTACTGATATGGCTGTTTCTACCACATGCAAACTTATCCTAGGGTTCAGCTTATTGATAACAGGTAAGATATGCAATATTATAATTGCAATAAATTTAAAAAGAATATTAAAGAGAATATTCATAAACAGAAAGGTTGTCATTGCTGACTTCTGCAAATGCTAATAACATGTCTGTCATGCTGATCCAATGGTTTTAATACTTTCTGAAGCACAAACCTGTGACAAGTATGCAGTTTAAACATACTAACTTTACCGTGACTCTATAATTTGGATGTCCAGGTTTAATGACTTCTAAAATATTGAAGCTGGAGACAGCCTAGCAAATGGTATTTTCTTAATTATTGTGTAATTTGATTGCATTTTTATTAAAGTTTGGAATTTATTTCAGATAATGTTACACATGAATACCTTGCATTTTTTAATTTGCTTATTTATTTTTGTTTTTTATTGACTGATTAAAAAAAAAAAAAAGAAATTATTATTATATGTATGAAAGCAAGTTATTGAGGTCCAGTCTAAATCTAAAACTGGGAAACAGCGTGAGGTTTTTTTTTTTTTTTGTTTTCATTCAACTCACAGATTTCTGCATCCACACAAGCGATGCTATGGATGCTATGATCTCCCCCACTGCACTAATGTATTCTGACAGTGGGAACCCCCCCCCCCCTGTACACTAGGCAGCACTGCAGCCATTGACTGCAGAACCTGATTGAATGTGAGTTTTTTAGCAAGACTCTAATGTCAGTTTCTGTTGAACACACAGATTGAAATTCAGACAATTCCGGCTGAACTAGATGTATTTTGGCCCCTGTGTACCCAGATTAACCACTTCAGTTCCGGAAGGTTTTACCCCCTCCCTTACCAAACCATTTTTTGCAATACTGCAGTGCACTGCGTTGTTTAACTGACAAATGCACGGTCGTGTGACGCTGTACCCAAATAAAATTGGTGTCCTTTTTTCCCACAAATAGCTTTATTTTGGTGGTATTTCATCACCTCTGCGGTTTTTATTTTTTGTGCTATAAACAAAAAAAAAAGTCAATTTTGAAAAAAAAAAAAACAATATTTTTTTACTTTCTGCTATAAAAAACATCCAATAAAAAATGTAAAAATCGAATTTCTTCATCCATTTAAGCCAATATGTATTCTGCTACATGGTTTTCATTAAAAAAAATCCCAATAAGCGTATATTGATTGGTTTTCACAAAAGTTATAGCGTCTAAAAATGATGGGATACATTTATGGACTTTTTATTTGTTTTTATTGTTTTTACTAGTAATGGCGGCAATCAGCGTTTTTTTTAGCGGGACTGTGACATTTCACTTTTTGGGGACCAGTGACACCAATACAGTGATCAGTGCTAACAAAATGCACTGTCACTGTATAAATGACACTAGCAGGGAAGAGGTTAACATCAGTGGTTAACTGTGTTCCCTGGGAGTGCTTTCTTACTGTGTGGAGGATGGTTTAACTGAAGAAAGACATAGATCCGTGTTCTGCTTAGCAGAAACACAAGATCTCTGTCTTTCCTACTAGCAGAATGGCAATCTGCATTGTTTACATAGGCCAACCGACGTTCTGCCCCTCTCCGAACAATCGTTGTGTTTCCGGTGGACATCGGGTCCACTGGACCCGCTGATTGGCTCCCGCTGTGACTGGCGTGCGCGCGCCCCACAGCTGAAGAAAGGAATCATGTACAGGTACGTGATTTTTTTTGATATTTTTTAGAAATTAGGTAGTTTTTTTAGCAATATGGAACTCCCAACTTCAACATTACACATAACATACAGCAGAAACCATAGGAACCAATTGGACTTAATCCTTTTTAAAGATTAATGGAATGTAAAGTCAAAGTCTATACTTTATGGTATTATGTGTTAGATATTACTATTTTTCTTTTAAACTAAAGACTTTAGTTAAAGCGATGGATTAAATAGGGTAATTGCGGGACTTTTAAGGTGCATGTAAACAATGCAAGTGTAAAATAAATTACAAATTTTATTTTACAGAATAAAAACGTTTGTCCATAAAAAAACAATGGATGTAAACAAAACAGTCTGCTACAATGTCATATTCCATATATGAGGATTGATGTCTTGACTCTACATGTTTCACTGGATTAGATACTCAGCTTCTTCTGGAGTATATACATCAATCTAGCCATTTGATAGCATCAATTTGACACCCATGCATTATTGGAGTGAACAGCATTAAAGTTAGACTTAATCTTTTTTGAAGATTAATGGAATGTAAAGTCAAAGTCTATACCTTATGGTATTATGTGTTATAGTATAGTAGAGTATAGTAGTATAGCGTAGTATATTAGTATTTTTCTTTTAAAGGAAAGACTTTAGTTAAAGTGATACTACACTGCATCTGAGCACAATAAACCAAAAATGCTATTTAATTCATTTTTAATATTCAAAGTGAGCTCACCCATTCATCCATGTCTCCATTCCTTTATTTTTCAGAGAAATTCCTCTGAAAAACACCCCTAGCATTTCTGGGTGTGCCATCTAGCGCAAGGGCAAATCATGTATTATTTACTTCCTGGAATCCATCTGCCCTTAGCTTAGGCATGCAGGCAGGAGGTTGTGTTTAGCTGAAGACTCCTGGGATGTATGCCATCATTTGCATATTCATGGAAACCAGGAAAAGGAAGTATTTGAAGAAATGTAAAAAAAAAAAGTTTAAAACAAGTAAATATGATATACTTTCCTATCTATTTACTAATGCTAGCAGCATAAGGATTAAAAATTAGACGTTTGCAATTTGTTTCGCAACAAATCAAAATTCGGCAGAATTCTGCATCTTTTGGACATTCGGATGCATTCGAATGTACGGAGAAAAAAATAAGGAATTTCAACAAATAGGAAAGGAATTATAGCGAAAATAACAAATGAATTTGATATGATTTGTTCATTTGTTAAAGGTCGAATGAAACAAAAGGTCAACTCTTAGTAAATCTTACAGTCCAATCAGCTGATTCATTTTGTGCTGGAGGTTGGATTACTGGCAAAGTGCATTCTTGAGAATTGAGTGAAAAGGGTGTTGTATTTGAGCATGGGAGAAGAGATATTGTCATTGTGTATGTTAATGGATTCAAGAAACAAACCACTTTCCAAACTACAAATCGTTATCACGAATATATATACATACATAAATAACAAATCGATTCAATATTTATACAAAACAAATTGATTCAGTAACGAATATCGAATTATTCAAAAATGAACTAACATAACACAGCAAATATAACTGAATGAAATTATGTATTTCTGAATCAAAACAAAATTTTCCATTGTGCACAAGTCTATTAATAATAGTCAATGTTGATTGAGAGTGAAGTTCCACTTTAAAGTGAACCTTGTAGCCACATTGTTTCCTTATGCATCACTGCATGACCTCTGCCTAGATGAAGTGTCCAAAGCGGGGGTCCAAAGTCATTTTTTTAGGCAACATTTCTTGGGCCTTGCAATTTAGGATGGGAGATTGGGGGCTAAAATATTGGACTTAGTTGCCGGGGACTCCAAAGTCTGGTTTCATATAAATAGCATTATTTATGTACAGGGTGGGCCATTTAAATGGATACACCTTAATAAAATGGGAATGGTTGGTGATATTAACTTCCTGTTTGTGGCACATTAGTATATGTGAGGGGGGAAACTTTTCAAGATGGGTGGTGACCATGGTGGCCATTTTGAAGTTGGCCATTTTGAATCCAACTTTTGTTTTTTCAATAGGAAGAGGGTCATGTGACACATCAAACTTATTGGGAATTTCACAAGAAAAACAATGGTGTGCTTGGTTTTAACGTACCTTTATTCTTTCATGAGTTATTTACAAGTTTCTGACCACTTATAAAATGTGTTCAATGTGCTGCCCATTGTGTTGGATTGTCAATGCAACCCTCTTCTCCCACTCTTCACATACTGATAGCAACACCGCAGGAGAAATGCTAGCACAGGCTTCCAGTATCCGTAGTTTCAGGTGCTGCATATAAATGGCCCACCCTATATATTCAAACGGAATGTAAAAAATATATTTACACATACTTTGTATGTATTATCTTTTTACAAGCACTCAAGAATCATTAAACTTTACTTTTCCCACAATAACATTTACAGAAAAAAAATCTAATTTTATTGCTTTCAATGTAACTATACTCTTTGCTTTTCAATCTTTTCTAGCTTTTCCAGTAGAAAGTCAGCCATCATTCCCACCCTCTTGGCTTGAGACTTTCAAAGAACTACTTAATACACTACAAAATTTGGGCAATCAAATCTCTCATGAGATAAGCAGTACCACAGCACCACCAACCACAAGCACAACTAGTTATTCAACTACAAAGATCAGTAATCCAACAGTTTCCGGCACCAACTCACAGACATCTTCCTTGACCAAAACCAGCACTCGCTCCACATCAGTCAGTATTCCAGTGTCATCATCATCAAAATCAACCTCAAAACCAATATCTACTAGTCATCCTTTGTCTCATGGTAGCGCATCTAGCACCATGACACGCACTTCATTGTCAACCACTAAACCAATATCTACCAGTTATTTATTCTCAACAATTAAGCCAACTACCACACTGGTGTCTACTACTAAATCATTGACTTCCACTACCTCTGGGGTTAATGTCATCTCGTCCACTAGTAAACCAGATTTTTCATCCACTTATGCAAATAAAGCAACTTCTCTTAGCACTTTGAAATCAACAGTTAGTAGTAACATTTTAACATCTCCCCTACCTTCTGTGGTTACTACAACTCCTCCAACTAAATTCAGTCCTACAATGAATGCCATAACTCAAACCCCTACTACTGTGATATCAAATAGTGGGTCCAGCAACACGCCTGTTACAAGTCCAAATCCTACCAAAGGTGAGTTTTTCCTATATATTTATAATTATGATATAAAAGAGAAATATACAGGGTGGGCCATTTATATGGATACACCTTAATAAAATGGGAATGGTTGGTGATATTAGCTTCCTGTTTGTGGCACATTAGTATATGTGAGGGGGGAAACTTTTCAAGATGGGTGGTGACCATGGTGGCCATTTTGAAGTCGGCCATTTTGAATCCAACTTTTGTTTTTTCAATAGGAAGAGGGTCATGTGACACATTAAGCTAATTGGGAATTTCACAAGAAAAACAATGGTGTGCTTGGTTTTAACGTAACTTTATTCTTTCATGAGTTATTTACAAGTTTTTGACCACTTATAAAATGTGTTCAATGTGCTGCCCATTGTGTTGGATTATATATTGTGGAGAATCCGCACTTATAAACAGAATTATATTGTTATTAAGATGAAAAATAAAAAGCTGCTATACAAGTCAATCCTACACCTGGATGAAAAAACGTTAAAATAGCCAATCTGTACAGCGCTGTGGAATATTATGCATAGTCCATGAACAAAAGAGAGCATAAAACAGCTTAAAATGCACAACACTTGGGAGTGTCAATCACAGTCCATGAGGAGAAAAACAGAGGTAGATAGAGTCCCAACTTCCGTGCAGAAAATGAAAGCACTCCTGTGTCACTCTTCACCATCCAAACTGTGCCCTTACCATAAGGTGTGTGACCCCCTATAAACAGCGGTCATAACACATTTGTTAACAAGTCGGATGTCTCCAAAGATCCTTTCCAGCTGTCCGAAAGATCTCCTACACTCCAGCCCGTAAACCTTATGTCAGCTTATAGTTACAGTCCGCGTCCCAATCGGCAGTGGTTAGCACAATCCTCGTCACATGAAACAAATGGAAGCCTCACATGGTGTAATAACATTAAAAACTTCCAATTTATTGACCCAAAATAAGTAAAACACTCACATTTCCACAGATAAAATCAGCATATATGAAGACGCCAGAGACAGTGATGGCTGCAACGGGCCGCACATGCGTAGTCGCGTGGTGAACGAATGGGCGTGTATCCTACTAGTTTCGTCATAAATGCCGTCATCAGGGAAACGCCCATCCGCTCCCACCACGCTAATTTATATAACCCTCTTCTCCCACTCTTCACAAACCGATAGCAACACTGCAGAAGAAATGCTAGCACAGGCTTCCAGTATCTGTAGTTTCAGGTGCTGCACATCTCGTATCTTCACAGCATAGACAATTGCCTTCAGATGACCCCAAAGATAAAAGTCTAAGGGGGTCAGATCGGGAGACCTTGGGGGCCATTCAACTGGCCCACGACGACCAATCCACTTTCCAGGAAACTGTTCATCTAGGAATGCTCGGACCTGACACCCATAATGTGGTGGTGCACCATCTTGCTGGAACTATGATGTCGGTGATAGGGAATTGCTGGCCATCAAGTTGGCTTTGGAGGAATGGCGATACCTCCTGGAAGGAGCAGCTCACCCGGTATTGGTTTTTACTGACCAAAAAAAACCATATGCTGTGAAGATACGAGATGTGCAG
>BLSH010242170.1:365230-376387 GCA_018402905.1 Glandirana rugosa
TGACATTGCAAGCCCAGGCATGGCTTGAAAGCCCACAGGCACCGTGCCTGGGCCTGGGCCTATAAAGTTTTTAGCAAGCCCAAGCCAGGCCCCAAGACGATAAAATGAGGTGCACAACTCTTCGACGTCCCGTCGGTTAGTTGTTCGCAAAGTGACCAAACGGGAATCTTCGGTAGTGTCGGTACGGATGATTACCGTACCGACACTAACTGGTCACGTAGTACACTGGGTCGGAGAAATATTCGACCTCAGTGTCACGACGTCAGTGTACGAGGAACCCAATCACATCCCTTTCCATCGACTGCCGCACTCCCTGTCTAAAGTCGGTAAAATTCCGGACCGAACCCGAACGATTTTTGAAATATCCGGGTCCGGGTCCGTGCCACGGACACCCGAAAGTTCGGTACGGACCCGAACGTTACAGTCCGGGTTCGCTCAACACTATATATGACAATTTTGTAAAAAGAAAAAAGAGAAAAAAAAATCTTCATTTTGCAAAGGATTGTGGGAAAAAATTACAACTTCAAAAAATTCACCATGCCTCTTACTAAATACCTTGGACTGTCTATTTTCCAAAAAGGGTTCATTTGGGGGGTATTTGTACTTTCCTGGCTTGTTAGGGTCTCAAGAAATGAGATAGGCCATCAGTACATCAGGTGTGATCAATTTTCAGTGATTGGCACCATAGCTTGTAGACTCTATAACCTTCACAAAGACCAAATAATATACACTAATTTGTTTTTCTTTTTACCAAAGATATGTATCAGTATATATTATGGCCAAAATTCATGGAGAAAAATTACTAACTTGCAAAATTTTATAACAGAAACAAAGAAAAATAAATTTTCGGTCTTTTTTTAATTATAGCGCAAAATATAAAAAAACAGTGGTGATTAACCAGTTCCCTACCATATTAAAATGACGTCGGCAGGAACCGCTCGTCGATCCGCAGATCGGCGATCGCGGATCGATCGTGTGCCGGGGGGTCATGTCCCCCCTCTTATCCGGGTAAAGAGCCAATAAAATTGGCTCTTTATCACGTGACCGGCTGTGTCCAATTACAGCCGGTCACTACCTATCTTCACGTGCACCCCGCTCGTGCGTGCCCCCGGGGGTGCACAGCGCGGCGAACGGGCCGGCTTTTCCCTCGGACAAAGCCCAGCTCCGATCAGTGTAAAGAGCCAATAGAATTGGCTCTTTACCACGTGACCGGCTGTGTCAATCACAGCCGGTCATGTGATGTAAACAAACCGAGGTAATGAGCTGTTACCGCGGTTCTCCCTGTCACACATGATCGGTGTGTGACAGGGAGATTGCAGTAACAGCTTGTTACCGCCTACTGTACACCAAGCACACTGATCAACCCCCCCAATAAAGAGTACCTGTCACCACCCCATCAAAGTACCTGTCACAACCCATCAAAGTACCTGTCACCTGTCCATCAAAGTACCCAAGTACCTGTCACCTGTCCATCAAAGTACCCGAGTACCTGTCACCTGTCCATCAAAGTACCTGAGTGCCTGTCACCTGCCCATCAGAGTACCCGAGTACCTGTCACCTGTCCATCAAAGTACCCGAGTACCTGTCACCTGTCCATCAAAGTACCCGAGTACCTGTCCAACCCATCTGAGTACCAAAGTACTTGTCACCATCTCATCTGAGTACCCGAGTACCTGTCACCTGCCCATCAGAGTACCTGTCACCTGCCCAGCAAAGTACCCGAGTACCTGTCACCTGCCCATTAGAGTACCTGAGTACCTGTCACCAGACCATCAGCATACCAGAGTACCTGTCACCTGCCCATCTGAGTACCCAATTACCTGCCACCAGCCCATCAGTGTACCCGAGTACCTGTCACCTGCCCACCTGAGTACCCGAGTACCTGTCACCTGCCCACCTGAGTACCCAAGTACTTGTCACCAGCCCATCAGATTACCCGAGTACCTGTCACCAACCCATCTGAGTAACCAAGTACCTATCTGCAGCCCATCAGAGTACCCAAGTACCTTTTACTAGTCCATCAGATTACCCGAATACCTGTCTCCAGCCCATCAAAGTACCCAAGTACCTATCTGCAGCCCATCAGAGTACCCGAGTACCTATCTGCAGCCCATGACTCATAGAATATACCTCGGGTGTTTGCTTTCCAAAATGGGGTCATTTTGTGGGTAATTCCACTGTCCTGGTGCTCCAGGGCCTTCAAAAGTGTAATAGGTATGAATGAAATTTTATGTGTAATTCATGCTCCTAGAATGCCTGACAGTGCTCCCTGCATGTTCGGCCTCTGTATGTGGCCAGGGTCTGTAAAAGTCTCACACATGTGGTATCGCCATACCCAGGACAAGTAGCAGAATATGTTTTGTGGGTTAATTTTTGCTATGTACATGCTATGTGTTAGAAATATCTTATAAATTGACCACTTTGTTTAAAAATAAAAGCCTTTTCATTTTCTTTCCACATTTTTAGAAGACTTGTGAAAAAAAATGAACAATTCAAAAGACTCATAATGCCTCATAGAATATACGTTGGGGTGTTTGCTTTCCAAAATGGGGTCATTTTGTGGGTAATTTCATTGTCCTGGTGCTCCAGGGCCTTCAAAAGTGTAATAGGTCGTTAGGAAATTAGATGTGAAATTTCTGCTCCTAGAATGCCTGATGGTGCTTCCTGCATGTTGGGCCTCTCTATGTGGCCAGGCTGTGTAAAAGTCTCACATGTGATATCGCCATACTCGGGATGAGTAGCAGAATATATTTTGGGGGTTAATTTTTGCTATGTACATGCTATGTATTAGAAATATCTTATAAATTGACCACTTTGTGTAAAAATAAAAGCGTTTTCATTTTCTTTCCATGTATTTCGAAGACTTGTGGAAAAAAATGAATCATTCAAAAGTCTCATAATACCTCATAGATTATACGTTGGGGTGTTTGCTTTCCAAAATGGGGTCATTTTGAGGGCAATTCCATTGTCCTGGTGCTCCAGGGCCTTCAAAAGTGTAATAGGTTGTTAGGAAATTAGCTGTGAAAATTCTGCTCCTAGAATGCATGACGGTGCTCCCTGCATGTTGGACCTCTCTATGTGGTCAGGCTGTGAAAAAGTCTCACACATGTGGTATCGCCATACTCGGGGCGAGTAGCAGAATGTATTTTGGGGTGTAATTGGAAGTATGCATATGCTGTATGTGAGAAATAACTTGTTGATATGACAAAAAAATAATAATTTCTTAATTTTCCCAAGAATTGTGGGAAAAAAGTACCACTTCAAAAAACTAGCCATGCCTCTTACTAAATACCTTGGAATGTCTACTTTTCAAAAGGGGGTAATTTGGGGGGTATTTGTACATTCCTGAAATTTCAGGACCTCAAGAAATTAGATAGTCCATCAGTGCATCAGGTGTGATCAATTTTCAATGATTGGCACCAAAGCTTGTAGACTCTATAAATTTCAGACAGACCAAATAATATACACTTATTTGGGTTATTTTTACCAAAGATTGGTAGCAGTATAGGTTTTGGCCCAAACTTATGAACAAAAATTACTTATTTGCAAAATTGTTGCACTTTTTTCACTTATGCTGCAAAAAAAAAAACCCAGAGGTTCTTAAATACCACCAAAAGAAAGCTCTATTTGTGTGAAAAAAAATTATAAAAATTTTGTTTGGGTACAGTGTAGAATTAGAGAGTAATTGCCATTCAAAGTGTGAGAGCGCTGAAAGCTGAAAATTGGTCTGGGCAGGAAGGGGGTATAAACGTCCTGTATTGAAGTGGTGAAATACCACCAAAAAAAGTTTTATTTG
The DNA here is from genome assembly GCA_018402905.1 of Glandirana rugosa. Taxonomy (NCBI): domain Eukaryota; kingdom Metazoa; phylum Chordata; class Amphibia; order Anura; family Ranidae; genus Glandirana; species Glandirana rugosa. The sequence goes on from BLSH010242170.1 coordinate 369,027, forward strand.
TGTGAAAAAAGGACAAAAAATTCATATGGGTACAGTGTTGCATGACTGAGTAATTGTCATTCAAAATGTGGAGAGCACCGAAAGCTGAAAATCGGTCTGGTTGTTAAGGGGGTTTAAGTTCCCAATGGTCAAGTGGTTAAAGGTGTTTAGGGTTTTCCTAAATTCCGGGGCTGTAGGGTTTAAAGGAACAGGATTACATTTTTTTTTTAGGGTAACAAACGCTTTAACTAAAACTATTGTATTTACATAAGTGATAAAATTGTTGAAAATATCCTAGAAATCACTATATCCTGTGAATATATATACGAAATATGCAAACAAACATGTCAGTGTGCAAATGCAAAATGAGAGTTCATACATAAAGTGCGTTTAACTTCAACTGCGTTTCAACTTTGTGGGAGCAGTGTGGGGATGGCCCCTTCCTGTTTTAACATGACTGCGCACCAGTGAACGAACAAGGTCCATAAAGACATGTATGAGCGTGTTTGGGGTGGAGGAACTTGACTGGCCTGCACAGAGTCCCGACCTCAACACAATAGAACACCTTTGGAATGAATTAGTGTGGAGACTGCGAGCCAGGCCTTCTCATCCACATCAGTGCCTGGTCGCACAAATGCGCTTCTGGAAGAATGGTCAAACATTCCCATAGACACATTCCTAAAACTTGTGAACAGCCTTCCCAGAAGAGCTGAAGCTGTGATAGCTGCAAAGGATGGACCAACTCAATATTGAACCCTATGGACTAAGACTGAGATGCCATTAAAGCTCATGTGTGTGTAAAGGCAGGCATCCCCATACTTTTGGTAATATAGGGGTTGATTTACAAATCCACTTTGCTCCACAAGGGCACTGCTAGTGCTCCACAAGTACACTTGGAAGTGTAGTCGCTGTAGATCTGAGGGGAAGGTCTAAGGCTGGGTTCACACCTATGCGAATTGGATGCGGCTTAAACCGCATCCAATTCGCAGGACACTTGAAAACACATTGTTTTCAATGTGTCCAGTTCACATCTGTGCGGTGCATTCGCACTCCGCATTGCACAAAAACCGCACACGTTTTTTGTGCAATGCGGTGCGAATTCCCAGCCCGTTGAGTCCAGTGGGAGCGCATCTAACACGGAGATGCACTCCGCACTGAACGGGGATATTTTCCCCTGCTCGCGGCTCCTCCCCCATCTCTCCCCCCGCAGCTGCTGCGCTGTGGGAATGGACAGGAGCGGCTCCGTCCCTTCCCGGCAGCAGAGAGGCTGGAATTCGCACCGCAATGGTGTGAATCCAGCCTGAAATGAGGGGAAGCTCTGCTGATTTTATCATCCAATCATGTACAAGCAAAAATGCTGTTTTTTATTTTCCTTGCATGTCCGCCTCGGATCTACAGCGGTTGCACTTCCAAGTGCAGCACTAGTGTGTTGCCTTTAGTAAATAAACCCCACAGTGTGTATGTAGATAGGAAGTAACTGCCAACAAAGGATGAAAAAATGCGTTGTAATAAACAACAGAATGGGAGTCATTTTGACAGTCCTTTAGCACCGTCCCCATTGTGCCACTTGCTTGTCCAAACTTGTTGGAAGAACACCTAGAACAGTCCATGTATAGGATGCTTCAATGAAACCTACATATGAGGCTTTTAAATTGGAGATTGACTTATTTCTCAATGTGTAACTTCTACAATTTCCCAACCCATTAACCCAAATCAGTGACATCAATAGCAGCTGTAAAAGCCTTCCTCCTCGGACAGCGGGTTCTGATGCAGAAAGGGTCTCTGTCTCATAAATATTTCCCCAGCTGAGATTAGTGCCTAGTACATATGGCTGGTCATTGAGATTCCCAGTCAGTCATTCACTTTATGTAATGTAGGAGGTCCATAAAAGCTACACGACAATGGAAAGGGTCACCCTTATCCTATCTCATTTTTGATCTTTCCCAGGTCAGCTGTGGAACCAAAGCATAGGCTTTCAGTTACATGCTAGTTAATAATCGCTTTATAGCATTATAAATGTTACGCAGTTTGGCTGCAAGATAAGAGGGGTTATTTTTGTAGCAGTAAGAGGAATGAATGCGTGTGAACAGTGAATTACAAAGCAGAAAGGCCATTTGCACTCAGAGATGAAGCGGACAAATCACAAAAGAGTGTTGCTTAAACGGGGAGCTGAGGTCATGTTGTGTCAACATGAAGGTGTGTGTGTTTATGATAAGAGATAATATATGGCCACATAAAGGTGAGGGTTGAGCATGCAACACAGTTCTTAACACACCAGATCTAGGTGACTGGTCCATTACTCATTGATCTGTGTTGGTTACTGGGAAACATAGTTGAGAGGGTAGTGCTAATGGTCACTGGCAGAGAATTCCAATAATGTAAATTTGATACATAACATAAATAAATACACACATGCTATCTTGTAACAGCATTAAAAATGTCCCTTTCAGTACACATCAGGAGATCAGTAAGTAAAAAGTGGCAAAAGGGATTGCTTAGGAGTTAAAATTCATGCAGCAAAGTGTGCAGCAGTTCATTCTTAAAAAAAAGTCTAAACTCCAAGGGAGGCGTGAGTACCACACTCACACATGGGTGATCTCTTTCCAACACGGTCCAAAGGGGATCTTGGTTTAAACCCTTTTGGGTTATGGGGTGAGAGGCTATCCCTGTAAAACAAGTGCCTGTATAAAGAGGTAGAAAATATGCTTACCAGGTTCTAGCTTAAAAATATAATATAGAACTGATAGTATTTCCTTATTAAGACAGTGATTACCACTATTGGGGGGATGGGGGCACACTTTATGAGTGCCCTCCTGTCTCTCAACAGGATCCAACGGGGATCTTTCAGGGAGTATGGGGTAAAAATCCAGCCCTGTGACATAAGTGCCTATATAAAGAGATAGAATACTTGCTTATAAGGTGCTATCCTTAAGATAAAATATAGAACTGATCGTAATTCCCTATTAGGACAGTGATTTCCAGCATCGTTGGAAGGTTACTGAGCCAGTAGTTAACTTATTATTATTACTATTATTATTTCAGATACTTATATAGCACTGTCAATTTATGCAGCACTTTACATATACATTGTACATCAGTCCCTACCCTCAAGGAGCTTACAATCGAATGTCCCTAAAGCCTCGTACACACGGGACGACGATCATACGTACGATCCTCTCAAATCGTATGTTGGCTGTTGTATCTACCATACTGACTGCACTACACGATCGCACAAGCACAGAAAGAACGTTCAGGTGCATGTATTATTAGTGCGTGTAGTATTCGACCGTTTTTGACTTCTGAGCATGCGTGTTTTGCACAATACAACTTGTTGTACCATCTTCTCTGTACACACGATACAACGGTCGTATGACCGCTTGTTGGTATAACCAAGTTTTCTAGTCTGCTCATACAACTCCCCTTGTACGTCGGCTGTTCTAATCACGCATACAAACGATCTCATATACAACAGTCATTCGTACAATCTGTTGTATACGATCGTCATCCCGTATGTACGAGGCTTAACTTTCATTCATACACATGCTAGGGGCAATTGTTTAGACAGGATCTAATAAACCTACCAGCATGTCTTTGGAGTGTGGGAAGAAACTGGAGTACCCGGAGGAAACCCACACAGGCACAGGGAGAACATGTAAACTGCAGGCAGATAGTGTTGTGGTCGGGTTCTGAACCAGCAACCCTTGTACTGCTAGGCGAAAGTGCTATCCACTACACCACTGGTTCTATGGATCCTTTTATCTGTTCACTTTAGCAAAAAGTTTACCAGGAACGTGAATCACCAATTTTTGAAAAACCCAGGCTTGGGCACACAAGTTGGTTTTGTTGTGAATTTAGTTGCAAGTGGGTTTGATTTACTAAACGCAAAAGGGATTTTTTCTTTTCAAGAATACCCAATCACATGCAAAAAATGTAAAAAAGAATAACATTTTTGTTTGTACATGATTGAATGTAAGTCAGCAAAACTTTACCTCATTCACTACGTAAAGTAAAGTGCAACTTTCCTTCTAAAGTGAACAACCTATTGGGGGATTTGGGGAATGGGGTAAACATTTATGCTGGGTGGGGGGGGGGTTAACAGTGGGGGCAGATTTGTACAGGGAGGAGGGGGAATTTATGCTTAACCACTTGCCGACGGCTGATCGGCATTTGACAGAGACAAAGTGGCTCTGTAACGCGAATCGCCGTCATACGACGGCGACCGCGAACTCGCGCCGTGTGCGCGCGCACGCCCCCTAGGCGCGGGCACTGCAACGGCATTCGATACAGGGCCTTTCAATCTACAGGGCCAGGCCAATGATTTTTGGCCTGGCACTGTAGATCGCCCCTGCCAATGAAATGTTCCTCTGCCTCTGTAAATATAAACAGAGGCAGAGGAAGTAAGCTCCCCTTCCTCCCTGAAGCCCTTTTCGGTTTCAGAGAGAAAGAAGAAGCATCTAGAAACGTGAGTTTGCACAACAGCACACTGACACCAGGCCACATAGGCACATTTAACCCCTTGATCACCCCCTGATCGCCCCCCAGTTAACCCTTTCACTACCTGTCACCCCCTGTCACAGTATCACATAGTGCAGCGATCTGATTTTTAGCGATCGCTGTACTTGTGACCCTGGTGACGCTAATCAGTGTTAGTTTAGTCTAGTACTAGGCCTAGTTAGGTAAAAAGCCCCCCCCTTGCCCCCCCCCCAATAAAGGTTTTAACCCCTTGATTGCCCCCTGTCACCTGTGATCACCGTATAAGTGTCACGGGTGACGCTAGCTAGATATATATATATTTTTTCAATCAGATTACCCGCCGTATTTACCTTTTATAGGTTTTAACCCCCGATCGCCCGGCTGTGACCCCTGTTAGCTTTTAGTGTGCGTTAGGGTCAGCGTAAACGCCAGGCAGGGTCAGTTAGCGAGGTACTCTGACACGCACGCACGCACAGTAGGTAGGTGCTAGATATTATTGTGATATCTGATCAGATCAATATCTGTGATCTGATCAGATATATATTAGCGTCCCCCTTAGACTAGGGTTCTAAAAAACGCAGTGTTAGTGGGATCAGCCCAGATAACCGCTAGCACCTGCGTTTAGCCCCTCCGCCCATCCCAGCCCACCCAAGTGCAGGATCAATAGATCGCTGTCACTTACAAAACACAACACACATATCTGCAGCCTTGGCAGAGATCAGGCCCGATCCCTGCAAATTCTGACAGTGAATTTGGTAGCGTTTGAAGCAGGCTCTGACAACCAGGTGCACTTTTTTGCCTGTGAGTCACGCTAGTGTACGTTTCAAATTTAGAAATCCCAAAATGTCTGGCCGCACGTACACTAGCGAAGAGGCCTACAATATGCTGAGTTTGACAGATGAGAGCGATGGGGAAGACTCGCTGTCAGAATCAGGCTCAGCATATGAACCTGTAGACAGCAGCGGCACCCTGACAGATAGCTCTGAGGACGAAGTTGTGGTCCCTGCTAGAGTCAGGCGTACCAGACCCCGTTCTGCTGTCACTGATGTGTGTGAACCGCAGGGCTCTCGTATGCAGCAGAGAGCCAGTACTAGTGCTGCTACCCATTCTGGTGACTTGGCGAGCACCAGCGGCCTAGTACATCCTGGATGTAGACAAACCAGCACTGCAGTAACACTTGGTGACGTGGCGAGTCCCATAAGTGCAGTACAAGCTGGTGTAGCTAGCATGAGTAATGCCCTGCAGCCACGAAGAAGACGAACACAGGCCCACAGAGCCCATAGTGCCCTTCCTGACGCGCTTGCAAACCCTGATTGGCAACCCCCCACTGATGCAGCACCCGTACTTCCCCCATTCACTACCCAACCCGGAATCCCAGTGAATACCGCTGATTTTACGGCCATTGATTTTTTTTTCGCTGTATTTCACTGAAGATCTCTATAGATCTATTGTGGACCAAAGCAATTTATATGTTGGTCAATTCATCGCCATTAATCCCCATGTGATGCTTGCCAGAGACTGGAAACCAATCACGGTTCCAGAACTTAAGATCTTTCTGGGCCTTTCCTTCCTCATGGGCATAACCAAAAGATCTGAATTGCGGTCATTTTGGTCCACGCACCCAATTCACCATATGCCCGTGTTCTCTGCTTGCATGTCCAGGACACGGTACGAGCAGATTTTGCGGTTCATGCACTTTAGTGATAATGAACTTAGTCGTCCACGGGGTGACCCTGAATTTGACCGGCTCTACAAAATTCGGCCCCTCATAAATCATTTCAACCAGAAGTTCACCGCACTTTTTATTCCCAACAAAGTTGTGTGCGTGGACGAGTCCCTGGTTAAATTTTCTGGCCGTCTTGCTTTCAAGCAGTTTGTCCCCAGCAAGCGTGCCAGATACAGGGTCAAACTGTATAAGCTCTGTGACAGGGCCACAGGCTATACAAATAGTTTCATGGTTTATGAGGGCAAAGATAGTCAGGTAGAGCCGGAAGGATGCCCAGACTACATAGGGAGCGCTGGCAAGATTGTGTGGAGCTTGGTGTCACCCTTATTCGGAAAGGGGTACCACTTATACGTGGACAATTATTACACGAGCGTGCCACTGTTTAGTCACTTGATCAACAGATTGGAGCATGTGGCACCGTGCGACCTAATCGCCGGGGCTTCCCCCAATGGCTTGTAGAATCCCGTCTTAGTCGGGGGGAGAGAGCCTGCGCAAAGTGTAATAATTTGCTCGCAATGAAGTGGAGGGACAATCGGAATGTTTTCGTTCTGACCTCCCCTCACGCAGATATGACAGTGCAAATTTCTACGGAGACTGGTCTTGTGGAGAAACCCCTCTGTGTCCACAAATATAACCTAAATATGGGAGGGGTGGACCTCAATGATCAGTTACTGGCGCCGTACCTAATTACCCGTAAAGTGAGACGCTGGTACAAAAAAGTGTCTCTATACCTTTTTCAATTGGCTTTGCTGAACGCTCATGTCTTATACAGAGCTTCAGGACCGACAGGATCCTTCCTCAAATTCATGGAAGAGATCGTCACAGCCCTTCTGTATGCAGATGGTGCTGCACCCCCTGTTCACAATGTGAATGCAGTTAGCCGGCTGCATGGGAGGCACTTTCCACGCCTCCTCCGTGGTACCCCAGGCCAAAGAACACCCCAAAAGAGATGTCGTGTCTGCAGACGACGTGGATACAGGCGTGACACCTGCAGTTATTGCAAAACCTGTCCTGACCAGCCTGGTCTCTGCATCAATGACTGTTTTGAACGCTATCACACATAGTGAATTATTAGCGTAGGGTGCAGCAGACACAGCGATAGGCACACTGACATAGGGTCTCCAAAGATGCCAGTGCATTTTTGAGAGACCCAAAGCTGAAGTTTGTTTTGAGTTAAAAAAAA
>BLSH010242170.1:379132-390174 GCA_018402905.1 Glandirana rugosa
CGTGTTTTCAATATCGCAGATGTTTGATCCCATGTAAAAGACCTTAAAGGCGTCGAAAATAAAATACCGACGGATAGAGTAAAGAAGTCCACGATTTTACCTCTCCGTCATGTTTGGGGGGGTTTACTGGGGTAAAACCTTTCATCTGTGGGGTTCCTTAAACGACTCTCCGTACAACTCGGGTAACTTATAAAATAAAAAAACAGTCTTCACTAACTTTCTACTAGTTTTTTTTTTATTTTAATGTGTTTCAACAATGACTTTACTATATAACGAGTGTATAAGGTACCCATACACACCCTAACGTGGGGTTTTATGTAAGACGACGAAGAGGACTCATGCCCCAGGTGGTGATTGGTTTTCGGGGTCCCGTACGCCGATAGGCTCCCAATAAGTCTCACACATGGGGTATCCCCGTACTCAGGAGAAGCAGCAGAATGTATTTTGGGGTGCAATCCCACACATACCCATGGAATATGTGAGCAATATATCATTTCAGTAACAACTTTGTGTAATTTTATTTTTTTTTTGATCATCTTTCAATCACTTCTGACAAAAAAATAAAATATTCAATGGGCTCAACATGCCTCTCAGCAAATTCCTTGGGGTGTCTACTTTCCAAAATGGGGTCATTTGGGGGGGTTTGTACTGCCTCTCCATTTTAGCACCTGAAGAAATGAGATAGGCAGCCATAAAATAAAAGCTGCGGAAATTCCAGAAAATGTACCCTAGTTTGTAGACGCTATAACTTTTGTGCAAAGCAATAAATATACGCGATTTGGCTTTTTTTTACCAGAGACATGTGGCTGAATGCATTTTGGCAAAAATTTATGACTAAAATTTAGTTTATTGTATTTTTGTAATAACATAAAGTTGAAAATATCATTTTTTTTCAAAATTTCCGTTATATTTTTGTCTATATCACAAAAATTAAAAAGCGCAGTGGTGAACAAATACCACCAAAATAAAGCTCTATTTGTGGGGAAAAAAAGGACGCAAATTTTGTTTGGGTACTGCATTGCATGACCGCGCAATTACCATTTGAAGCGGCACAGTGCCAAATTGCAAAAAGGGCTCCGGTCCTAAAGCTGGAAATCCTTCCGGGGCTGAAGTGGTTAAGGGCTAAGCATACAGATTAGTGTTTAGTTTTACAGTGGGAGGATTTTTGCTGACACATAATGCTCACACATCTTAGGGGTTGAAGTTTGGCATGTTCACCCTGGGCTCTAGATGACCTTGTCCTGGCACTGAGTGTATGGAATAGAGTAACCCAGAATTGCCTTTGATATTTCCACTTTGTTGAGATACTTGACAACTGAAAAACCGTGCTGCATGCCTAAAGAGATGCAGGGCTTCATTGTCTTTTTCTTTGGATAGGGAAACCTTTTTTTCTTTAACTAAGAACCATTGTCAACTTTTTTATTGCTGTCTGTGTCCTCATTCAGGAAATGTTTCCTTGCTTCCTTTTTCAGAAAGAACATGAATTGAGCAGGGAATGGGTTTCCTAATGGAAAAAAAAATCAAAATAATTCTAGCAGAATGGAGAAAGACAAAAAAACCTGGAAAGTTGTTTTTGGTATTTTTTATCTTATTAGGTGGTCATTGGGGGGAAAATAGTTAAACCCGGTACAAACAACACGTGCAAATGGCATGTAACAGATTAACAGTAAGTGGAAATAAACATTCAGTGCTCTAAAATATGCAATGTTAACTTACAATAGTAACACTGAGGCTGGGTTCACACTGCTGCGAACTCTACTGCAAATTTAAGCCATTGCAATAGATTCAATTCGAAAATTATCTCCAATAACACAGTGTTCTATCAGGGCAGTTTACATTGATGCGTTACGAATCGAATCCGTGAAGAAAAAGGGTCCTGTGCGAGTTTGATCCATGTGCGATGCTGTGCGTTGTGAATTCAGCTCCATAGACTACAATAGAACACGGATTGAAAACGCAATCTCCCATTCACATCACTGCGATAGCTTCCCCCTCCAACTCCAGCTACAGCTTTGCAGTAGATTCGCACCAACACATGTAAAAATCGCACTTGTGTCTGAACTGAGAAAACTTGCATCGCAATCGTATTAAATTCGCTGAAAATTTTCATCGCAGCAGTGTGAACCCAGCCTAGAGGATTCATATGGAAAAACAACTTTAACTAAAGAGTACCCAAATAAGCTTCATTAGTTCAAAGATAGAATATTAAACTGGACTGTCCTCCAAACATCTGCCAATATTCTTTATTTTACTATACTTATTAATATCATTCCAGTGACTTCTTCGTCAGACTCAGAGCAGTCTCTTAACCAATATATCAACATATTTAAATACATACCTATATTCTGATCCAGTGCACTAATCAACAAATCTCAATTAAATAAATAGCATGACCATACCTTACAATTTTCATTATATCAAGTGCAACATTTTTGTAAAGTCAAATGTGTAAATAAATATTATAAAATCAATACAATCTATAAATTGTTATGATTTGAAATATTTTTCCACCTCCACACTTTGATATCTACCTCTAATAAGGCAAGAACTCACCACCAGCTGAATTGCCCAGAAGAGTAGGTTAGCTGAACCCCAGCAGGTTATCTGTGTGCCGTACCTCCTTCTATCAGATCATACTATAGTTCCCAGATACTTCGGACTCCACAACTAGCGATATTAAATGTGTCATTGTATGTTGGCATTATCCCATATAATTATTAAGTCTTATGCAAATACAGTTGCTTTTAATAAAACAGATGAATCACATACAAAGGAGCACTATTTTATAAGGAAAATTATAATGTATTTTGGTAATATTTATTTTATGTACTTCTTTCATATGTATAGTTTTGTAAACTTTTACAGCAATTTAACTACTTATATAAAAACGTTACTTTACAAAAACATATTTAATAAAAGGTGCTTCCGTGACATTTTTCCTGTGGAGTCCAAAGGTGATTGGACAGCTCTTGAACAATATTTGAATAATCACGCCTCCTATCTGAAGGCATTTTTTATTTGATTTCTACAAACTTAATGATTTTTCATTTTATACACTGAGGACCTGTTTATCAAGCAATCTGGTTTTACAACCTAATCAAAGTAACAGCCTTTCTCAATGTATTTAAAGATTTTTACATTTCACTCTCCCTTAAGACTGTCCTCCACATTATTATTCCCTGATTTTTTATATAGAAGATATTTTCTAGCATTATGGAATAAATTGAGCTGTAAATTTAGTTAAAATTACATAATTTACAGTATTGTCATTCTCGTTAATTAACAAAATCAAGTCTTAAGTCTCGTACACATGGGATGACGATCGTATACAACAGGTCGTAGGAACGACCATTGTATGCGAAATCGATCGTTCGTATGCGCGATTAGAACAGCCGACATACGATGGTCGTACATGGGGAGTTGTATGAGCAGACTAGAAAACTTGGTCGTACCAACAAGCGCTCATACAACTGTTGTATCGTGTGTACAGAGCAGTTGGTACAACAAGTTGTATTGTGCAAAACACACGCAAGTCAGGAATGGCCGGATGCTAATTACATGCACCTGAACGTTCTTTCTGTGGTCGTACGATCGTGTAGTGCAGTCAGTATGCAAGTTACATTATCCAACATACGATTTGAGACGATCGTACGTACGATCGTCGTCCCATGTGTACGAGGCTTTACATTTCATTTCAAGGTAGAGTTGTCACCTCTCAGGCTAATTGAATGCAGATAAGGCACCAAGTGAGGTTAATTACCACCTTAATCAGCCACAGAACCTGTGTTATTAATATGTATTCGGGTTTAAAGGGATGAGGTTGCCAAGGTGATATGTACAGTCCATCCTCCATGAATCCTGCCAGCTAAAATCCTTGAAATGTATTTATGCATTTGTTATTATGTTTTGATTTCAATATAATGATGCTAAATACAGATATCCCAATAAGCCCATAACAAATAGACCTTATTGGCTAATTTTTCCTTTTTTTCTTTGTGCATAAATAAACAGTATATACATTAACCACTTCAGCCCCGGAAGGATTTCCAGCTTTAGGACCGGAGCCCTTTTTGCGATTCGGTGCTGCGTCGCTTTAACTGACAATTGCGCGGTCGTGCGACGTTGTACCCAAACGAAATTTGTGTCCTTTTTTTCCCACAAATAGAGCTTTCTTTTGGTGGTATTTGATCACCGCTGCGTCATTTCTGATCGCCGCTATAAACAAAAGAAGAGCGACAATTTTGCAAAAAAAACCCAAATTTCTTACTTTTTCCTAAAATACAAATCCAAAAAAAAAATATAAAAAAACATTTTTTTTCACCGTTTTTGGCCGATTTATATTCTTCCTCATATTTGCGATAAAAAAAATCGCAATCGGTGTTTATTGATTGGTTTGCGCAAAAGTGGTCGCGTTTACGGATGATGAGAATTCATTTTTGGGGTTTTTAATTTTTTTTTATTTTTTACTAAAAATGGCGGCGATCTGCGATTTTTTGCGGTACTGCGATATTTCAGCGGACATGTCGGACCATTTTGACACTTTTTTGGGACCATTGGCATTTATACAGCGATCAGTGCTATAAAAATGCACTGATTACTGTGTAAATGCCATTGGCAGTGAAGGGGTTAACCTGCAGCAGGCGCTCTAAGGGTTAAGTATGTTCCCTGGGCGTGTTCTAACTGTGGGGGGACTGCCTATCTGGGGAAGGGAAGTGGTCACAGCCTTCACTTACAGGAAGGCTGTGATCACAGCCCTTCCCCCTCACACAGAGCGGAGGTCCGTGTTTACATACACGGACCTCCGCTCATTCGCTCCGGGGGGGGCATCGCGGGTGGCCGGCGGCAATCGAAGCCGCCGCACCCGCTCCCTGGACCCCCCCGGACACAGTGAGCGCGTGCGCGCGCCTCCGGCGGCGCGCGCGCTCACAGTGGCTCTGTATCGCGCCCGCCGTCGTATGACGGCGATTTGCGTTACAGAGCCACTCTGTCGCCGTCAATTGCCGACCAGCGGTCGGCAAGCGGTTAATCAGCCACAGAAACTGTGTAATATTTATTTGGGTTTAAAGGTTGCCAAGGGGATATGCACAGTCCATCCTCCATGAATCCTGCCAGCTAAAATCCTTCAAATGTATTTATGCATTTGTTATTATGTTTTGATTTCAATATAATGATGCTAAATACAGATATCCCAAAGAGCCCATAACAAATAGACCTTATTGGCTAATTTTTCCTTTTTTCTTTGTGCATAAATAAACAGTATATACATTAAACATATATATATTAGACTTCTGTTTTTTATATTTCTCTTTGATTTGATTGTTATTTTTTGTATCCTTAAAATGTCATTGGCAGTAAACAGGAAAGTGCACATGTGCCAAGACTATGAACATGAAACTATTTACACGTTTTTCACAAGCAGTAAAAGAGGTTTACAACAAGCCAACCCTGACCTCTCTAGCTGCTTGTACAGTAAGGAAATTCATTCACAAAGATCTTTCAAGATCATAGGAAAGACTCTAGAGCCAATTCCTAACAGCTTAGAAATACTACATGGTTGTTTATATTAGAGGCCTGGCAGGCTGCCAAGATTCTGCTCTGTTAGAAACAAATCTCAGATTGCAGTGCCTAGGTTGAGAAATTAGTGCTTTTACTGCTGGTTAAAAATATGTAAATAAGTAAGTGTGCATAGCCTGGCCACAGTTTTACCTAAAGTGTTGGCATAACCAAAACAATTACCACTAACCTTAATCTTAACATTTACCGCTAACCCTAACTCTAACATTTACTGCTAACCCTAACTCTAACATTTACCGCTAACCCTAACTCTAACCCTAAAATTTAACCCTAACACCTCACCTTGCCATTTTTAAAAAATCAGATAAAATCTGCGCAAATGAAGAGTGAAAAGCACAAAGAATCAACAATGATAATTAAGCTGCTATACACAATGTCCTACACTGGGACATATAAACATCTAAAAACATAAAGTACAGCGCTAAAAATTATATTATTCAAAAGTCCATAGATGAGAAGATAGCAGAAGACAAAGATCCCAGCCTCCGTGCATGAAGTGGAAGAGTTTATGTGTCACACAACACCATCTGCACACCGCTCTTACCCCAAAGTGTGTGACCCCCTGGATAAGAGCGGTCAGCCACGTTTAACCAATGAATAACAAGTAGGACCGATGGAAAGTTTCTCCCTTCTCAGGAACTGCAGAATCCACCATTCACCACTGCATCACTGTATGAATCAATATTGTCCACGTTCGTTTTCCAGGCAGGCATATACATCAAATAGGCCACCATAAGAGGATAAAAGAAGAATCACATAGCGTGATATTGCTAAAAAAACTGCTTTATTAAGATAAAATATAGTACACTCACATGGCATCCACGAACAGCAAGCGTGTATGGCGTTCCGCCAGAAACCAAAATGGCCACGACGGGCCGCGCATACACAGTAACGTAGTGGGCATGCGTGCGTGGCTCTGACTGGTTTCCTCACATCTGACGTCATCAGAGGCATGCAGAAAAAACTACAGATTTTGCACATGTTACTGCACTGCACCAGGTGTGAACAAGCCCTTAAATGTACTCTGTGAGGCAGAGTTCAATCATCTGTAGGTTGTAAACTCCCCCCAAATCCGCCCTCTTAGCACAAATCCACCTCATCCCCCCTCCTAGCACAAACCCTCCCAAATCCCCCTCCTAGCACAACCTCCCCACCCAAATCCCCCTCCCAGCACAACCCCCCCCAGCACAACCCTCCCAAAATACCCCCTCCTAGCACAGCCCCCCAAACTCCCCCCTCCTAACACAATCTCTCCGGCTGCACCCCTCTTGCTTGCACAAAATCTGTCCCTACAGTAGGGACAGCAGCAGCAAGGGGGAGAGAGCCAGGAGGAGGTGTGGGTTGTGCTCTCTCTCCCCCCCAGGTGCTTTCCTTCCTCTACATTCAGATCTGAGTGATCCCGATCCTCTGTTAGCTCCTTTGCTACATGAGGCAAATAGCACTGTAAACCTGTGTACAAAAGAGGCAGAAAGCCCAGTCAACACCTCCCCCGCGCTCTGCTCCTTTCTGCACTCTTGCTGGCAAGTCCTTAGCAATCGATCACCTAATTGGTTGGTAGGACACGGTCGGGTGGCCAGCTCAGCTTTCTGTTTTGCCGGTATGAGTACAGAGAGGAGCAGAGAGCAGGGGAGTTGTGGGCTGAGCTCTCTGCCTCTTCTCTACACAGGACCTTTATAGTGCTGTCTGCCTTATGTACCAGCAGCTGTGGCTGTGCCCTAGGAGTCAGTGAGCCCTAGGCAGCTGCCTAGTTCACCTAGAGGTAGCACAGGCCCTTCAGGCACTGTGCTCTACCTCTGCATGAGAATTCTAGTAAGATCACTTCAGGGGGAGAGGGGGTGGAGAGGTTGTACAGGGGAGGATTTGTGGTCTGCATTGGGAGGGGGCAGAGGGCCAATTATAAAGCCCTGATGCGTGGGTAACTGGTACAATCCCAGGTTGCTCTACAGTTGTGCTCAAAAGTTTGCATGCTCTGGCAGAAATTGTGAAATGTTGGTGTTGATATTAAAAATGTGACTGATCATACCAAAAAACTATCTTTTATTTAAGGTTAGTGATCATATGAAGCCATTTATTAACACATAGTTGTTTGGCTACTCTTCAAATTACAATGATAACAAAATTTACCCAAATGGCCCTGATTGAAAGTGTACATACCCTATAAATGTTTAGCCTTGGTACAGACACACAAGGTGACACATGCAGGTTAAAATGACAAAGTTTAATTTTCAACATCTGTGGCTTTTTAAATTTGCAATTAGTGTCTGTGTATAAATAGTCAATGAGTATGTTAGCGTGGATGCACTGAGCAGGCTAGATACTGAGCCATGGAGAACTGTCAAAAGACGTGTGTGACAAGGTAATGGAACTTTTCAGAGATGGAAGAGGATATAAAAAGATATCCAAAGCCTTGAATATGCCAGTTAGTACTGTTAAATCACTTATTAAGAAGTGGAAAATTTGGGGATCTTAATACCAATCCAAGTTCAGGTAGATCAATAATAATGGCAGCCACAACTGCTAGAAGAATTGTTCAGCATACAAAGATATAAAGGCTGCTCTTGAAAAAATGGTGTGGTTGTTTCAAGGAGCACAATACGATGATACTTGAGCAAAAATTAGCTGCATGGTCGAGTTGCCAGAAAGAAGCTTTTACTGCACCAATGCCACAAAAAAGACTGGTTACAAAATGCCCAAAAAACACCTTGACACACCTCACAGCTTCTGGCACACTGTAATCTGAAGTGACGAGACTGAAATAGAGCTTTATGGTCACAACTAGAGTTGAGAGAACCCGAACTGAAAAGTTTGGGTTCGTACCGGACTTTAGGGTGTCCATGTCCCGAACCCGGACATTTGAGAAAAAGTCTGGGTTCGGGTTCGGGTATTCTTTCGTGCCTTTTGAATAGCTGCAGGGCAGCCACTCAAACAAGTGTTTCACTCGTTTGCCCTTAGAAGCCATCACAGCCATGCTTACTAATGGCATGGCTGTGATTGGCCAGTGCATCATGTGACCCAGCCTCTATATAAGGTGGAGTCACGTAGTGCTGCATGTCACATCATCTCATACTAGTGTAGGGAGAGGATGCTGCTGCTGATGTGAGGGACAGATTAGCTTTAGAAACTCATCTCATACTAGTGTAGGGAGAGGATGCTGCTGCTGCTGTGAGGGACAGATTAGCTTTAGAAAATCTGTTAAAAACAGCGATTTATTTTTTGTTGGGTGCTAGAGGAGATTTTTGTTTGCTAGAGTACATTTTGTTTGCTAAGCAAAGTGCCTCATATAAAACCTAAGCAATTTTTCTGTTTGTTAGGTGGGCGTTTGCAGCCATTTTTGCAAGTGCAGTGCACTTGCAACTGCTTGTGTGTCAGGGACACTACTTTAATCGTGTTCTGTTAGTTCAGTTGGCAACATTTTGGCATATTTAAATACTGCTTTTACATTGTACTTAGACAAATTAAAAAAAAAAAAAAAAATTTTTTGTGCAAAATATTACATTTGCGGCCAGCGGTGCATTTCTTGCACACAATTAAAAAGTGTGTCCACATTGCTGGTTTAAAAAAAATATTCTAAATACAACATTTGCAGCCAGCGGTGCATTTCTTGCACAAAAATAAAAAGTGCGTCTACATTGCTGGTTTAAAAAAAAGACTAAAAAATAGTGCTACATAATACATTTGCACCTTGCTGTGCATTTCTTGCACAAAATTAAAAAGTCTGTCTACATTGCTGGTTTAAAAAAAAATAATAATAAATAGTGCTACATAGTATATTTGCACCTTGCTGTGCATTTCTTGCACAAAATTAAAAAGTGCGTTGACATTGCTGGTTTAAAAAAAAGAATAATAAATAGAGCTACATAGTACATTTGCACCTTGCTGTGCATTTCTTGCACAAAATTAAAAAGTGCGTCTACATTGCTGGTTTAACCTCTTGCCGTCCGCCCGCCATCAAATGACGGCGGAACGGCTCTCGTTGTGGGCGGACGTCATATGACGTCGCCCCTTTAAGCCGGGATTGCGCGCGATCGGGCGTGCGCATCCCGGCTCTGTCGGTGTCGGCGTGTCCCCAGGACACGCCGCGTCAACGACGGGGGTGAACAGCCATTGGAACGGCCGATCACAAATGGCACTTCCCCGATTCGCACTGCGCATGCGTGGGATCGGGAGCGTGCTGTGCGTGCGTGTCGGTGGCGGCGTGTTCCTAGGGAACACTGCCTGTCACCGACACAGGTATCAGCCGCCAGCCAGCGGCTGATACCTTGTGATCGGCTGTGATCTACTTCACAGCCGATCACTTCCAATGCAAACAGAGCGGTAACTCACTGTTACCAGCTCTTCTCTCCTCACACAGTGTCCAGTGTGAGGAGAGAAGAGCTGGGATCAGTGAGTTACTGATCTGTACAGTAAAAGCACACTGACACATCCCCCCTGCCCCCCAATGCACCTGTCACCCCAACAGTCACCCCATATGCCCCCATAAAGTGCACCTGTCATCATAAAGTGTACCTGTCACCCGTCAGTGACCGTGGCCTATCACCCGTCACCCATCACTGACCAT
Organism: Glandirana rugosa; assembly: GCA_018402905.1. Classification (NCBI taxonomy): domain Eukaryota; kingdom Metazoa; phylum Chordata; class Amphibia; order Anura; family Ranidae; genus Glandirana; species Glandirana rugosa. Next base: position 389,265 of record BLSH010242170.1, read on the forward strand.
GGCGTTTCACCCGTCACCTGTCATTGACCATGGCATGTCACCCATCACCCATCAGTGACGGCGACGTGTCATCCGTCACCCATCACTGACCATGGCGTGTCACCCGTCACCCATCACTGACCGTGGCGTGTCACCCGTCAGTGACCGTGGAATGTCACCCGTCACCCATAAGTTACCATGGCTTGTCACCCAACACCCATCAGTGACCGTGGCGTGTCACCCGTCACCCATCAGTTACTGTGGTGTGTCAACCGGCACATCAGTGGCCTGTCACCCAACACTGACGTAGCCTGTCACTCATCACTGACCATGGCCGTCACCCATCAGTAACCACCGCCAGTCACCCGTGGCCTGTCACCCCTCACCCATCAGTGACCGCCGCCAGTCACCCATCACCCATCAGTGACCATGAGCAGTCACCCATCAGTAACCATCGCCAGTCACCCATCAGTGACCACCGCCAGTCACCCGTCACCCATCGGTGACCACCGCCAGTCACCCGTCACCCATTAGTGACCACTGCCAGTCCCCGTCACCCATAAGTGACCACCGCCAGTCACCCATCACCCATAAGTGACCACCGCCAGTCACCCGTCACCCATCAGTGACCACCGCCAGTCACCCATCACCCATCAGTGACCACCGCCAGTCACCCGTCACTCATCAGTGACCACCACCAGTCACCTGTCACCCGTCACGCATCTGTGACCACCGCCAGTCACCCGTCACACATTAGTGATCACCACCAGACACCAGTCACCCATCAGTGACCACCGCCAGACACCCGTCACTCATCCGTGACCACCGCCAGACAAGCGGCACCCATCAGTGACCACCACCAGTCACCTGTCACCCATCAGTGACCTCCACCAGACACCCATCACCTATCAGTGACCACCAACAGACACCC
>BLSH010242170.1:390184-411444 GCA_018402905.1 Glandirana rugosa
CCAGTGACTACCCACTGACCACCAGACCACCACCAGACACCCGGCACCCATCAGTGACCACCACCAGTCACCCATCAGTGACCTCCACCAGTCTCCCGTCACCCATCAGTGACCACCACCAGTCACCCATCAGTGACCACCACCAGACGGCCGTCACCCATCAGAGACAACCCCCACTCACCCGTCACCATCACCCATCAGTGACCTTCACCCGTCACCCATCAGTGACCACCAGACACCCATCACCCATCAGTGACCACCACCAGACACCAGGCACCCATCAGTGACCACCACCAGTCACCATCAGTGACCACCACCAGTCACCCATCAGTGACCACCACCAGACAGCCGTCACCCATCAGGGACCACCGCCAGTCCCCCATCACCTATTAGTGACCACCGCCAGTCACCCGTCATCCATCAGTGACTACTGCCAGACACCCGTCATCTATCAGTGACTACCGCCAGACACCCGTCACCCATCAGTGACCACCGCCAGACACCCATCACCCATCAGTGACCACCGCAAGGCACCCATCACCCATCAGTGACTACCGCCAGACACCCGTCACCCATCAGTGACTACCGCCAGACACCCGTCACCCATCAGTGACCACCACCAGACATCCGTCACCCATCAGTGACCACCGCCAGTCACCCATCGGTGACAATCGCCAGTCACCTGTCAGTGACCATCACACCCATGAGTAAACATCACCTGTAAAAGTCTCACACATTTGGCATCGCCATACACGGGGGGAGTAGTAGAATGTATTTTGGGGGGTCATTTTTTTTATGTACATGCTATGTGTTGGAAATATCTTATAAATGGACAACTTTGTGTAAAAATAAAAGCATTTTTCATTTTTTTCCCGCATTTTCCAAAAACTACTGGGAAAAAAATGACATGTTCAAACGACTCATTATTCCTCATAGATTATACGTTGGGGTGTTTGCTTTCCAAAATGGGGTCATTTTGTGGGCAATTCCATTGTCCTGGTGCTCCAGGGCCTTCAAAAGTGTAATAGGTAGGTGGTTGAGAAATGAGATGTGTAATTTGTATTTGTACTCGTAGAATGCCTGAAGGTGCTAGTTCAATGTTAGGCCTCTGTATGTGGCCAGACTGTGTAAAAGTCTTACACGTGGTATCGCCTTACTTGTGGGGAGTAGTAGAATGTATTTTGGGGTGTAATTTTTGCTGTGTACATGCTATGTTTTGGAAATATCATATAAATGGATAACTTTGTGTAAAAAAAATGCGTTTTCATTTTTTTCCCACATTTTCCAAAAACTACTGGAAAAACATGACATGTTCAAAAGACTCATTATGCCTCATAGATTATACGTTGGGGTGTTTTCTTTCCAAAATGGGGTAATTTTGTGGGCAATTCCATTGTCCTGGTGCTGCAGACCCTTCAAAAGTGTAATAGGTAGTTGAGAAATGAGATGTGTAATTTATGCTTGTAGAACGCCTGAAGGTACTAGTTCAATGTTGGGCCTCATGTGCAGCACCTAAAACTATGGATACTGGAAGCCTGTGCTAGCATTTCTCCTGCGGTGTTGCTATCAGTGTGTGAAGGGTTGTATTGACAATCCAACACAATGGGCAGCACATTGAGCACATTTTATAAGTGGTCAGAAACTTGAAAATAACTCATGAAAGAATAAAGATACGTTAAAACGAAGCACACCATTGTTTTTCTTGTGAAATTCCCAATACGTTTGATGTGTCACATGACCCTCTTCCTATTGAAAAAACAAAAGTTGACTTCAAAATGGCCACCATGGTCACCACCCATCTTGAAAAGTTTCCCCCCTCACATATACTAATGTGCAACAAACAGGAAGTTAATATCACCAACCATTCCCATTTTATTAAGGTGTATCCATATAAATGGCCCACCCTGTAGTTTGTAGACTCTATAACTTTCACAAGGACCAAATAATATACACTTATTTGGGTTATTATTTTTACCAAAGATAGGTAGCAGTATAAATTTTGGCCAAAATTTACAAAGAAAAATGACTAATTTGCAAAATTTTATGACAGAAACAAAGAAAAAGGAATTTTTTTCAAAAAAATTCAATCTTTTTTTATTTATAGCACAAAAAATAAAAAAAAACCCTAGTGATTAAATACCACCAAAAGAAAGCTCTATTTGTGTGAAAAAAAGGACGCACATTTCATATGGGTACAATGTTGCATGACTGAGTAATTGTCATTCAAAGTGTGATAGTGCTGAAAGCTGAAAAATGGCCTGGACAGGAAGGGGGTTTTCGTGCCCGGTATTGATGTGGTTAAAAAAAAGAATAATAAATAGTGCTACATAGTACATTTGCACCTTGCTGTGCATTTCTTGCACAAAATTAAAAAGTGCGTCGACATTGCTGGTTTAAAAAAAATAATATAAATTTGTGCTAAATAGTACATTTGCGTCCAGAATGAGGAGAGCGTCAAATAAGGGACGTGGTCGTGGTCGTGGTACTGCTGGTGTTGGTGGTGTTGGTGAAGCTCCTGTTGCAAGGAGAGGATGTGGTCGATCGGTGCCAGCTACACGCACAAGTGAAACACCTTCCTCAAGTGCGAGTAGCCGACAGAACCTTCAATGTTATATGGTAGGCCCGAATGCCGCTCAATGAATGGTGAGGCCAGAACAAGTACAGGCGATAGTAGATTGGGTGGCTGACAATGCCTCCAGTTCCTTCACATTGTCTCCCACCCGGTCCCTTGCTGAAAGCTCAGAGTTGGCACCTGAACCCCATGGCCATCTGTCTTTCACCTCAGCCCCTTGTAAATCAAGCAGTCTGAGCCCCAAGTCATGCAGCAGTCTCTTATGCTTTTTGATGACTCTGCTGGTGTGCTTTCCGTGGGCTATCCACATGCCCTGCCCCAGAAGTGGAAGACATTGAGTGCACCTATGCCCAACCACTTCTGTTTCAGGATGAGGACATGGAAACACCACCGCAGCACGTCTCTGATGATGATGAAACACAGGTGCCAACTGCTGCGGCTTTCTACAGTGTGCAGACTGACAAGGAGGGCAGTGGTGAAGAGTGGGTGGAAGATGATGTGGAGGATGATGAGGTCCTAGACCCCACATGAATTGAAGGTCATGCGAGTGATGTGTGCAGTTTGGAGGAAGAGGTGGTGGGCGCACAGAGGCACCAGCACATCAAAAGAGGAAGCAGGTTGCAAAAGCGGAGCGACCGTCCCCTAGACAGTATGCCTGCTACTACCCACTGTATCCAGGGACCTAGCACACCAAAGGCAGCTCAAAGGAGTTCCCTGGTGTGGCAGTTCTTCAGACAATGTGCTGACGACAAGACACGAGTGGTTTGCACGCTGTGCAATCAGAGCCTGAAGTGAGGCATAAATGTTCTAAACCTGAGCACAACCTGCATGACCAGGCATTTACATGCAAAGCACGAGCTGCAGTGGAATAAGCACCTCAAAATCCAAGAAAGGTCTCGGCCTCCTCCTGCTTCCTCTTCTGCTGCTGCCTCGGCCTCTTCCTCCACCTCTACAGTGCCAGTGTCACCTGCCACCCAGCAAACAGACGATGTGACAGCAACACCACCATGTCCGCCACCATCCCCAAGCATTTCCACACGGTCCCATGGAAGCTTACAGCTGTCCATCTCCCAAACACTGGAGAGAAAGAGGAAGTACACCCCTACCCACTCGCGATCCCTGTCCCTGAATGCCAGCATTTCAAAATTCCTGGCCTTTGAAATGCTGTCATTCCGTCTGGTGGACACGGACAGTTTTAAAAAGCTGATGACGGTAGCTGTCCCACAGTGTGTGGTTCCCAGGCGCCACTACTTTTCCAGGCAAGCCATCCCTTCCCTGCACAAACAAGTCGAGGACAAGATCAAAAGTGCACTGAGCAACGCCATCTGTGGCAAGGTCCACATAACCACTGATAAGTGGACCATTAAGCACGGGCAGGGACGCTATATCTCGCTAACTGCACACTGGGCAAATGTAATGGTGGGTGGGCCTGAGGCGGATAGCAGTTTGGCGCATGTCCTTCCGCCACCGAGGATTGCAGGGCATTTCTCTTTGCCTCCTGTGGCCTCCTCCTCCGCTTCCTCCTCCTCTACCACCTCCTCATCCAGTCAGCGTAACACCTTCACCACCAACATCAGCACATCCAGGGGGAAACGACAGCAGGCTGTTTTAAAACTGATATGTTTGGGGGATAAACTCCACACTGCACAGGAGCTGTGGACGTGCATTGAACAACAGACTGATGAGTGGTTGTTGCCACTGAGCCTCAATGGGCGAAATCTCGTAGCAGCTCTGGGCCTAGCCGGTTTGACACACCTCCCTTGCCTGACACGTGTGCTGAATTTGATGGTGCAGAAATTTCTAAAAAACTACCCGGATATGTCAGAGCTGCTGCAGAAAGTGCAGGCCGTCTGTGCGTGCTTTCGGTGTTCTCACCCTGCTGCTGCTCACCTGTCTGCCCTGCAGGGGAACTTCGGCCTTCCAGCTCACCGTCTCCTGTGCGACGTGCCCACAAGGTGGAATTCCACCTTGCACAAGCTGGAGAGACTGTGTGAGCAGCAGCAGGCAATAGTAGAGTTTCAGCTGCAGCATGCACGGGTCCGTCGCTCTGCAGAACAGCACCACTTCACCACCAACGAGTGGGCCTCCATGTGAGACCTGTGTACCATATTGTGGTGTTTTGAGTACTCCACCAACATGGCCAGTGCCGATGATGCTGTTCTCAGCGTTACTATCCCACTTCTATGTCTCCTTGAAAAAACACTTTGGGCGATGATGGAAGAGGATGTGGCACAGGAGGAAGAGGAGAAGGAAGAGGGGTCATTTCCATGGTTATCAGGCCATTCATTCACAAGTGGCTCAGAGGGTGGGTTCCTGCATCAGCATAGGCCAGTTAAAAAAATTCAAGCCAGGGCACAGTTCTGGAGGATGAGGAGGACGAGGATGATGATGATGAGGAGGAGGTGAAACCGTGTTCACAGCAGGGTGGAACCCAACGCAACTCGTGGGCATCACTGGAGCATGGCTGGGGGGATACGGAGGACACAGATGATACACCTCCCACAGAGGACAGCTTGTCTTTGCCTCTGGGCAACCTGTCACACATGAGCGACTACATGCTGCAGTGCCTGCGCAACGACAGCCGAGTTGCCCACATTGTAACTTCTTCTGATTACTGGGTGGCCACCCTGCTGGATCCCCATTACAAGGACAGCGTGCCGTCCTTAATTCCCTCACTGGAGCATGATCGGAAAATGCACGACTACAAGCGCACATTGGTAGACGCGCTGCTGAAGGCATTTCCAAATGACACTGGGGGCTCAGTGAAAGCACAAGGCGAAGGCAGAGGAAGAGGTCACCAACGCAGCTGTGGCACCGCCAGCACCTCAGAAGGCAGGGTTAGCATGGCCAACATGTGGAAAAGCTTTGTCAGCAGCACTCCACAACAAACAGCCCCACCAGCTGATCAACATCTTAGCAGGAGGCAGCATTTAAGCAACATGGTGGAACAGTATGTGTGCACACGCCTACACGTACTGACTGATGGGTCTGCCCCATTCAATTTCTGGGTCTCCAAATTGGGCACATGGCCTGAGCTTGCCTTTATGCCTTGGAGGTGTTGGCCTGCCCTGCAGCCAGTGTATTGTCTGAACATGTGTTAAGCACGACAGGGGGCGTTATCACAGACAAGTGCAGCCACCTGTCCACAGCCAAAGTGGACAAGCTAACGTTTATTAAAATGAACCAGGCATGGATCCCACAAGACTTGTCTGTACCTGGTGCAGAATAGACATTTATACCGGCCTCACACAGCCATTGGTATACTTAAGTGAACTTCTTCTTTTTTTTTTTATAGAACATAAGTCTTTATTGGAATTTGTAACAGGAGAAACATGAAAAATAAACCATGGTACATTTTATATGGAAAAAGTGAACCCATGTTAGAACATCTCTGGGTTTGTCTGCAGATAGTGATCTTTTTTATTTTTAATATGTCTCAATATTTTGGGGGGCTACCCCAATTAGAAAAAAAACCCCAAACAAACAAAAAACAGTGTTGGCTACCTCCTCCTCCTCCACTGCCACTTCCACCTACACCGCCATGGTCACAGCCTCTTCAACCTCCTACTCCACATCCACCTCCTCCTCCTTTTTTTTTTTTTATGTGATTTTAAGTTATTTCCCTATCAACATTTGTTTGCAGGGCACGTGTCCTACTCTTACCCCATTTTGCTTCCTTTTGCAGCCCTCTAGCCCTTTCCAGGACTTTTTTAGAGCCATTTTAGTGCCCAAAAGTTCGGTTCACCATTGACTTCAATGGGGTTCGGGGTCAAGTTCGGGGCCGAACTCAAACTTTTTCGCGAAGTTCGGCCGAACCCGAACATCCAGGTGTCCGCTCAACTCCAATTACAACCATAAGCGCTATGTTTGGAGAGTGGTCAAAAAGGCCTATAGCGACAAGAATACAAGCCCACTGTGAAGCATGGTGGTAGCTCACTGATGTTTTGGGTGTGTGTGAGCTCTAAAGGTATGGGGAATCTTATGAAAATTGATGGCAAGTTGGATGCAGCATGTTATTAGAAAATAATAGAAGACAATTTGCATTCTTCTCCGAGAAGGCTGCACACAGGATGCTCTTGGACTTTCCAGCACAACAATGACCCTAAGCACAAGACCAAGATGACCTTCCAGTGGTTTTAGAGGAAACAGGTGAAGGTTCTGGAGCGGCCATCACAGTCTCCTGACCTTAATATCATGGAGCTACTCTAAAGAGATCTCAAATGAGCGGTTCATGCAAGATGACTAAAAAGTTTGCAAGACCTGGAGGCATTTTGCAAAAATGAATGGACAGCTATACCACCTGCAAGAATTTGGGGCTCCATAGACAACTATTACAATAGACTGTATGTTCTTATTGATGCTAAAGGGGGCAATACGTGGTATTAAAAGCTAAGGGTATGCAGACTTTTGAAGAGGTCACATAGCTTTATAGTGTTCAGGCAAGTAGGACCTTTTATCTACATATGGTGGACTTGCACTGTAACACAACAGTTCTGTGTGGAAGGGTTTCAGGTAATCTCTGAACTAATTGACTCCTCGATTCTTTTCTTAGCCCAACATGCGCTCTTAAATTTAAAACCCCCAGGCCTTTTCAAAAATCAACTCAAATTGCTAATTCGTGTTTTAACGGCAGCCAACCAGACAATTGCCAACATTTGGAAATCAAAAGTCAGGAATCAGCTTAGTCAGGCTATACAAAAAAACTGAAGCTAAATTGATCAACAATATAAATACATTCCTTTCCATCTGGAAACCCTAGAGTGCCTGGTTTCTTCACATAGATTTTGACTCAGATCTCCAAAATTGTTAAGAGGGAATATGTCTGTTGGATGCATGTATTCCATTTTTCATTCTTTCCCCTCCAAGATTCCTGCCTCCCCCCCCCCCCCCATTCCCCATTTACAATAGAGATTTAGACACATCTATCTTTCGATTTACACCTTGATCCTACCACTGAATAACCTTGGGATTCCAATTCAACCCACCCTCAGATTTCCTTCCATGTCAAAAGTTTTCAAATCCCTTTCTGTTTACATTGCATATTACCAAAACATGTCATCCCTATTTATGCCAATGATGGGATCCTCTTTTTTTTTAGACAAGTTATGCAAATTGTAAAACCTTTCACACATTGCACTTGTTCTTAGTACCCTTTTCTGAAAACTGTGTTCTATAAATGCTGTGTCCTACAAGCAAAAACTAATGAACAGAAAAAATAAGTAAATAACAATGGTGCAAAAAATAAAGTTCCCTGTGCTCACGTATTTGTAGGGGTGGTGGTACCCTCTTTTATTGGGAGATGGGGGTGAGAAATATTGGGAGTTTTCATTTCCTCAAAAGTCTGAGGGAAAATTAGCAGATTTTGGCAAAATTTCCAAATTTTAGCTAAATTCAGTGAAGTCAGTAGGAAAGGCAAAATCAACGTGGTTTTGGGTGGGTTTTCAAGGGCACAGTTGCCTTTAAAGTCCTTAGGGTTAAAAATGCTCAATTTTATCATTTCTAATACACCTGTTTTTGTGCTAAAATAAGCCGGCAATTACCTGTGGTATTTTATGTATATTTTCTTTTTTTTACCAGAAATAATAAACTGTACTTGAGTCTACTTGAATAATGAAAAAAGGGAAAAATACACAACTACAAAGAATACAAAATAAAATAAACTAAGCAGCCATAAAAGCACCTTAAAACCCCCAAATGAGTAGAACTACAAGTTTCAATCTACACTTTTCAAAACTACAGATATTTTATTGGGTCAGATACAGCATCATTTTGAAAATGTACAGGACCTATATTAAACATTTAACACTATTCCTTTTTCATCAGTCCTGATACATTCACAGATACTCACTGTTGCAGAAGTATATTGGAGCTATTTCTAGACTTCCTTAAAGATTAACAGCAGAATATTTTGTAAAGGCGTTGTGAGGGATAAGCACCCTTTTGGTAAAATATTATCTGGGCCGCTCCTAAATATTACGTCCAGAAGCAGAACTTTGTTAGGTATAAATAACTCTTATATTTACATTTCTTATCAGCTGCTACGCAAGTAATCAGAATTATGAGGTTTGCACTTTTATGAATACAATCACAGGGCAGTGTTTGATATGAAGAGTTTTCACTAAATTGAAAAATGGTGACAGCCTAAACTGTGGTTTTCCCATGCTGTAACAGGCTTTGTTTATTCTAAAAAATGTTGAAAAAAAAAGTGTTTTCCCTTTTGCAAGAATCCAGATTCAAATTGTCATTCTTGTTATCAGGGTAGAAATGAAGGACAAGGTGATTGGCTACAATCAACAGCACACAGCTTAATTGTAACTCTTTTTCCTGTCATTTAACAAAGGAATAAATCATAAATCATCATAATCAATAAATCATAAATCATTGATCATAATCAATATCGTGGAAAGATCTGTTTAGTGCACAACTATCAAGTCATGATATTAAAAACAAAGAAAAAAAAGGCAAATTTTTACCTCAGTATTTTCAGTCAAAGGACATGCCTCCATGTTCAACACCAACCTAGCAGCATATGTATTAATGTACATGATACCCCCATTTTTTTTACCCTTTTTTATTATACCATACTCTGTTTGTATTCATTCTAACATTTTTAAATCACTTTAATTGATTTAAAAAAAAAAAAAAAAAAAAACAATTTAAAAAAAAAAAAAAAAAAAAACAGACTCTATAAATATCCCACTCAGGAATAGGTCTATAAATTAGCTTATTTATTAGGTCTATTTATTTACAGTATATTTGGGGTACAGCTTTGGATCATGTGTTTTATTTATCTGGCATGATCACTTTTTGGGAGGATCATGAATTTAGGGTTTAGTGTATTAGAGCTTTTTAGGCTTTTGAACTCTATATATATATATATATATATATATATATATATATATATATATATAGTTTTGTATACACTGTGAACATATTGCTCCTCTCATTTTAATTTGCATTTTGGTTTTAGACTTTCAAATAAGAATGAAATGTATGGTATGAAAGATAAAACGCTACAGATCAATTCCTATGCTATCAAAGAGAACAATATAATAATAATCTAATATTGTGATAACGGTGCAAAAACATAGAAGTATAGAAGGCAGATGGCTAAAAAAGACCAAGTGCTGCTTTAGGTATGCTCACAATCATATTGAAAATGTTGCCCTCCTGAACCTTATTTATACTCTGGGCCCTACCACGTGTCCTGTTGGGTCCATTGGACCCAGACGGCACTTTGAGAGGGGCGGCAAATTGACGCCCAAGACGCGGGGGTCAGCAACCCATCGATCACGGTCCACCTATCGACCGCACGTAGGTGACAGGTAGACCATGAACAAGTTCCTGCATCGCCAACCCCTGCCTTCTAAATGCCGGTCCTTCTTTCCCCACTCAGCCTCCAACCTCTTTAGCCACGCCTGTCCCACTCTCTCTCATTCTCCCTCTCCGTTTCTGCAAGCCTCCTCCACTGCTGTCGTCAGTGAACAGTGGAGAGCAGGAGGCAGTTTAGCTTAGGACGGAGGGCAGGAGGAGGAACTGCCCAAATTAACTTTTGATGTTAAACCGTAGGTGATTGGTTGCTTAGGACCACCCTGTATCCTAGCAACCAATCACCAGCTTGCTAATATGGAAAGTCACTCTGCTGGCTCCCACTCCCAGCCTTTGTCCAGAACTGGTGTGCCTTCTGCTCTTGGCTGTGAGGAAGGACACTGCTATGATAAGGAAAGGGGTGCCAGAGGTCACTGCTATAGGGGAAAGGGGAGCAGAGGACACTACTTTGTGTGTGTGTGGGGGGGGGTATGAAGGGGCAGAGGACATTGTTATGGACAGGGCCACCCCTGTAGCAGTGTCCTCTACCACCCACCCCACCAATCCCTGCATTCTGAGCCTAACGCACTCCTGATCCCAGCGTTCTGAGCCTAACGCACTCCTAATCCCTGCATTCTGAGCCTAATGCACTCCAGATCCCTGTGTTCTGAGCCTAACGCACTCCTGATCCCTGCATTCTGAGCCTAACTCACTCCTGATCCCTGCGTTCTGAGCCTAACACACTCCTGATCCCTGCGTTCTGAGTCTAACGCACTCCTGATCACTGCGTTCTGAGCCTAACGCACTCCTGATCATTGCGTTCTGAGCCTAACACACTCCTGGTCACTGCGTTCTGAGCCTAATGCACTCCTCATCACTGCATTCTGAGCCTAATGCACTCCTGGTCCCTGCGTTATGAACCTGATGCACTCCTGATCCCTGTGTTGTGAGCCCGATGCACTCTTGATCCCTGTGTTGTGAGCCCAACGCACTAATGAACACTGTGTTCTGTGTGCAACACACTCCTGAACCCCAGCGTTCTGAGCGCAATGCACTCCTGAATCCTGCATTCTGTGAACAGTGTTTAAAATTTAATTTTTTAAATTATCATGATATAAAATAATGAATGTGGGGGCCTTTTGATGGGTGTGATTTTTTTTTTTGGGGGGGGGGCAGCATTTCATTCTTGGACCCAGGCAGCACAATGTCTTGTGCCAGCCCTGTTTACACTCATAATATATTTACAGTTTTAATTGTGTATCTCCTTTACATTCTTTCCTCAGACTGTATACATTACACTCTCATCTCATGTTTTATCCCTCAGACCTTACACTATTTTTGTTTCCCATCTTTGGACCAGTTTTAGCTTATCAATATCCTTTTGAAAACAAAGTCTCCAGAACTGTATATTATTTTTAATGAGGTCAAACTAAAGTTCTGAGTACCTCTTTCCTTCTGCTGATGGCCCTTTTAGTGATGCACCCCACAACAATATTTGCTTATCCAGCCTTTTTTGTCATTTTGCAATCATCTGAAATGAGCTCCCCCAAATCATTTTCTCCCGTAGCTCTGGCTACTGATGGGTGAATTACAAAAATACCATTTGTTGGATATAAAGTGAAAAATTAAAAATACACAATTCCTTTAAACAAAATCGTTGGGGAATGCCTTAATCCTGCCCCTAAAGTGTTGCACCTGTATGATGCACTAAAGCAAAAGTGTTATTTATAAGAAACAAAATTCCATTTCAATTGCCACTAAATAGCATTTCTGGTATGGATGTTGAGGGGAATCACAGCCACTTTGTTACAAAACAAAGCAGCTGGGATTCCCCTCAACATCCATACCAGATGCTTATCCTAGATGTGGATCTGGTATGGATTGTGAAGGCGGCACCCCACAGAAAAAAATAAAAACAGTGAGTGGTTCTCCCTAAAAATGCATGCTTAGCTTTTATTCTTGATAAGATACTGGTATGGATTTTAAGGGGGCCCTTATGCAAAAAAAAAATGCATAGGGTCCCCTACATACTCTCTGTCCCTCCTTTTCTGACCAATCAAGCTGCATGCTCAGATAAGGGTATGGTATGATTTTTTTTGCGGGGGGGGGGCAAGCTTATTTGTTTTTTTTGTGTGTGGGTTATCCCCTTAAAATACATACCAGATCTGCAGGATCTGATATTGATTTTGGGAGGACCTCCCTTTTTTTGCCTGGGTTCCCCCTTCACAAACCATACCAGATCCCTGTCTATGATAAGAATCTGTTACGGATTTTGTGGGGAAAGCCATGTCATTTTTTTCCTTTTGTATTTTTTTAGTTATTAATTGTAGGACTAATTTCTGCAGCAACCGAAGATTAATTTCAGCTGGCGGGGAACAGGTTATTTTATTCACCCATCCATCAAACGGCAAACAGCCAGAGTTTGAAGCAAACCCTGTGTTGTGGCACACTCAAATCAAATCCCTAGTTCTGCCCAACATTGTACTCCCAAACTTTTACTCTATGAGAGAGTGGAGAGAGGATGCATTATTTTACCTTTAGAAACACTGAACTGCTGTGATCTACTTTTTTAGTGCTGTTCTGACCAATTTATTTTTTTCAGTGATAAATCATGTTTCATATTACAAACAATTCCAAGAATATCAACCCTATACTCCACACCTTTGTGTTATCAACAAAAAAGGCATACCTTACCCACAATGTCTTCAGATATATCATTTAAAGACAGAATAAACAGAAAAATACCCAATACCAAGACAAGTCAATGGTTTCTGTTCCAAATGTACCCCCTCTGATATCTGCCTTTTAACCAAATGCAAATCCACTGTCCCAACTAAGGGTTAAATCCTAGCTAGTACAACTTTTTCTAATTAGGTCATTATTAGAGGTGAGCAGACACCTGGATGTTCGGGATTTCGGCCGAACTTCGCAAAAAAGTTCAGGTTTGGTACCGAACTTGACCCGAACTTGACCCCGGACCCCGAACCCCATTGAAGTCAATGGGGACCCAAACTTTTCGACATAAAAATGGCTGTAAAAAAGTCCTGGAAAGTGCTAGAGGGCTGCAAAATGCTCTCCTCATTCTGCCCGCAAATGTACTATGTAGCACTATTTATTAATACAAAAAAAAAAAAATAATAAATTATTCTTCTCTTTTTTTTTGGAAAACAGCAACGTAGACGCACTTTTTATTTTTGTGCAAGAAATGCACCGCTCACACCAACAGCAGGAACCTCTCCCTATAGAACTAGGACATGATTATAGAACAATAATCTGTCCCTTACAGCACCACCAGGAACCTCTCCCTATAGAACTAGGAGATGATTTTAGAACAATAATCTGTCCCTCAAAGCAGTAGACTCTACCTAGTCCAGTAGCAGATTGTTCTGTAATGCATGATGAGATGCTATTAGATCTGCAATCTGTCCCTAAAAGCAGAAGTAAACTCTACCTAGTCCAGTATCAGATCGTTCTGTAATGCAGGATGAGATGTTATTAGATCTGCAATCTGTCCCTCACAGCGCCGGCAGCATCCTCTCCCTACACTAGCCTGAGAGCATGTGACATGCAGCACTATGTGACTCCAGCTTATACAGAGGCTGGGTCACATGATGCATTGGCTAATCACAGCCATGCCATTAGATGGCTTCTAAGGGCAAACCAGTGAAACGCTTTTTGATTGGCTGCCCTGCTACTATTCAATAGGCGGGATAAAACACCCGAACCCCGAACCCGGACTTTTTTTCAAATGTCCGGGTTCTGGTCCGGGTTTACAGTTCGGGTTCGCTCAACTCTAGTCATTATGTGTGGAACTGTACATTGCTCAAAACAAAAAAGCTATATCCACTGCACCTTCCTCATCCAAAATATTGACAACCTTTAAACAACCCCTAACCACACAAAGCCTTATACTCACCTGTCCATGATCCTGGAAAATTCATGCTGTATGGCTCAGAGGGAACCATACAGTCATCACTGAAAATTGTCTTGGCTGGTTCCCAAGTTTATATATGCATGGACAAATCCCATTCATTTATATTCAGACTCCATCTATTATTGGGCCACATGGTAGGTGGCCTCCTCATATGAATGAAGGCCACCCCCTCTAACTTCAGCCGGGGAGGACACGTGACTGCTGTAGCCCTTAGATCGGGGAAGGAGATGGGTCGAAGGTCACATGACCAGCCACAAAAGATCTGAGATAAGGTATTTAGAGGCATCATTTATACAAACATGTACACTGTATAGGATGGCTTAATATAACAGAAGGGCTGGCAGTATTCTTTCTCTAATTTTACTGCCAGCTACTAATAGCGGCAGGAGGGGTGGCTCACACACACAGGAGGGAGGGGAAGAGGGGGAGAGAGAAGAACAGTGGGATGGCAGAGACATGTAACCTGACCATGGTAATCATGGATCAGCAGCCATAATTACCATGGTCAGCATACTAAGAGTAACACAGGAACAGGCAGGATCAAACAGTTTTTTTTACAGAATAGAGATGGACGGATTAGACAGCACAAGCACTGTGCTGTTTACAGTAACCTGCTATAGGGGACCAGGATCTCTTTTTTTGTTATGGTTACAACCTCTTTAACCACTTGCTTATTGGGCACTTAATCCCCCCCGCCCAGACCAATTTTCAGCTTTCAGCACTGTCACACTTTGAATGACATTTGCGCGGTCATGCAACGTTGTACCCAAATTACATTTTTATCATTATTCCCCATAAATAGAGCTTTCTTTTTTGTAGTATTTAATCACTGCTGGGGTTTTTTTTTTTATAAAAAAAACGAAAAAAAACTGAAAATTTTGAAAAAACAAAAAGCGTTTCATAGTTTGTTATAAAACTTTGAAAACAGGTAATTTTTCTCCTTCATTGATGTGCACTGTCAAGGAAGCACTGATGGGAACTGATAGGCTGGACTGATGGGCACTGATAGGCTGCACTGATGGGCACTGATAGGCTACACTGATAGGCGGCACTGCTGGACACTGAGATTTGGCACTGTCGGGCACTGATGAGGTGGCACTGGTGAGCACTGATGGGTGGCACTGATGGCTGGCATGGGTGGGTGTCACTGATGGACACTGATGGGCGGCACTGAAGGGCGCTGATGGGCGGCACTGAAGGGCACTGATGGGTGGCACTGATTAAGGCAATGATTGTTGGCACTGATGGACACTGATGGGTGGCACTGATGGGCACTGGTAAGCACTGGTAGGTGACACTTATAGGCAGCACTGATAGGTGGCATTGATGATGAGGCACTGATGGGCACTGGCTGGCAGCACTGATGGGCATTGATAGATGGCACTGGTGGGCATTGATAGATGACACTGCCGAGCACTGATATGTTCTTATGTAAGTACCTGGGATTGACAATATTGTCTTTCCCTGACATGTCCAGCCCAACATTGGATCTAATTATACCTTGCTTTTGTAGATATTTTATAACATCTGCCCCTGATGAGTGTCTTCATATGAAACACGTCAGTCATTATGGATTTATGGATGTGGCTACATGCCTTGTTAGGATCCCAATTCACTACAGTATTCTTACTAATCTACACATTTTATTTACCAATTAGACGGAATTTATAATGTGCTGCCAAGTCGATGCATGTGTATATATATGGATTAATACAATTTTATTTATATTTATTCTACATTGCTATACATTATTAGGCTTCCTATGTACTTACATGAACTCCAATGTCCATGCCCTATGTGCATGTATATGTTTGGTATTGTTGCCATACTGGTTATACTTTTGCAATGCTATTTACATCATCATGTGTCAATAAAATCATGTCTACATTCTTCACAACCCCCCGAGTCAATGGCCCCATTTAAACTCCCAAATTCCCCCATTTTTTCATGCTGGGCACTCATAGGTGACACTGCTGGGCACTGGTAGGCGGCACTGCTGATGGTATATGTGGGCACTGATAGATAACACTGGAGGGCACTGCATAGCAGAAGTGCCTCTCTGTTTACGGGACCAATGTCCCTCTGTCCTCAGCCGGTGATTGGCTTTTTTCCCCTCACACTGTCAGCATGAGGGAAAAAAAAGCCGAATACCGATCTTTTATTTACATCACGTTATCAGCTGTCATTTGTTGACAGCTGATCACGTGGTAAGGGGCCAGGATCGGCCACTTAACCGATCTGTGATCAGCCGAGTCTCGTTGATTCAGTGATCACAGAGCGCGCCGCGCGCGTCCAGCAGGGGGCGCGCAGGCGGCTCGTGCACGGGAGAACGTCTATGGATGCCCTCCCGGCAATTCAGGTCCGTCCATCTTTCAACTATAGCACGGATGGGAAGTGGTTGAGTATGTCAGGGAAGAATTCTCCGAAGATCTGTCAAATATGCCAATATCCAATATGGCCACAACAATTTGCACATGCACATTTGCGAATGGCGGAACATCGGTGCACGCAATGCATGCTAATTGCCAGCATTCACTGGCCTATATAAGGACAGCAGCTCCTCTCACAAATTGCTGGATTATCGTCAGCCCCCCTCCCATGTTCCTGTGCTTTGTGTATCCTGATATTGGACTTCCTGTTACCGACCCTGCTTGCTTTTTGGCCTGCTTCATCTTGATTCCTGGCTCTGACCCCTGGCTTGAACTATTGACTTTGCTTCTGCTTGATCCACTGTGTTTGAAATCAGCTTGGCTCAACGACTCTGCTATTATCTGCCTACCCATGAATAGCCTTGGCTTGTTACAGTTTCTGCAACCTGCCTCGGCTACTGACTGATCCACGGTGTATGACCCCTGTTCTGGCTCCTGCTTCCTGTTTGCCCTGCTGCCAAGTACACCTGGAACTGCTAAGAAAACCTGCCTTGCAGTGCATCCTGCTTGTTCCTGCTACCATCCTGTGATCATTTCTGCAAACTTCTACAACTGGCAACGTGTCCTTCTTTGGGCACTGCATTCCTTGTGCCGCCTCCAGGGGTGTTCTGCACTTAGCCGCAAGCAAAGACCTTCCAGCACTTCGGCCTCCGACCACATAGGCCCAGTGGCAACAATAGCAAGATGAACATTTCAAGGTGCTCTAACCACCTACGAAGATCCTGAAACATCCTCTGAACTCCGCTTCGGTTCACAAACACGATTTGCGGCCATTTTCCCTGCTCTGGTGAGATCGTGGGTCACAGAGAGACACTGAAAAGTGTACAGTACTGTGAAGACACTTAGAGTACAGTATTAAGAAACTTTTTAGTGTGCTTTTTAGCACATACATACTGTACTGTACATCCAGTATGACTCCAATGAAAATGCAGAGCAAATATTGTAGCAAGAAGAAAGTGCGGAGCAGTGATGCAAGTAACAAGAATATGCAAAGCGCAAATGCAGGTGACAAGAATGTGCAAGATTAGTGTTCTCTCTCTTCATCAGGGCTGGCCCTACCATGGGTCCAAGTGGGTCCATTGGACCCATGCAGCACTTTGAGAGGGGCAGCAAATTGAACCACCTCTCCTTCTCTTCTATTTACCAAGCAAGATTTTTTTTCCAGCAGTTTTGTGTGCCTGCCCCTATACTACCCTTGGCCGTCCCTATAATGCCCTAGCCTGTCTACATACTGCCCTAGCCTGTCTATATACTACCCTAGCCTGTCTATATACTACCCTAGTAAATAGTTATGGGTGTCCTACGATGGCCGGAAGGACCCCTAAGATTGTAATTTCATGTGCCACGTCCCAATATAAGACAATTGAATGTTATTATGAAACAAAGGAAAATGGACTTTATCGGCACGTACACAGGTATTGAATAAAAACAAATTTATTAAGTAATTTTAAAAATCAAGACCATATATGCATATATGGTATTCACAAACAGTATCCAACATGCATAGAATTACCCTAAGTTACCACCAAGTTATACAGGGGTCCTCGTGGGACATAATTTGGTACATATAGCAGTGCACACAATGCATCATCGGTTTGTATAATAATTGCCCACAGAGGAATGTTCCACTAGATTATCTTGGTGCGGGTTATTTGTTCCGTTGATTCTGGCTCAACATGTTTCGTGACTCAAGGTCGCTTCCTGAGGAGCTCAACTTTCTATTTTAAAGATGTAGATATAGACATACATTAATGCATATTATTAAAAACTGCAATCCTTAGAAAGCGTTAACATGTGCTTACTCACTTGCGCCAGCGGAAATAACAGACATTCACCCCAATGTTCCACCAAGAGGGGATTCGTCCGTCCTCGACCTCACCTCAGCCGTGAATTGTTGAGCATGGGGACACATATGTACAAGCTAAACATGACAGGGGTATATGAATTAGTATAGGTAGGTGGGTATTGGTTGTATAGGTAGCCACGCTTAGGTTTACTAACAACCACAAACGTGCACTTACATGTCACTTGTTAATGTGGCTTCTCAAATCCCCACGCATACAAATGTATAAGGGTAACTACGAAGGTCCACGCCCACTCTCTTTGAGTAGTTTAGCCAACCACCATCCAGTAAAAGCCTGAGTGATATTAGGGTATCTACATAATTAAATATGTTGTATAAAAGTTAGTACCATCCTATTATAACAAATCATATAGGTCATGGGGGACCCCCCATGAGCCTCGGTATGTAGTTTTACCTGAGAGTATTTCTTAGGGTGGAAAATTGTTTCCATCTGTCCCTCGAGGGCCCCCTTGGTCACTGTCCGTCAGTCCAGGAAACCCTGGGGCAACAGGGATATGGTTGAATGGTTCTATTAAGCATATCAAAATTGGCGCAAAAGCATGCGTCTACCAATTCGATATAACTTACCTAATTATGAGTTAGAGGATGGTGAGAAGCTTGGGCGTCTCCGCTTAACAGGGCAGGTGCTTGTGTCGTGGCTTGAGCCAGCTGCACCTGCCCTGGTCCTTATATGTGCCCCGACTGAGGTCCTCCGTCAGAGCGTCTGACGTCACTCAGCCCGGCCGTGTCATATCCGCACATGCGCAGTCCCATCCGTGGATGTGACCACGTGGGGCTGGAGGGCGGATAGACGTAGTGGCGACTGACGTCACCAAGTGCCGTCGCGCCAATCCGAGCAGGCATGTTTTCTCCGCCCCCCGGGCACTTGCAGGTGCCGGGTGGGGCCTGAGCCACAAGCCCGCCTAGGACAATGCACGCGGCCTGGGTGGCCGCACACTCAACTACTAGCCGCTGGCGGGGAAAAGAGGAAGGAGGAAGCCCCCTGGTGGCCCGGGGGAGTGCCTGCAAGGGGCCCCCTGGCACAAGCGAACGCACATGCATATCATAACCGTAAATAAGCTAAATAATACAAATTCAACACAAAAAACATAAAAACATAAAGAACACGTAAATAACTCCAATGATTGCACCCTTGGCGAATATGCGGGGAGATTTCACCGCTTTCACCAATAGGCCATCATTGTGAATACTTTGTATATACCCTACGTGTTAAGGTAGGGTTTTTTTACAGAACTCCACCTATCAGTCCTCCCTCTGATCAATTGAATGAGCCTGTCTAGACCCCAATCGCATATGCTGCGGGCATGATGTTAATTCTAAGAACATAAGTCTTGTATCATGACTTATATAGTAACCGTTCATAGCTTGTGTATTCCAGTATGGGACAACACTAAAGAAAGGGTTTATAGGAGATTATTTCGTTAATCCCTGAGGGTTTATAAGCCTCCAATCTTTCAATCCATAATGTCTCTTTCTGCAAGACCCTCTTGTCCCAGTCGCCGCCACGTGGGTCCTGGGGTACTACCTCTAATACCGCAAATTGAACGAAAGACGTATCAAATTTGTGGTAAAGACCCAGGTGGCGGCTGACTGGGGTGATCATCTTGGCAAATTGAGAGCAGTAAATATGATCATAAATTCTTTTTTTGAATTTGCGGATCGTTTTCCCTACATAGTATGCTCCGCACCTACATGTCATGAGATAAATGACCCCTTGGGTGTCACAATCTGCATAAAACCGTGGGCGGAATTTTTCCCCGTTTGGTAGGTAAAAGTGAGTCCCTGTCCTAACCCAGGGACAGTAGGTGCATTGGCCACATGTATATATACCCTGTATTGAGTCAGTGTTGTCCATAACTGGGTTATAAAAGCTCGTTGTAATTTTGTTTCCAATTGACACCGACTTTCGGTAAACTATTTCAGGGGTTTCCCTGACATATTTCACCAAAATTGGGTCTTCCCTAAGTAGGTGCCAATGCCAATTGAGGCAGGCTTGCAATTCTTTGTGCTGAGCTGAAAAACGGGTGATAAGTTTAGTAGTGGGAGATGCCGATTGCGTTTGTTTTTTGGGATAAAGGAGGGAGTTCCTATTTTGCCGAGCTGCTCGGTTGTATGCTTCCCTCAGAATTGTCTTACTATAGCCTCTCTGCCGTAGGCGTTCTCGCAATTCTGCTGCCTGTGTAATGAAATCTGAATCATGTGTACAGTTACGTCGTAACCGAATGTATTGAGCATAGGGTATGCTCCGGATTAGTGGGGCAGGATGCCCACTCTGTGCATGGAGTATAGTGTTCCCAGCAGTTTTTTTACAATACAATTTGGTAGCCAACCCACCACTACGATCTTTAAAAATTTGCAGATCGAGAATCGAAAGAGTATTTTGATGCCAGCTCATTGTGAACTTTAGATTATAATTGTTGATGTTAAGGAGGTCCATAAATGTGTTAAGGGACTGGATGGTACCCGTCCAGACGAGGAATATGTGGTCTATGTACCTGTACCAGCACAAGGCCTGGTCCAGGTACCGACTATACTCCTCGTCTGAGAAAATCTCCCGTTCCCACCCCCCCAGGTACAAGTTGGCGTACGCCGGGGCACAAGCTGTGCCCATGGCGACGCCCTGCACCTGGAGGTAGTGGGAACCTAGGAAAGTGAACGTCAGTCGCCACTACGTCTATCCGCCCTCCAGCCCCACGTGGTCACATCCACGGACGGGACTGCGCATGTGCGGATATGACACGGCCGGGCTGAGTGACGTCAGACGCTCTGACGGAGGACCTCAGTCGGGGCACATATAAGGACCAGGGCAGGTGCAGCTGGCTCACGCCACGACACAAGCACCTGCCCTGTTAAGCGGAGACGCCCAAGCTTCTCACCATCCTCTGACTCATAATTAGGTAAGTTATATCGAATTGGTAGACGCATGCTTTGGCGCCAATTTTGATATGCTTAATAGAACCATTCAACCATATCCCTGTTGCCCCAGGGTTTCCTGGACTGACGGACAGTGACCAAGGGGGCCCTCGAGGGACAGATGGAAACAATTTTCCACCCTAAGAAATACTCTCAGGTAAAACTACATACCGAGGCTCATGGGGGGTCCCCCATGACCTATATGATTATGAGTTGTTATAATAGGATGGTACTAACTTT
>BLSH010242170.1:459491-469863 GCA_018402905.1 Glandirana rugosa
TACGCTACGGAAGTTTCAGGTGGAAAGAAAAGAACGACAAGACGGTTACCAGTCACTGCAACGACCCTAGGGGGTGGGGAAATAGATGAAAATTACCGTCCCCCAATCCTCTTCAATAAGAGCCTTTCAATCAGTACCCTCGATCAAAAGAGATTCGTCAGTCGTCATAAGAGACAAAGAAAAGAAAGGAACACAACCGTCCGAAGCAAATAGTACCAACTGTAACTATATATAGTGACCTACTACACTGACTGTTACCTAAATGTAACACTCTGAAAAAAAATATCATCACTAATCACAACTCGCTTGGGCCTGACATTGCAAGCCCAGGTACAGTCCGGGTTCGCTCAACACTAATCACTACTATAAAAAAAAGTCTCACAATGTAAATCCATTGTCAGTCACATCATCCAGTGATATATATCAATGTCAACCATGATAAACGAAGCCTGCCAACACAAGGAAAGAAAAGAAACAGAGAATACTGCTGACTGCTTAGAGAAAACTAGCTCCCATGACTAACTTTCCGAGAATAACTTCTCCTAACCCCCTGCCATTAAAAGTAGATAAAGGGGTGGGGGATCCCAGCAACGTCACTGACCATTGGCAGAACAGCAAGAAAAGAAAGGTGGACTTTGAAGGCATCGCATTAGTAGGTATGTGTTTCTCAAAATAAATGCCACAATTGGGTCACCTGGAAATGGTCAGCGGTCAGAAATCCCTTATGACCTTATGGTCATAGGTGTGCGCATGGGGTGTGCCGGGTGTGCCTGGGCATGCCCTAATCACCCTGTGTTGCGCAGATTCCCTCTGCTGCCTTGCCCTTCATTTCCTCCCCATCTCCACGGTGCTGCTGGCTTCCCTCCTCTCCTGTGGAAGGGGGTGTTTCAGAATGGAGTGAAGGGCCAGTAGATATGTAATTTACCAGTCCCTTTCTTTTCTGAATTAACACAGTGCGTGATCGATACAGATCATTCACTGTGTTTATTCCTAACTAAAACATAGTAAACTGTGTTTGTGAATGAACAGGAATTTTCTCAGCACAGAACACTGCACATTCATTCTCTGTCCAGTGCAGCTGAGACTGCAGAGAACAAGTCTGGGGAATCTCTGTCCTCAGTCCCTTTCTCTGTCTCAGAAGTGAGACATCTGGGGTCTGTTTAGACCCCTAATATTTCACCAACGTCCCTCAATGGGGCTTCTAAAAAAAATGTAAATAAAATGATATTGTAAAAAATAATTTTAAAAATATAATAAAAATAAAAAAACTACTGACACCTTCTACTGCTCTACTGACTGACACCATCCACTGTCCTACTGACACTAACCTCTGCCCTACTGACCCCCACCATGTTTTAATACATTTTAAAATGTTTGTTCACATTTATTGTATTTACAAGGGCATGTGTATGTGTATATATACTGTATATACACACTCAGACACGCACGCGCGCATATGTTTGAGCTTCGTGGTGCACACCCTAATGCAATAGGCTGCACACACCTATGTCTGTGGTTCAGTGTGTATGTATGGTATTTCAAAATCCGGTATAATGGATGGTCCGAGCCTGCTCAGCTGCTGCCCCCCTCTTTGATTCCCATAGCTTACTCTTGGGAGGTACACACCCGGGGTCTACAATTGGCAGCCCAGGTGTCTGCCTTTATGAATGGCTGTCAGCTTTTTATTGTAGAATCGTGTTTTTGTAACATATTTTGTATGAATTTTCTGTTTTGTCCTGATGAATTGATGTGTATCAATAAAATTGATGTTACTTCATCTTTTTAACCCATGCCTTCAAGGTCCATTTTTCTTTTCTTGCTGTTTTACCAATAGTTTAAACATAGGATTTGGCATGTAACTATCCAATAACCCATCCGCAGTACCACCCTGCATGGCTTTAGGTTTTTGTTCCCTTTCCCCAGTTCAGAACGTCACTGACCAAATATGGTCATGTCCTTATTTGGGTTTCACAGATCATTATAAATTTAGTTAAAGGTCTATTTTTAAAGGATTTGCTGTGCAATTTGCATAATGAACATTTACTGGACAATTGTCTGTGTGTATTTTACAATATCCGGCTATCATTTTCAGTGAATTACATATATATGTAATGCCATGGCTGATGGCGAATCTTGTTCAAATTGTAAATATAAATGGAAAATCCTGCTTGCAACTGGAAACTATTATGTTGTATGCTGATTGTTTGATTTGCAAAGCATACTCATAGACACTAAGGGTCTAATTCACTATATCGCGAATATGCGTTCTCGCAATGCTAGAAAAAAAAAAATAAAATAAATAAAAAAAAAATAACGTCCATTAAAGCCAATTAGCATATCAAATATCTATCATGTGAACGCAGAATCGCGTTATTGCTGCGAATATGCCTTCTTAATCTTAATTAATATATGGGAATAGCTGATGTCAATTGGGCTTGAACCTGCAGAATCCATTGAAGGTTTGTATGAACATGATTTGCTTGAAAAAGTGTATGGGAACTACCGCAGCAAAATGGAAAGCATAATGCTGTGTACTGATGACATCTGTAGGATCTGAACCTGGAGCTGTAAGATTTGAACGTATCAGAATAAACCACTACGCTATAGAGTTGACCGCAACCAGCCAGAAAAAATACATTTACTAATCTTGGATTCTCTTCGTTCTCTACAAACTAACTGCTGCCATGTTAACTAGAGTGTGATTATTCCAATTGCACACCATAATATTAATGAATATGTACATACCATTACATAAGTTCATAGTATGGAAGCAATCAAACTGATGGGCATTGGCGAATATGCCTTCACAAATTTTCAGACTATAATGCCAATCACAATGCAAGGTGTAGTGATGACACCTGTAGGATCCGAACCTGTAGCTGTAAGCTTTGAAGGTATTAGAAGGAACCACTACACTATGAAGTTGACCGCAACCAGCCATAGAAAATACATTTACTAATCTTGGATTCTAAAAATTCTCTACAAACTAACTGCTGGGACGTTAACTAGTGTGCGATTATTCCAATTCCACACTATGAATGAATGAACTTTATTGCCAGGTATGTTCACACATACGAGGAATTTGTTTTCGTGACAGAAGCTCCACAGTGCAACAAAATGACAGCGACAGAACAAAAACACAAATGGAATAAAAAATTTAAAAAATTTTTTTATTTTTTTTTTAAAAATACAAATAGGTAGGTAAGGAACGAAAATATACAAATTGACAATGTATGGCAGGTATATTACAATGAGCATTATGTATGTGCAGGTATATTATGTGCAAAAAATGTAAGTGTACGCTAAGTATGTGTGTTAGGTAAATAAGTGTAGTATATATAAATATAAATATAAATAGTGTAGTGTGCTCCACAGTTTTTTTTTTTTCAATTGTTCATTAGATGGATTGCCTGAGGGAAGAAACTTTTCCTGTGTCTGGTCGTTCTGGTGCTCAGTGCTCTGTAGCGTCGACCAGATGGCAACAGTTCAAAGAGGGAGTGTGCTGGATGTGAGGGGTCCAGAGTGATTTTGCCGGCCCTTTTGCTCACTCTGGATAGATACAGTTCTTGAATAGACGGGAGGGTTGAACCGATGATTCGATCGGCAGTCCGGACTACCCTCTGTAGTCTTCTGAGGTCAGATTTAGAAGCTGAGCTGAACCAGACAGTTACTGAAGTACAAAGGATGGATTCGATGATGGTGGAATAGAACTGTTTCAGCAGCTCCTGTAGCAGGTTAAACTTCCTCAGCTGGCGAAGGAAGTACAACCACTGTTGGGCCTTTTTCACAATGGAGTCAATGTGAATGTCCCACTTCAGGTCCTGAGAGATAGTGGTGCCCAGGAACCTGAATGACTCCACTGCAGTCACAGTGTTGTTCATGATGGTGAGTGGGGGGAGTGCAGGGGGGTTTCTCCTGAAGTCCACGATCATCTCCACTATTTTGAGTGTGTTAAGCTCCAGGTTGTTAAGAGTGCACCAGACAGCCAGCTCTTTAACCTCCTGTCTGTAAGCAGACTCGTCACCGTCCTGAATGAGGCCGATGAGTGTGGTGTCATCTGCAAACTTCAGGAGCTTAACAGTGGGGTCCTTAGATGTGCAATCGTTGGTGTACAGGGAGAAGAGCAGTGGGGAGAGAACACAGCCCTGAGGGGCTCCGGTGCTGATTATACGGGTGCTGGATGTGTATTTTCCCAGCCTCACTAGCTGCTGCCTGTCTGTCAGGAAGCTGTTGATCCACTGACAGATGGAGGTGGGCACGGAGAGCTGAGTTAATTTGGACAGAAGAAGGTTTGGGATGATCGTGTTAAAGGCCGAGATGAAGTCCACAAACAGGATCCTCACATAAGTCTCCGGTCTGTCTAGGTGTTGCAGAACATAATGCAGTCCAATGTTTACTGCATCGTCCACAGACCTGTTTGCTCTGTAGGCAAACTGAAGAGGATCCAGCAAGGGTCCAGTGATGTCCTTCAGGTGGGCCAGCAACAGTTTTTCAAATGACTTCATGACTACGGATGTTAAAGCCACAGGCCTGTAGTCATTTAGTCCTGTAATTTTGGATTCTTTGGGATGGGGATGATGGTGGAGCGTTTGAAGCATGAAGGGACTTCGCACAGCTCCAGCGATCTGTTGAAGATCTTTGTGAAGATGGGGGCCAGCTGGTCAGCACAGGATTTCAGACAGGCTGGTGTAACACAATCTGGGCCTGGTGCTTTTTTCCTTTTCTGCTTCCGGAAGACCTGGCGCACCGAATCCTCGCTGATCTGAATTGCAGGTGTGGGGGAGAGGGGGGATGCAGGAGGTGTGAATGATGAGAGCGCTTGATTGTGTTCAGGGCGGGTTGCAGGAGTTGTGAATGGTGTGAATGATTGTGTGGGGAGGCGTTCAGGACAGGTGATAGGTGTTATTTCAAACCTGCAGTAAAACTCATTCAGATCGTCTGCCAGTTGTTGATTCTCCACAATGCTGGGGGGTGGTGTCTTATAATTGGTGATCTTCTTTAGACTTTTCCACACTGATGCGGAGTCGTTCGAAGTAAACTGAGTCCTTATTTTACCAGAATAATTCCTCTTTGCCACTTTGATCTCCTTTTCCAGTGTGTATTTAGCCTGTTTATACAAGACATTGTCCCCCTATAATATTATTGGATATGTACATACCATTGCATGCATTTAAAGAATTCATAGTATGGAAGCAATCAAACTGATGTGCATTGGCTAATTGGCGAATATGTGTTCGCACATTTTCAGCATCTAATGCTGAGTACAATGCAAGCTTTCAGAAGGTCATACCATCCATACCATTGAACTACTCTGTGAGTTAGATAGCCTTGTTTAAATGTATCATGTAGGCTTGCTGATACAATACAAATCATTGTACCAGCCAAACTTTTAACAGTCAGAATTGTTTGACATTCATGTCAGCTGGGATTACTACTGATCTGTGATTAGCTAAAGCTGTTCATATGGAGGAGTGACACATTTCTGCCATACCTCGCTGCAGTGAGGTCTGTCAGAAGTGGGGACAGGTAAATGTCCAAAACAGGTACCCCCCCCCCCGAAAATGTGCCAAATGTGGCATCAGAAGGGGGGGGGGAGAGATAAGCAGAGCTTCCACTTTTGGGTGGATATCTAAGGCCCCTTTCACACTTGTGCAACTTGTTCTGCAACTTGGGACTGCAAAGTCGTCTGTCAAGTTGGACCCCGCAATTACCAATGAGTAGGATTCATAGCTGTCTGACATCAAGTGGTATCAACTTCAAACTAGTCCCTGAACTACTTTGGTCCGAGTTTGATACGACTTGCGGTCCCTAGACCTCAAGATTACACAGGCATTGCTTCAAGTAACATCAAAGTTGCATGACTTTCAAGACACACAAGTGCGAATGGGGCCTAAGTCAAAAGGTATTCTCCTGAAAGTAATGCAGTTTGCCCACAACATTGTCCCAACTTCAGGGAATGCCTGAGTAATATTGAGAGCTAGGAACCTCAAGTCACATCAAAGAAGTACAGGGACTACTTTTAAGTTGGTGCCTCTTGAAGTAGCACAGATATGAATAGTTTCAGGAAAAGTCGGCCAAGTGTAAAAGGAGTGTATAGAAGTAACTCTTTCAGATATATATATAAAATATAAAAGCAGCTCTCTCATTTATATATATACAGTCCCTGACAATCCCAACAGATTTTGTAATAATGTTTCAGTGCAAAACGAAACTGTCAAAAAGTATTCTAATATTCACAGCTTGGTAAAGCCCATTGAGTCAATTTTTGCAAAGACATAAGTGTTGCCGCCTTGTCATATGAGCTTCACCTGTGACTAATAATGGATCATTTAGGTCTCAGGTGTGTATAAAAAGAACCCCAGTACACTAGACCTTCACATCAACTGCAACTAGACCTCTGCAAACATGTCTAATATTCACCCTGAGACTAAAGTTTTGATTATCAAGAGGCTGAAGACCAGATCCACTGCTGATGTGGCAGACACCTTCAATGTGTCTCAGCGTCAAGTACAGAGGATAAAAAAAAGATTTGAAGAGACTGGAGACGTTTTTGACAAGCCCAGGTCAGGCAGACCCCGCAAGACAACTGCTCGAGAGGACCGTTTGTTGGCTCGAAAATCCAAGGCCAGCCCATTTTCCACTGCAGCAGAGCTCCACGATACCTGGTAACCTGAAGTCCCTGTGTCAACCAGAACAGTTTGTCAGATTCTGTCTCGAAATGTCCTCCATGGTCGAATCAGTGCTCAGAAGCCAGCACTAAACAAAAGACAATTGAAAAACCGTGTGGCATTTGCCAAGGCCCACAGCCTGCTAAAAGGATGGACGCTGGAAAAGTGGCAGAAGGTGGATTTTTCAGATGAATCTTCTGTTGAATTACACCACAGTTGCCGCAAATATTGCAGGAGACCTACTGGAGCCTGCATGGATCCGAGATTCACCCAGAAAACAGTGAAGTTTGGTGGTGGAAAAATCATGGTCTGGGGTTACATCCAGTATGGGGGTGTGCGAGAGATCTGCAGGGTGGAAGGCAACATCAATAGTCTAAAATACCAAGAAATCTTAGCTACCTCTTATATTCCCAACCATAAAAGAGGCCAAATTCTGCAGCAGGATGATGCTCCATCGCATACTTCCATCTCCACATCAAAGTTCCTCAAGGCGAAGAAGATCAAGATGCTCCAGAACTGGCCAGCCCAGTCACCAGACATGAACATCGTTGAGCATATGTGGGGTAGGATGAAAGGGCTAGCATGGAAGACGAAACCAAAGAATATTGATGAACTCTGGGAGGCATGCAAGACTGCTTTCTTTGCTATTCCTGATGACTTCATCAGTAAATTGTATGAATCCTTGCCAAACCGCATGGATGCAGTTCTTCAAGCTCATGGAAGTCATAATAGATATTAAATTTGGATCTCACAGCACCACTACTTAATTTGCTGACATATTTTTGTATTTGCAGTAAATTTGTTCAATTTCTGTATAGGCGACAAAACTTTTGTCTTGCCAAAATTTTACCTTTCTGTCTTGATTAAATGATAAATCTTTTTTCAGTGAAACTAATTTATTTCAGTGCATTAAACATCATTTGGGAGGGTTTTAGCTTTTCATATGAGCTATTTCTAACACCAATTGATTACGGTAATTAAAAGTCAGGTTAATAGCAGGTGTCTCTACAAAATAGATAAGCGACAAGACTTTTGTCAGGGACGGTATATATACACATATATACACACTCCTTACTGATTTACATCAGCAGAATACATGCAGGAACTGTAATTTGCCTGTAACCAGGAAGTTATGTGTGCGCATGAACATTAAGCAGGGCCGGCATCAGGGGGGTACAGGCAGTACTGTTGTAAGGGACCCCAGTGTCTCAAGTCTTTAACATTGGAGTCTATGGGAGGGGGACACCAAGTTTGGGGACACCGTTCTCCCAAACCATAGTCAATAAAAATATCAAACTTTAGTCACATAGAGAGCACCCCCTGGGCAACAACTGGGCCAGGTATGGGACCTTCAGCATCTACAGTTCAGCATGAGGTCTTATTGCAAGCATTGGGTGAGGCTGTGCTGCCTGTGCATTGTTTTTTTAACCCCCTTGGATCCCACACTAGCATGCATTGCACACTTCACTTGAATGAGTCATGCTTAGCAGGCTACACCCTGTAAGTGTGACAGGGTGTATAATTCCTACTGGGGCTGCGACATGTGTACACCCCTGGCCAGTGGGTGGATGTGGTGGAATGGCCCAATAAGAAGGCCCTGGGGAATTTTGGTGGTCAGAAGGGGGGGGGGGGCAGGTCTAAAGCCGTTTAAGAAGCCCCAAAATTTCTGATGGCTGCCCTGGCAGGAAGGGAATGTGTGGTGATCCCACATGAACAAATACATTAACCCCATCCCCACCAAATATAGCTACCGCATCCTCCCCCACATGGTGTAAGCACAAGTATATTTCCTACACTTACCCATCAAATGAGTAGCACCTCGCTATATCCACCTATATAGAGATCCTGACCAGCAAAAGTACTTCTGGGTGAAAACAATGACATTCCCGGGTCAGAGGACAAAGCCACACTTGCTTGCTAATATTTGATCGCAATCACAATTTTTTTATTTTTAGTAATAGGCAGGTCAATGACAAAGACAAAGGCTCAGTTTGAGACATACAACACTGCCTATCCACCAGCTAAATTTATTATGAGTGCCAGTTCACACTTGTGCAATGCAGGAATCCTGCAAATCCACTGCAGGCTCCCGCATCACATTTCACACTGCCATGTGTGACCTGCTGGGAGCATCAATACATTGTTACTGACACCCCCATTTCAGCTCACATATCACAGTGCAAACTAACAGTTCAGACATTAATCAGATCGCATGGGTGTGAACATCCAAAAAAAAAAAAAAAGGGTCCTGTGCGAGTTTGGTCCAAATGCAATGCAAATTCAGCCATCCTATCTGTATGGCTGAAATCGCATGGACAGTGCATGTGACTTGTACTGCACTGTGAATCAGATGCAATCTTGCACAGTGCAGTGTGAACCAGCACTTACCTGCAATTCTCCAGACCTGTTAAAAGAAAAGACTCCACTTAACCAACTTTTATCATTTACTTGCAGGGATGTTGAAGAGATTAGTTTTTTTTTAATCCACGATTACACCTTCTCATAATTTGTCATTAGCAAGACAGTTCACTTCTCCAAACCCAGCTCCCCCCAAAACAAATGAAAAAATAGCTCAAGAATTTACATTTATTTGCATAGCAGCAACACAATTACGTACATTCATTTAGTGGCATTAGTATATTAGTTGGTACATCTAGACAAACATTTAGCAATTGGGATCTAATGGCCCTGCTCATAGGAGCTTACAATCTAAAATTTTTTCAAGCCTTATAGTGGACATAGCTTTAATTTCACAGTGTATAGCAGAATACACATTTCATAGTACAACTACTCTCAACAGACACCAACCACCAACAAATGTTTAGCTGCAAGATTATACAAAACTACAAAAAAGCAGTCAGTAATTCTTAAAAAAAATACAAAATATTAAAAGGACGCATATTCAAAACATGACCACCCACCACCCCACATTCCACACACATACATTGGTGACGGTTCTGCTGGAAGATGCATCTCTGTGTACATGATTGAGCAATGAGATCAAAGAATAGGTCAGCAGATGCTCCCAAACCATGAATGCATGGTCAGTCAGCAACAATACACAACATTGACAGCAAAGCCACACTTTTGATGGACAAAATGCACAAGAATTTCAACAGCCCAAGTGGGGCGTTTGTCATTTTGCACAATATCAGGGCCCGGCCCCCCTAAAAAACCACAGCAAATAACACGGCCTCTTCTCAGGGCAAACCAGCCCCTCTCCTGCAGCCATTTATATAACATAGGTTGTATTGTTAGCACACCGACACACCCAATAGAAGTACACGCCCACCAGTGTCATTCACTCTGTCTCTTCTTGTCTGCGTAACTTTATAGTGATTGCACCTGATAAACAAGAACACTTACAATTTGCAAATGTGTTAGCCCAAATGATATTGTCAAAATGCCTGCCTTTACATGCACTTTAATGGCATCCCAGTCCTAGTCTGTAGGGTTCAATATTGAGTTGGCCCACCCTTTGCAGCTATAACAGCTTCAACTCTTCTGGGAAGGCTGTCCACAAGGTTTAGGAATGTGTCTATGGGAATATGTGACCATTCTTCCCAAAGCACTTTTGTGAGGTCAGGCACTGATGTTGGATGAGAAGGCCTGGCTCGCAGTCTCCACTCTAATTCATCCCAAAGGTGTTCTATCAGGTTGAGATCAGGACTCTGTACAGGCCAGTCAAGTTCCTCCACCCCAAA
>BLSH010242170.1:473101-486408 GCA_018402905.1 Glandirana rugosa
TCAAATGCTTGACCAATTATGAACACAGTCTAAATATAACATAGTGTCCTAATAAACACAATAGGACGTACTCTTTACTCAACTATTTCAGTTTGTAAAGAAGAGATCTAGTAAAATAAACCAATTTCACGAATAACCAAGATTAAACAAACAGGACTAATAAATAAATTTTTTTTTTTCTTCTTCTTAAGAATGTCACACCTTATCGGATTTGCGATCCAGAACCAGTTGAACATTTAACATGAGGTAAAAATATTGTATATGCTCCAGAACTATTATGTCAGATCTTTACGTTGACGTTTTACAATCGTCCAAGAATTGATCACAACTCGCTTGGGCCTGAACCCCGGACCGAACCCGAACGATTTTTGAAATGTCCGGGTCCGTGCCCCGGACACCCGAAAGTTCGGTACGGACCCGAACGTTACAGTCCGGGTTCGCTCAACACTAGTTAAGAACCTGCTAACATTTTGCAGTTGCATTTCTAGACTGTATTATCAAGACCTCGTATATGTTATAAAAATGGAGTACAATTTACAAGTTGACCAAGACCTAGCGTTTAGGCTATTCCACACTGTAAGAATTCTTCTTCTTTTTTTTTTTAAATAAATAATCAGGACAAACAAATTAGAACCAATAAGCACTTTAACCAAATAAAATGATCTAGAGAAGAAATGTTTGACTTTATCAACTCATTTCTCATGCAGGATAACACAAATAATCCTGTGATACAATATAAATCTGACACAAGTATTAACCAGTTCGTAAACTACTGTAACAATAAGCCTCATGGACTGTCCTTCACCCATGTTTCGGATCCTGAGCCTCTGGCCTTTCTGGATCTCGAACTGGGACATGAGGATGACTCCATTTTCTCCCGGAATACACCAAACCCATCGCAGGCAACTCATTTTTACATCATGAGAGTTGCTACTATCCCAAATGGATACAAAATATACCTAAAGGACAGTTTTGTGGTCTTCGATCCAACTGCACGCGGGATAGGGACTATGTAGAGCAAGGTGTTGCCTTAACACAAAAATTTCTAGACAAAAAGTACCCTGAGTCTTTAATAAACCAAGCCTTCAAACACTATAAGCAGGGAAAGCCCCCCAAATCCAGCAACAGTGTAGGTGACCACTCTGCGAGATTTATCACCACTTACCATGTTCAGTATAAAAAGATGGAAAAGATTCTCATTAATCACTGGAATATCCTATTAAAGGACCTCCACCTTAAGGAGATCCTTCCAGATCAACCTAGCGTGACCTACTGTCGGGCTCCTAATCTCAAAAGTAAAATAGCCCCCAGGAAACTCAGATCTTTGGTTACTGCCCCTACATTGTTGACATTGGTCCCATTGGTAGGAATGTATCAGTGTCGCAAACCGCTGAGTAAAACTTGTGCATCTGTGCAGCATGGACAAAAATCCTTCTGCACAAAAGGGAAGACCTACATGATGGAGGAGTTCTATAACTGCTCCTCAGAATTTGTTGTGTATGGACTTACTTGTCCCTGTAACCTTCTATATGTGGGTCGTACCATTTGCCCCCTCAGGCAGAGAGGTTCAGTGAACATAGAAGGTTTATAGAGGAAGGTAAAGATAAACATAGCGTCCCATGACACTTCCTTGAATACCATAAAAAAATATACTGCGGGTTTGGATTATTGAACAGATACTACAGTCCCTCCCTGATGCTGAACGCTACGAAAGATTATGCACTAGGGAGACCTTTTGGATTTATAGCCTCAATGTACTCTTGCCTGGAGGCCTCAATGAGTGTATAGAAGTGGCCACTGTCCTATAGATATTTACAGATGTTTATAGATGGTCACCTCATTCCTGTGTTTGTCCGCTCTGTTTGCCTTCTTCTTCTGATCTGATTCTGTTCCCTTACAGGTCACATATGGGGGTGGCGGGTGCTATACGATCAGTCTCTTCACTGACCTCTTCCCATGTGTAAGTACATATGACCATTCACAACATACAGTTACATATGACTTATGATATATTGATTGTGTACCTTTCTCTCTATATATATATATATATCTGTGTATTTTTCTCAATATACCCACTTTTGCTGAGACTATTTATCTTAGTATGATTGTATAATTATGACACATCCCCCCTACAGTACATATCAACAACTCTATTTATCTCTACCACACTGCTCGTCACTGGGGCTTACATGAATATTACTACCATTTCCACATATGACATCTAGATAGCTTACCCATATTATAATATACATATGTATCTATGCATTATCATCAGCATATACAGTATCTCACAAAAGTGAGTACACTCCTCACATTTTTGTAAATATTTTATTATACCTTTTCATGTGACAACACTGAAGAAATGATACTTTGCTACAAAGTAGTGAGTGTACAGCTTGTATGACAGTGTAAATTTTCTGTCCCCTTAAAATAACCCAACACACAGCAATTAATGTCTAAGCCGCTGGCAACAAAAGTGAGTACACCCCTAGGTAAAAATGTCCAAACTGGGCCCAAAGTGTCAATATTTTGCGTGGCCACCATTATTTTCCAGAACTGCCATAACCCTCTTTGACATGGAGTTCATCAGAGCTTCACAATTTGCCACTGGAGTCCTCTTCCACTCCTCCATGATGACATCACAGAGCCGGTGGATGTTAGAAACCTTGCGCTCCTCCACCTTCTGTTTGAGGATGCCCCACAGATGCTCAATAGGGCTTAGGTCTGGAGACATGCTTGGCCAGTCCATCACCTTTACCCTCAGCTTCTTTAGCAAGGCAGTGTTCATCTTGGAGGTGTGTTTGGGGTCGTTATCATGTAGGAAAACTGCCCTGCAGCCTAATCTACGAAGGAATGGGGATCACTCTCTGCTTCAGTATGTCACAGTACATGTTGGCATTCATGGTTCCCTCAATGTAATGTAGCTCCCCAGTTCCGGCAGCACTCATGCAGCCCCAGACCATGATACTCCCACCACCATGCTTGGCTGTAGGCAAGACATACTTGTCTTTGTACTCCTCACACGCTTGACACCATCTGAACCAAATACGTTTATCTTGGTCTCATCAGACCACAGGACATGGTTCCAGTAATCCATGTCCTTAGTCTGCTTGTCTTCAGTAAACTGTTTGCGGGCTTTCTTGTGCATCATCTTTAGAAGAGGCTTACTTCTGGGACGACAGCCATGCAGACCAATTTGATGCAGTGTGTGGCGTATGGTCTGAGCACAGACAGGCTGACCCCCCACCCCTTTAACCTCTGCAGCAATTCCGGCAGCACTCATACATCTATTTCCCAAAGACAGCCTCTGGATATGACACTGAGCACGTGTACTCAACTTCTTAGGTCGACCATGGCGAGGCCTGTTCTGAGTGGAACCTGTCCTGTTAAACCACTGTATGGTCTTGGCCAGCGTGCTGCAGCTCAGTTTCAGGGTCTTGGCTTTCTTCTTATAGCCTAGGCCATCTTTATGTAGAGCAACAATTCAGAGTTGTTTGCCATGAGGTGTTATGTTAAACTTCCAGTGACCAGTATGAGAGAGTGAGAGCAATAACACCAAATTGCACACACCTGCTCCCCATTCACACCTGAGACTTTGTAACACGAATGAGTCACATGACACAGGGGGAGGAAAAATGGCTAATTGGACATTTCACTTAGGGGTGTACTCACTTTTGTTGCCAGCGGTTTAGACATTCAATCCTGTGTGTTGGGTTATTTTGAGGGGACAGCATGTACACTGTTTTACAAGCTGTACACTCACTACTTTACTTTGTAGCAAAGTGTCATTTCTTCAGTGTTGTCACATGAAAAGTTATAATAAAATATTTACAAAAATGTGAGGGGTGTACTCACTTTTGTGAGATCCTGTACATTCTTATACATAGTTTTATTCAATCCAATTCAATCCAATTCACTCAGTGTTGCAAAGGTTCTCCGTCATGCCTCCAGTTTTATGATACATTCTTACACGTAGTACTCAATTATTATTATTTTTATTATTATTACTTTTTATTATTATTACAGTACATTTTAATATAGTAAATCTATACATCCCTTATCAACATATTGATTAGCTTTATTACTATTATTATTGTTATTGCTTTATATACCCAATGATGTGTAAACTAAATTAATTTATTTAATTTAATGTAATTTGATCAATTTAACTCATATCCATAATGTAATTTATCTCCGATTATTCATTTACACTATTTATTTGATTATATTATATTTTATTTTTTTTTTTTACCTCATTCACCCATTATTATAAACGTTACTTCAGCTATATATCAATTGATTCCTTTTTCTCATACACATCATCCATACATTTCATTCAACACACCTTTGTTTACGTTCCCAGGGCACATTATTAATTTGTCTGTGTCTCCATTATCCTTATATTCTTATTGTTTATATGCCCGTAACAACCGTGTTTTATATTGCTTTTATTTGTTTTTATTTTCACTAACTATTCCATTAGGACAGGGGTAGGCAACCTGCGGCCCTCCAGCTGTTGTAGAACTACATTTCCCATGAGGCATTGCAAGGCTGACGGGTACAATTACTCCCAGAGGCATGATGGGGCAACAGCTGGAGGGCCGCAGGTTGCCTACCCCTGCATTAGGATCTTAGTTTAAGCCCTCTCTACATTGCATTGTTCCCCTTGCCCGGCACGTCTCTCTATATAAAACGTGCTCCGGCTGTTGCCTAGTTGTGTTGTTATGCCTGAAGAAGGGGTGTGGCTATCATTCCACTTATAGCACTAATGCCCATTAAACGCGTCGCATTCCGGTGGCATCAACCCGCCGTTAAGGATTTCCATCCAAGCCTTGCTCCAGCTCCCACAGATAGCACGGCCATATTTACCATCCAGGAAGCCGCAGCCTCCATACAGTCATCGGTCTGGAATTATAGGGACGGATGTTATCACCGCTGACAACAGCTAGTATACTGATGTGCCTTCTTTTTTATAACAATATTCTTTTATTGATTTTTCAGGGATATAAAAAAAAACAATGATATAGTGAAGTACGACACAAGTTGTACATGTGTAATTTTAAACAGTTGTGAGTGCAGCAATGTTACATACTATCCAGCAATCAGTAAGCATATGTAATGAAAGCCCGGAGCACGTTGTGGTCGTAGTTACGCCTGCCCTCCACTCAGGGGCGTAACGATAGGGGTTGCAGGGGTTGCAATTGCAACCGGGCCCCATGGTCCAGGGGGCCCATGTGCCTCCCTTGTACACCTGAATAGGAGGGATGCCAGGGGTGGTATTTAGAGGACCCAATCTCCTCCATTTTTCTCTATCCAATTTACTTGTCTTCTGCTGTTCCCAGGGCCCCTGTGTGCTTCCCTGGCCCCCCTGGGGCCTGCTGCAGAACTTGTGAAAGGGCCCCACTGCAGTATCGTAATAAAGGGACCCACAATAGGAGTAAAGGGCCCAAGGATCAGTGGGAAGAGGGAAGGGCCCTGGCCAGGGGTCAGGGGGCCCTTCATAATTTCTTGCACCGGGGCCCTGAAGGTTCTAGTTACGCCTCTGCCTCCACTGACACCCCAAGGGGAACATGCTGTGTCAAAGAGTGGAAGGCAGCGCAGCAAACCATTGCAAATACTGCAATACTCACTAGATGAGTTGGTATAAAGAGTATTAACCAGTAAAAGGATAAGCAACCAGTGAAATAAGGAAAGGAGCTGATACTAAAGGAAGAGAAAAGTTAGGTTGTGTTGCCCATCATGTATGAGGTGTTTATTCTTGTTGAATCAGTAAGGCAGGTGATCTTCTTAAGGTCTGTTCATCAATGTTGCTTTGCATGATATTTTTATTTTTTTTGCTAAGTTTCAAATGGAAGAGGTACATTTGGGGTGGGTTAGCCAGAGATTCCAATGGCTTAGGAATTTATGCACTTTTAGGTGAGCTTTGGCGTACATGATTTCCAGCTCACATTGATTATTGACAGCTGTAATAATTTCTGGGAGAGATGGGAGATGCGGCTTTTTCCAGTTTTTGGCCAAAAGTGATCTGGTAGCAAAGAGAATATGAGACAGGATGGTCTGAGCGGGTATTGGCCAAGAGTCAATATTTAGGCTTAGCAGGATCATTTGTGGAGAAAGTGAGATTGGTGTGGGTAGTATAGAGGACAGAAGCTTTGAGATGGTGTCCCAGAGAGTTTTTAGCTTGGGGCAGGACCACCATATGTGTAAGGCTGATGCTGGCTGGCCTCATGCTCTCCAGCACACATTGGGTGTTGAGGAGTATATCTTAGCTAGTTTGTGTGGTGTGAGGTACCAGTCATGGAATATTTTTTGAATACCGTCCCAATGAGTACAACATCTAGAAAGTTTAGGTGGTAATCCTAAGGCATTGTTGTGTGGTAAATTTACATTTCAATTGCCATTGAATCATAGTGGGAGTCTTGGAGTCGGGGTCTGAGTTAATGAGCAGGTTGTAAAAATAGGAGATACCCTTAGATAGTGGATGAGTTCCATTGTAAAATTTTAGTGTTTGTTTCAGTGTTGGGTCCTTCAACCAGGTTATTTTCGATAGTACTGAGTGGATTCTAAGGAACTTAAAGAAGTCCCTGTGCGGAATATGGTATTGTTGTTGGATTTGTTGAAAGGATAGCAGCATTGAGTTGTTGTACAAGTCTCCAAGTGTGGAAAGACCTGCTTCAATCCAGTTCTGTAAGGGGATGTCCTGTAAGATGTTATGTAAAGTTTGAAGAGGTAAGTCATGCAGTAGACTTTGAATTATGCCTCCAGATTGTTGGTACACTGCCTGCCATGTTCTGAGGGTAGCATTAATTGTAGCTAGATACGTAAATTGTTTGTGGTTTGATATCAGAAGTGCACTAAGGACCAACTTGGGACAAGTTGTTATAACAGATTGTTCAATCTGTAGCCAGGGGAATTTGATGTCTGGTGCCCACCAGATTTTGATTTGCTCAAGAATTATAGCTTTGTAGTATGCTATGATGGTGGGGCCTCCCATGCCTCCAGCTGATATTGGTTTGCAAAGACTGGCCTTATTGAGCCTGGGATGTTTGCCATTCCATATGAAGGAGTTCAAAGTTGCTTGTAAGATGTGCCTTCTTTTATCTGGGATCTTGTGAGTTGCCACCTGTAACCACTTTTAATAAATATATGTATTTTACAGTCTACACTCAGAGGCGCCTCTCCCTTTGTTTTGTTTACAATATAAATCTTAACAGTCATGCACTTTTAAAACAACAAACCCCATATGAGGTAATACAATGTGATATCTTAAAATGTGGACAGTGAACTGCATTTTTGCATTATCTTTTACATAAACAGCATGTATCTATGCCAAGTATTGAAACAGTGGACAAATGATAATGCAATGAATGATACATTGCATGCAACGTGCAAGTGGCATTCCAGGATAAATCACAGATTCACCCCAACATGTAATAACAGAGTAGCACAGTTCTGGTTGCATTGCTTTTACAGACAAGTCGTCAGGATGTCAGACTATATTATATTGATCAGACAATTTTATAGTTGCATGAGCATCAGCCCGCTCAACAACTGAATCTTAAAGCGGTAGTAAACCCGCTGACAAAAAAAAAATCCTGCAAGACAATAGCATAATATGTTAGTATGCATCGCATACTAACATATTATGAAATACTTACCTTAGAACGAGGCCCCCGATGCCCGAGTCGGTCAGCGCTAAGGACGCTGACATGTTGGTCCTCTTCTTTCTTCCGGGTACGCGGCTCCGGCGCTGTGAGTGGCCGGAGCCGCGTGACGTCACTCCCGCACATGCGCGCGGGAGCTCTTCGCTCCGGCAGCCAGCTCTGAATTGCCGGCCGCCTCGGCCGGATCGTCAGAGCGCATGCGCCGCTAATGTCAGCGGCTGCATGCAGGGCGAATATCTCCTAAACCATGCAGGTTTAGGAGATATTCTTTTTACCTACCGGTAAGCCTTATTATAGGCTTACCTGTTGGTAAAAACAGCTTTTAGGGTTTACTACCGCTTTAAGGGGAGAGGGGGCAGGAGGGTTAGCTGTCAGCAGCTGCTGGGATGCAATTTTAATTCATCTTAAATAACCCCAAAGTGATTTTTTTCTTCAATACATACATACATGCATGGTTTAGTAATGTGATTCGTGGAGGCTATTTAACAGTTCGATACAAGGTGAGTGAATTTAAAGTCTCTTTAATTCTACAACCACTGAAGTCTATACAAAGTTGAATGCATGGAATTTCAGCATTTCTACAATATAGTCTGCCAGGAGGACAATCTATATGTTTATAATTACACACACTTATGCAGTAGGGTATATTCATGCACATAACCACAATTAAAGACCTCATAGATTTTGACAAGTATTTGGCATGAAGATAATCCTTATTCTAAAGTCATATAAGGCAGACAGTGTACTCCATTTTCTAATTAAAATGATTTGTAACCTGGTGTATTGCTCCAAGGCTAGTAGCACCTGTGCTCCCACTTAAATGTGATTGGTTAAGCCAAGCATGCACATACATATTAATAAGCATAGGTAGCTATTACAGACAAGACACAGTGAAGACAGAGGAATCTGTGAAAAGCTGAAACAAGAGGCATGCACATTTACCAAATCTTTAAGGAAAAGACCAAGAAAAGCATGAGAAAGCCTAATTGCTGATGAGAATTCACGTAGGAGCAGAGGCTGGAAGGAGCCAAACCATGGTCTGGAATAAGCCCTGTCCCTGGCCTTAGTAACAAGAGAACTTTTGTCCCACCAGCCTGAATCAGCTCGATGGCCCGTGTGTGAGTGATGCCTTGTGTGGGCTCTCCATTCATTTCCACTATCTGGCCACCAACCTCCTCTTAAGGCAAGTAATGGCACTTCAGCTCCCACTGGAAACTGCTTTAAGACTTCACCAACTTGTATGTGGGTCAGGCTCTGCACATTCTGATGACAGATTTATTTTATTACATCCCCCTTCTGAAGTCCTGGACACCATTGGCTATCTAAAATCATTTTAACTTTTTTTCCCATTGCACTATCAGCGATATCAAAACCCAAAACCTTTGGGGCCTTTCAATAAGGGAACTAGCTCAGGCAGTGTTGTCCCAGATGATGCCATAGATGTCCTTTGATCTTGTAAATTTTGTGAAGGTCCATTCAGTCGACCATTGATCAACACATGGCCTGGTTTCCCATTGTAGTCCAAAACAACTACCGATACTCCAGACTTTATATCCTGGCTTTCCATATTTTCTCCTTGTGTAGTCAATTGCCCATTTATTAAGGGTGGAGCATTATTAACAAGATCAGCCACAGGGTCATCACTATCTTCAGGCAGAGAACAGCCCAGCATAAGGTCATATTCACATGCTGGTTAATGGGAATAAGCTGGAACATCTGAACAACTTCCGCATGTGTATGGCCAAGAACACAGGTTTCATTTATGTCTACAATTACATCACCTGGAGCTATATTCCTGTCTTGTGCAGCTGGGCAATCTTTGAGAACATTTTTCACCTGCAAAAACTCATCTGGCCTGGCTCCTCTAATAATGTTGAATCCAAATCCCATTGCACTTTTCTTTAGAGATGTGTGCAATGTTGTTCCCCTCAGCAGTGCTGGATCTCTGGTGAATGGGGACTTCTCAGGCTCAGAAATTGTCATTCCTTCATGCTGTGGGAGACCCAGCTAACCAAGCTGCTTCTTTCTTTTAGCTTCAAGAACGGGATATTCAAATTGCGTTTTCTGGTTAATGTGGTCAACATAATAGACCCCATATTGTGGATCCTCTACCTTCTCCCAACCATATGGGAGTTCACCATCATCACAGTCTTCTGGAGCTCTTGCTTTTTTGCACAGACGAGTATCCAGCCATGTCATTCTTTGTGTGTTATGGTCTATGAAGTAGATCATGCCTACTTCTGTGTAGGCCATTTCCCAATTTTTTGGAAGGGGTTCCAGGTTGTCACTTTGTGTTAAATAATTCCTGAAGTCCATAGAACTATTGGTCTGGTTGTAGCTAGGGACAGTTTTTCCCCACTCTGCAGACTCCTGCCTGTGCTCTACTTTCACTGCTGCCATTGACAGCCTCGCTATCCTCGTCCTCCTCCTCTTCAGGGAGAGAAGAGTCTGTGTGCTGCATTTTACTGACAGATGTGTTTTTTTCCTCATGACCTCTGTGTCAAAGTCTGCATCAAATAGGGTTCCATCCACAGGATCAGGCTGGAAGGGACTTGGCTCAGCTGGTGGTTTAGGAGTGCCATAGAAATTACCATCATATTTTACACTCTCCAGCAAAACTCCGCTGTCTTCTAATGCTTTGAACTGTTCTACAGTAATGAAATCATAATCAACACCGAGGACTTCGCCATCTCTTGGTGATCGCGTTGTACATGGTATTGTTCTTAAGTAGAGGTTATCTCTGGTTACTTGTTGTAGCTTGTGATCTATGGATCCCTTCTGGAACTGAAGGCTAAGATAGTACCAAAGGTCTTTATTGATAACTTTACCAGGCTTGATGGTCTTTAGACGGATGAGCTCCCTGAAGTGTCTGATCACTGCCAATGCGTAAGTCCGCTGACCAGCGTTCCATTCACCTCCAATAGCACATCTCCTTGGTTGGGTACCTTGCCCGCGATGTAGCTGGCCACGTCCTCCCAGAAGAGAGCTGGGGTCGCCCCCCACTCCCGACAAGCCACATTCCTGCACTTTACTCAGCCAGTGCTTCTTCCTTTTCAGCATCTTGGACATGGTGCCTCATATGGGAAAACCAGGATTGAGTCCACCTTCCAAAAAGGACAGAACGGGGACAACTACTATAAGTGATGGAGTCACTTAATGAGATAAATGCTCCAATCAGTGACAGCGCTCGGATTGGCTATGCATAACGTCCAATCTATGACAGTCACAACACCTTCATCATGTACACAAATCGCAATACAATTTAACAGCAAAAAGCAAAGATCTGAAAGATGTGAGATCGAATCAATTGTAACCGATCAACGTCTCTGATGACAGCGATGAAACACCAATCCTATCAATGCATCCCAATTGGAGGGATCTGATGGAGAATGACACATGGGTAGAGTTAAACGAACACCTGGACGTT
Organism: Glandirana rugosa; assembly: GCA_018402905.1. Classification (NCBI taxonomy): domain Eukaryota; kingdom Metazoa; phylum Chordata; class Amphibia; order Anura; family Ranidae; genus Glandirana; species Glandirana rugosa. The sequence continues at coordinate 484,193 of BLSH010242170.1, forward strand.
CGGGTTCGGAGGGTCCGAACGAACTTTGGGAAAAAGTCCGGGTTCGGCACCGAACGTTGCCCGAACTTTATCCCGGACCCCGAACCCCATTGAAGTCAATGGGGACCCGAACTTTTAGGCACAAAAATGGCTGTAACAAAGTCCTGGCAAATGCCAGAGGGCTGCATAAGGAAGTAAAATGGCGGTAAGAGTAGGGCAAGTGCCCTACAAAAAAATGGGGATAGGGAAAATAATTAATATCAAACAAAAAAAATGGGAAGGGGGGGTGGATGTGGAGTAGGAGCCTAGAGGTTGACTAGGCCGTGACCGTGGCAGTGTAGGTGGAAGTGGCGGTGGTCGAGGAGGAGGAGGAGGTAGCCAACACTAGGGTTTTTTTTGTTTGTTAATAATTGGGGTAGCCCCCAAAATATTGAGGCCTATTCAAAATAACAAGTATACGAATGGCGGTGTGAGTCCGGTCTAAATGTTTATTCTGCACAAGGTACAGACAAGTCTTGTGGGATGCCTGGTTCCATGCCTGGTTCATTTTAATAAAGGTTATCTTGTCCACGTTGGCTGTGGACAGGCGGCTGCGTTTGTCTGTGATAACGCCCCCTGCCGTGCTAAACACACGTTCAGACAATACACTGGCTGCAGGGCAGGCCAGCACCTCCAAGGCATAAAGGGCAAGCTCAGGCCATGTGGCCAATTTGGAGACCCAGAAGTTGAATGGGGCAGACCCATCAGTCAGTACGTGTAGGCGTGTGCACACATACTCTTGCACCATGTTGCTGAAATGCTGCCTCCTGCTAAGACATTGTCTATCGGCTGGTGGTGCTGTTTGTTGTGGCGGGCTTCATGACAAAGTTTTGCCACATTTCAGCCATGCTAACCCTCTGAGGTGCTGGTGGTGGCACAGCTGCGTTGGTGGCCTCTTCTTCCTCCTCCTCCTCTGCCTTCGCCTTGTGCTTCCACTGAGCCCCCAGTGTCATTTGGGAATGCCCTCAGCAGCGCCTCTACCAGTGTGCGCTTGTAGTCGCGCATCTTCTTCTCACGCTCCAGTGAAGGAATTAAGGACGGCACGTTGTCCTTGTAACGGGGATCCAGCAGGGTGGCCACCCAGTAATCAGAAGAAGTTACAATGTGGGCAACTCGGCTGTCGTTGCGCAGGCACTGCAGCATGTAGCCGGCCATGTGTGCAAGGCTGCCCAGAGGCAAAGACAAGCCGTCCTCTGTGGGAGGTATATCATTTGTGTCCTCTGTATCCCCCCAGCCATGCTCCAGTGATGCCCACGAGCTGCGTTGGGTGCCACCCTGCTGCGATTCCTCCTCCTCCTCATCTTCCTCGTCCTCCAGAACTGTGCCTTGGCTTGAATATTTTTGACCTGGCCTATGCTGGTGCAGGAACCCACCTTCCGAGCCACTTGCGAATGACTGGCCTGATAACCATGGAAATGACCCCTCTTCCTCCTTCTCCTCCTCATCCTCCTGTGCCACATCCTCTTTCACCTCCTTGAAGTGTTTTTTCAAGGAGACATAGAAGTGGGATAGTAACGCTGAGAACAGCGTCATCAGCACTGGCCATGTTGGTGGAGTACTCAAAACACCGCAATACGCAACACAGGTCTCGCATGGAGGCCCACTCGTTGGTGGTGAACTGTTGCTGTTCCGCCAGTCAGTCTCTCCAGCATGTGCAAGGTGGAGTTCCACCTTGTGGGCACGTCGCATATGAGGCGGTGAGCGGGAAGGCCGAAGTTCCACTGCAGAGCAGACAGGCGAGCAGCAGCAGGGTGAGAACGCCGAAAGTGCGCACAGATGGCCCACACTTTATGCAGCAGCTCTGACATATCCGGGTAGTTTTTTAGAAAATTCTGTACCACCAAATTCAGCACATGCGCTAGGCAAGGGATGTGCGTCAAACCGGCTCAGCCCAGAGCCGCTACGAGATTTCGCCCATTGTCGCGCACCACCAGGCCGGGCTTGAGACTTAGTGGCAACAACCACTCATTGGTCTGTTGTTCAATGCCCATCCACAGCTCCTGCGCAATGTGGGGTTTATCCCCCAAACATATCAGTTTTAAAACAGCCTGCTGTCGTTTCCCCCTGGATGTGCTGATGTTGGTGGTGAAGGTGTTACGCTGAGCGGATGAGTAGGTGGTCAAGGAGGAGGAAGCGCAGTAGGAGGAGGAGGCAACAGGAGGCAAAGAGAAATGCCCTGCAATCCTCGGGGGTGGAAG
>BLSH010242170.1:493280-524380 GCA_018402905.1 Glandirana rugosa
CAGTCGAGAAACCTGGTCGTCCTAGGGTGACTGAACATCGTAACCATGTATCGTGTAACAGCGGTCGGACAGTATACTAGGGTTACCGACCTTACACCCTCTAGGGAACATATTCAAGGATCTCTACACTGTCAACATTGCCCTTTACAGGACACAACCACCACACACGTACGACTCAAAGGGAATAGATACCTCTACACACATATCTAACGGAACAAATGGACGTGTAGACAGGATCCTCATCAGGAAACGAAACCTACTGGGTACACATCACAACTGTCAGTGGGATCCTGCTGGTCCAAAGAGCTGACGATCAGTTCTATAGATGGCACAGTCATGGAGTGTCCTCCCGGCTGTCACATTAGAAAGTTGTACAGGAGAAGTTAGCCAGGGGTGGGGGGTGCCAGGAAGCAGCTCTGGACCCGCGCACATGGTGTCCTGGGATATCAGAGGAGCAGAGAAGAAGTAGATATTCTCTCGGAATCTCCAGCTCTACTACCGCCGTCTGCTCCTGTCTCTGCCTGGATGGTGCCTCTATCGTGACTAACAAGAGACTGCGAGCTACGGATATTGCGCAACCCAGAACCAGCCAAACTACACCCTCCTTCTGGATAGCCCCACCTCCACACTGTAAGAATCCTTATAGTACATGCTGATCTATCTGCCTATTAGCAGTCTATACTTTTAGGGTTCACTAGTAATGAATACCTCTAAGTGTGAACTCTAGGGATGAGCTAAGGTTTGGGCTAAACCCAGGATGGCCTAAACCTGCAATAATGGTCACATGATAGCAGGGCACTGGCCCAATTAGCTGTGGCAGGGGACATAAAAAAGGGGTGGGGATGCTGGTGATATCATTGGTCTAATATGGCCACATGGCAATATTTGGTCAATGACATAAGGTGCTTTGTGTATTACTTCCAGCCCCTTTCTAAATATTTATATATTACTTTGTATAAAGCTCACAAAATGTTGGAAAGGATACCTGTATGCATAAGAAAAGGCACCAGCCTTTTTGTTTCCCTTCTAGATTGTATTTCTGATTACAAAACTGTGCAACTGTGCACCCAGTTTACTAGCTTAAAGCCCAATAAATATGGAGTCCACCATTGATGACTTCCTTTTATATACATTGTCTGGCTGTCATCCTGATATTATGGCTTCAATAACTTAGGCCACAAACCCAGAAAATTAGACAAATCAGGCCTTCTGACTTTATTGTGACTTTCCTGCATTCTTGTTTCAGGTTAGTGACTCAAAAAGCTAAAGCAAGAGGGTCAGCAGAACAAAAAGGCAATTAGCATTTCTAGATGGAATCCAGTGATGGCAAGTCTTCCCTTTTTTTTTTCGATAGGGTTTATTTTAAAATGAATCTGTGCTTCTTATAACTACCCTCATCACCTTTCAGCCACAGGGGAGCAAAAACGCTGTGTAAGATACAAGTTTCTGAAGTCATATTTCACCCAAAGCTATTCATACACACTGATTGGCCCACGGAGAGAGTCAAGTTCTCCTTTATAACTGAAAGTACCTTGTATTTACTTTGGTTCTTGAACTCATTGGTGTGGCAGGACGAGCAAATGAAAAGTAAGTATATACTGCTGCTGAGCAGGAAAGGAAGCATAGGTTTAAAAATCTAATAATATAATGTAAGACAAATGCCCAAACAACTAATAATCAACAAAATCTTTTTTTAATCATTTCACATTTTTATAAAAGCAGAATTCATATCACCACCACTAATATACGGGTATCCAAACCCTAAAACAAAAAAAAATGTAATATATTGTAGCTTACCATTCCTTAGGTCATTAGCTTTTTATCAAGCTTTTATTTGATTTATTATCACCCAGTGATCCTGCCAGCAACAAGCTTCCTTCCCTAGAATAACAACTCTCACTGTACTGTATCTATGGGGGAGCTGTGCTGTCACCATAGGCTGCTCTTGTAATGTGAACTACAACACTTCTTCCCCTCCCCAACCCTATTTTATATTATTGAGAGGTCTTTTGTACTTCACAGAAGATAGCTGGGTAGGCTATGCACATGATTAGAGCCGAAGGCTCTAATAGGCTTCAAAAGAGTTGTGTCACAGTTGTGTGACAATAGCAAATGAATATTCACTATTCTCACAACGATTATCTTCCTGGCCAATCAGGACCCGTTTCCCAAATGACCAAAAGGAGAAGCCATCCTATTGGCCTAGGAGGAGAAGGGAGGAGATGCACGGCTGTGGTGATGCCGAGGAGACGCAGGGGAATCCCGACTGATGAAGGGGGGACACGGAGGCCGGGACACTGGGAGACCGAGGGGCGAAGCTGCCGCCTCCACATGTCAGTCCGGGGGCCAGCACAGGGTGAGTGAGCCGGCGACTGGGGGAGTGTGGGTATGGTGAGCGGTGTGGGCTGGAGCAATGGGGGTGTCCGTGGCCAGGTCCGTCTGCCTCCCCCCCGACCGATGGGGCATCAGCCGCCACTGTAGTACAGTAAACCAGAGCACTGGAGTTCTGGCAAAATCAACAGGTATTTTATTGTATTTAGCCCACAAAACCATTGCACAGAGCAGATAATTATAGCATATTTTAAAAAAAATAAAACATTCACATTTACAATCAATTTAATGGATAAAAAAGTGCAAGAAAAGTAATAGCTGTCTTCTGAAATGTATATACTGAGGTAGGAATAATTGCTGACATCATTAACTAAAAATGACAATGGACAAATTTGGTCAATGCCATTAGCCAAGTATAGCCATGAGGCTACAGTATACTTGGCCAATGATGTCAGCCACCATACCTGCCCCTGTGTTTACATGGCCTGGCTTCCCAGCCAGCAAATGAATGGGGCCAGGTGATTTCACTGGTTGCTAAGGCGTACACTGGTTGCTACCATATATGACATTCGGCTCCCACCGAACAAGCTAAAAATTTGACATTCAGACAAACACCCGAACAAGCAAAGTTTGGTCCAAACATGTGTTTTGACTGCTCCAGGAGCTCATCCCTATTTATAAAGTTACTGAAAGGTCCACTTTGAGGCATTGTATGTATTACCTAGTCAGGAGTAAAGTGGTTCCAAAGACAAATTACAAAGGACTCAGAACAAATATATACCAAGAATCATTTTGCATGCTCCTTGGCTACTAGGCTGCTCTCAAGCCTTGAATAATGTTGTATATTAGTGTATATGGAGTAGAAGTAAAACACAGGTCAAATAAAGTGTCCCTGACTATTATTAAGAAAAAAAAGACACAGCACTAAGCCTGAGGTCCCTACTAAGACCTAACATCTAGGAAAAAGACCATATGGTCTCCAGTTACATGAACCCTAATACAGTATCTCACAAATATTTTAAATATTTTATTATATCTTTTCACGTAACACTGAAGAAATTACACTTTGCTACAATGTAAAGTAGTTAGTGTACAGCTTGTATAACAGTGTAAATTTGCTGTCCCCTCAAAATAACTCAACACACAGCCATTAATGTCTAAATCGCTGGCAAAAAAAGTTAGTACACACTTAATTGAAAATGTCCAAATTGGCCCAAAGTGTCAATATTTTGTGTGGCCACTATTATTTTCCAGCACTGTCTTAACCTTATTGGGCATGGAATTCACCAGAGCTTCACAGGTTGCCACTGGAGTCCTCTTCCACTCCTCCATGATGACATCACAAAACTGGCTAATGTTAGAGACCTTGCACTCCTCCACCTTCCGTTTGAGGATGCCCTACAGATGCTCAATAGAGTTTAGGTCTGGAGACATGCTTGTCCGGTCCATCACCTTTACCCTCAGCTTCTTTAGCAAGGCAGTGGTTGTCTTGGCGTTGTGTTTGGGGTCATTATCATGTTGGAATACTGCCCTGCAGCCCAGTCTCCAAAGGGAGGGGATCATGCTCTGCTTCAGTACTTCACAGTAAATATTGGCATTCATGGTTCCCTCTGAACAGTAGCTCCCCAGTGCCGGGAGCACTCATGCAGCCCCAGATCATGACACTTCCACCATCATGCTTGACTGTAGGCAAGACGCACTTGTCTTTGTACTCCTCACTTGGTTGTTGCCACACATGCTTGACACCATCTGAACCAAATATGTTTATCTTTGTCTCATCTGACCACAGGACATGGTTCCAGTAATCCATGTCTTTAGTTTGCTTGTCTTCAGCAAACTGTTTGCGGGCTTTCTTGTGCATCATCTTTAGAAGAGGCTTCCTTCTGGGATGGCAGCCATGCCAACCAATTTGATGCAGTGTGCGGCGTATGGTCTGAGCACTGACAGGCTGACCCCCCACCCCTTCAACCTCTGCAGCAATGCTGGCAGCACTCATACGTCTATTTCCCAAAGACAGCCTCTGGATATGATGCTGAGCATGTGCACTCAACTTCTTTGGTCGACTATGGCGAGGCCTGTTCTGAGTGGAACCTGTCCTGTTAAACCACTCTATGGTCTTGGCCACCGTGCTGCAGCTCAGTTTCAGGGTCTTGGCGATCTTCTGATAGCCTAGGCCATCTTTATGTAGAGCAACAATTCAGAGAGTTAGGGGTCTACTCACTTTTGTTCCCAGTGGTTTAGACATTAATGGCTGTGTGTTGAGGTATTTTGAGGGGACAGCAAATTTACACTGTTATACAAGCTGTACACTCACTACTTTACATTGTAGCAAAGTGTCATTTCTTCAGTGTTATCACGTGAAAAGATATAATAAAATATTTACAAAAATTTGAGGGGTGTACTCACTTTTGTGAGATACTGTATATGTTTGTGGTTAATAGTGACTACAGAGAGCCCATTCTCTGCATTAAACCAGGCAAAATCTGTCCAGTTTTCTTGCAGATAGCCTGCATATGTAATGTCCTTTTCACAATAAGATTAACACGTTTAAGTTTACAGGAATTCTAAAAAATTTTACTCATCGTCCATTCCACCCTTCTAGGAAATGGTGGGTAAAGTGAGAAAAGATGGACAACACAAAGTAATGAATGAGGCTGCAGCGTGCGTGCATGTTAGACACAGGATCCATCCATGTTGTTATTCTTGCAAAGGCTTTGTGACTCCAGGCAGGACTATGCACTGCAGAACCCAGGAATGAGAATGAAGGTAAGTATGTGTGTGGGCTACACAGAGGTGGGGTGAAGTATACATTTAAAGAACAACGTCAACAAAAGTTCTAGTGAAAGCGGAGTTCCACCCAAAAGTGGAACTTCCGCTTTAAGGGGAGGTGACCCCCCCCCCGACATGCCACAATTGGCATGTCATTTATTTTGGGGGAAGCAGCTGGGACCCTGTTTTGACAGGGTCCCAGCTGCACTTTCTGTCCTGGCGACGCTGAGCCGTAAGGAAGTTCGCCCACCCTCCCACCCAGCGATCTTCTGGGACACGTCACAGGTCAGAGAAGATACGCCAGCCATTCATAAAGCGCAGTGCGACTCGCGCATGCACAGTGCACGCCCAGCTTTGAAGCCAAAGCCGGGTGCCCACACTTGTGATGCCGATGCCACAGAAGGGAGAGGGAGAACAGAGACCCTTCGGGCGGCCGCATCGGTGGAGCCTGGGACAAGTAATTGTCCAATTGTTAAAAGTCAGCAGCTACACTTTTTGTAGCTGCTGACTTTTAACTGGGTGGAACTCCGTTTTAGAGGGAAGATTTTAGAGTATACACAGTAGGGAAGACATATGAGATTAGAGATTTTATCTCATGCTCAGTAGAAGGGGTAATATATATGCTGGATTGTCCATATGAGATTCAGTATATTGGCTGCACATACAGAATGTTATTTGTCTGGACCAGAGAACATATATTGTATATCATTTCAAAAGGGGGTTACACAAATCATAGAACACAGCATATCCACCCATTTTAAAATTTGTTATAATAAAGATTCTGATAAACTAAGGTTTTGGGGGGGGTGGAGAAGGTTCATAAATACTAGAGAGGGGCAATGTTTAAAGAAAATTAAAGAATTATGGTTGATTTTTACTAGTCAGGTTCTGGCTCCTAGAGATCTGAATATTTACTTTGACATTAATTGTTTTATCAGGAATGATTCACCATACCGCAACCATGTGCAATGCACACAGTTGCAGGGGGGTTGCAGTGCAGCCTCATTCTCCTGAAGGTATACTTCCAGCTGCAGCCACAGCATGCGTACACCCTCAGTTGCTGCCTCTGCAGCTAAAGGGGAGCAGTTGGTTGTGGTAAGCTCAACCACGTAGCTTTACCGCCCCTTCAACTTCACACCTGAGAAAGCCCTTGATTTACATCTGTGTGGCTGCGTGTTGCGTGCAGGGCAGACCAATAATTTTAAATGGGCTACCCTACCTGCAGAAAAACTCTTTTTCTTTAAATTGCGCAGGAGCAAAAATACCCTGCATTTACGTGGGGTACCATTAAGAATTAATGGAACCCCTAAAGAGCAGAGCACTTGTCTGCATGACAGGAATGAGCATGATTTTGCAAACATTCTGCAACTCGCAGTAACGTGAACCAAGCCTTGGACAGGGGTGCCTTGAGACTGAAAATACTTTTCAAGGGTGCCCTGACTGGAAAAAGGTGGACAAACATTGGTCTACGTCAACACTTTATTTACAAACTAGGTGTGAGGCGGTAGCAGTTAGAGGGCGGGAGAATAGCTCATTTCTCTTTTACCTTTAAAGACATTTATATATGTATATATATATATACATAGCTCAGATTATAATAGATTATTTAGATAAGATAAACTGACAGGACCAAAACATATCAATCCATATTCCATGGATATCACATGCTTTAGTTACTAATAATAGCTTCAACACAAAGTTTAACAAGTATTGAAAACTTATCTGCATGCTGTCATCATTTCAAACTCAATTTCTTACTGGCATGATATGATGCTTTCAAGTGTTACTAAACCCACAACAGTAAAATCAGTCTGTATATGCAGTAAAGCATGCTTCTTATACTTACTGTGGAACCTAAGGGGTTAATCCTGTGCATTGTGTAGAAAGGCTGTTTGATCCTGTCTTCTCTCATCCTCCACTCCTTCTACTGTCCCCAATCCTCCTCTTGAAAGAACACAGCCTTAGGGGCACTCTGCACATGCTCATTTTGGTGTATATTGCTAGATACAGTAGTTATTCTTTCTTGGGAGAGTGAATGTGATCAGCACAGGGCCAATCATCACTGTCCAGACAGAGGGTCAGGGGTCATACAGCCTCATAGGACAGTCATGGGAGAATATAAACTCCTCCTTTGAGCTTTAACCAGACACTGATAGAATGCACAAGACTGCTATATACTGATGATGAGAAAAAGTATGTAGCAGTTTATATTTAGTAAAATAGTTGAATTTTCTGTTCTGTGTACTGTGGGAGACCAGATATAGTGAATGTGGGGTCCTGGGTTAAATAACACTTTAAATAAACCAGGTGTGGCTTTTCTATGGAATATACCCTCCCAGAGCCCCAATGCACACCAGCTAAGCTGTGGCCTGCCTATGACAGCACTGTCATTTTTTCAGTAATGTTTTTAGGTTTCTCTAATGCTAGTATCCAACTTGAGATCCTGTTGCTGGTGAAAACTCACCAAATTCAAGATCACTATGGAGGACACAGCAAGGGGGTGACATATTTACTGGAGTGTCGCTTCCTCAGGGAATAGATGAGCAAATCATTCCTCTCTTTCACTTGCCTTTTTGGCAGCGAGGGAGTGACATTTTTCTGCTAAATTCAGTAGGGGAGTGACACATACAAAGGTCAATGTTCTCACTGCATATTCTAATAATCCTGTTGCTGGAGAGGTCATGTTGTTGGTGGTCACTGTCAAAGTGAATGCCAGGATGGGGCAGATGGGGTATAGGAGCCAAATACCCCAGAGCTATACATATGTAGTCAGCTACTGCAAAGGCCCTGTATAGGGCAGAATGACAGGGTGAAGAGATTGTCTAACACAAAAAAAGACAGCTGTAGTCACCCCTTCTCACAAAACATGGTCCACAAGACTGGGAGTTGGATGCAATGTCACCTACCTGGTGGTAGAGTCTGGCTTAAGCAGTGGGCAACCTCTCTTACTATCATGATTCAGGAGCCCCTGGTAGAGCAGACAGGTACCTCGGGAGTGCAAGATGGCACGAGGGTCGGACTGGGTCATGGGTGGTAGGTGAAGGTCCACTGAAGCACTCGTGCAGATTAAAGAGTAGTGATGCAGGCCGGGTCGGTAGCAGGCTGGCGGTGCAGTACAGAAGGAGCAGGCAGGTGGATGGTTGGGTAGGGTTGGGATGGCAGGGTTGGCAACAGGCAGGCAGCAGAAGTACACAAGGGTCAGGGAGAGACGTGGTCGTGGGCAAGCCAGGGTCGGTGCAGGCAGATAACAAGCAGGTCAAAGTATAGCCGGGTCACAGATAACAGGAAGCTCACTTGAACAGATCATAGGGGGTCATGGGTACCAGAACGCTGTAGAATGGACAGCACTGGTTGCAGGGTGCTGTCCGCTTAAATGGGTCTTTTGGGAGCCAATGCCGGCACAGGAGCACGCACAGGCCCAACGACCTGAATTCCGGGGGCAGCGGTTGCTTCCAGACATTGCCCCCCCAGGGGGCAGCCTCCGGATGCTTAACCGGGCCTTTAGATCTGGGTGATTTCTCCAAAAAGACCTGACAAGTTCTTTGGCGTGAATGTGTTCTTCGGGTTCCCACTAGCTCTCCTCTGGTCCATACCCTTTCCACTTGATCAGGAATTGAGTCGAACCCCCTCTTACTCTGCAGTCGAGGATGGCTTCAATCTCATACTCCTCCTCTCCATCCACTAGGACTGGTTCAGGTGGACCCGTTTTCCTCCCCAGGAAGTGGTCCATAGTCACAGATTTAAGCAAGGCGACGTGGAACACAGGGTGCACAGGAAGAGAAGGGGAAGACTCAGCTCATACGCCACCCTATTAATTTTCCTTTTTACCGGAAAGGGTCCAATGAATTTCGGTCCAAATTTCCTTGAGGGGCAAGATAGCTTTAGGTTTTTGGTGGCTAACCAGACTTGATCACCCGGTTGCAGGTCTAAATTCCCTCTTCTCCCTCTATCAAAAGCTCGCTTGTTGTATCCCTGCGTCCGGCATAATGTCTCCTGCAGGAGTCTGTTATTTTACTCCAGAGTGAACGGAGTTGTTGTAGGCGAATTAGGCTACCGGTAGCAGTGAGACCCAATCCTCTTGGGAAAACGAAGAATAGCAGCGGAGGTGCTGCTCTAGGGTCTGGTTCGTTCTCTCCGTCTGACCGTTGGTCGGTGGGTGGTACGCGGAGGAGAACGCCAATTCAATTCCCAAAACCAAGCATAAGGCTTTCCAGCCCCAAGATGTGAACTGCACTCCACGATCAGACACAATGTTGGTGGGTATTCCGTGGAGGCGGACAATCTCTCTGATGAAAGTTTCTGCTTTTTGGGTTGCAGAAGGCATCATGGGGATGAAATGTGCCATCTTAGTGAGGCGATCGACTACTACGAAGATGGTAGTGAATCATACGGATGGGTGCAGTTCCACTATGAAATCCATGGAAATCTGTGACCATGGGCGTTCAGGAATGGAGAGCGAATTCAATAGCCCCCAAGCCTTGGTTCTGTCAATCTTGTTGCGAGCACAGATGGGACAGGCCTTGACATATTCCCGGCAATCTTTGTCAACTAGAGGCCACCAATAAGAGCATGTAAGCAGCTCTGCCGTCTTACGACCACCAAAATGTCCTGCTAATTTGTGGTCGTGGCATAGTTCCAGGACTGCCAGACGTTGTTTTACAGAGTTAGCTTGGAGTCCGGTGGGATAGAGGACCCGGCCAGGTATATCCTGATTTGGGATAAGAGATCCTCTTGGGTCAAGAGAAAGTTCCCCTGGTTCATGAAACATTCGTGACAGGGCATCTGGTTTCACATTTTTTGACCCGGGCCTGTAGGTGATATGGAGCTGAAACCGTGAAAAGAAGAGGGCCCAGCGAGCCTGAAGGGGTTTGAGTCTCCTGGCGGTGCGCAGGTACTCCAAACTCTTATGGTCAGTGAAGACTAAAACTGGATGTGAGGCTCCTTCCAACAGGTACCGCCATTCCTGCAAGGCAGACTTAATAGCAAGAAGTTCTCTGTCCCCAACATCGTAGTTCCTCTCCGGAGGTGTTAGCTTCCGAGAGAAGAAAGCAGTGGGGTGAAGTGCGGCTTTTGGCCCCCGTCTTTAAGCGAGTACCGCTCCAACTGCTGTTTCAGAGGCGTCTACCTCCAGAATGTAAGGCAGAGCAGAGTCCGGGTGTTTCAGGACTGGTTCGGAGGTAAAGAGCTTTTTGAGCAATTGGAAAGCCGCTTGGGGTTCAGAGGTCCAGTGAAAGCGTGTGTTTGGCTTTGTAAGCTGGGTGATGGGGGCGATAACAGCAGAGAACCCTTTAATACATTTTCTGTGAAAATTTGCGAAGCCGACAAAGCATTGAACCGATTTCTTGTCGTGCCGGCCAGTCCACTATAGCTGAGGCCTTCTGGGGGTCCATGGTTATGCCAGAGACAAAGAGGATGAAGCCCAAGAATGAGATGCTGGAGCATTCAAATGCGAATTTCTCGGCTTTCGCATATAGCCCATGCTGGCGAAGATGGCTCAACACACTTTTAACATGCCTGCAATGCTCCTCAAGGGAAAGGGAAAACATGAGAATATCATCAAGATATACAGTATAACCATGAACAGATCAAGGAAGTCCCGGGAAAATCTTGTTTACAAGATGCTGGAAAGTGGCAGGAGAGTTGCAAAGTCCAAACGGCATGATCAGGTATTCGTAATGGCCGAACCCGGGTTCGGAAGGCCATTTTCCATTCATCCCCTTCCCTGATGCTGATAAGGTTGTAGGCCCCTCGGAGGTCTAATTTAGAGAAGACAGTGGCTGAGCCGAGTCTCTGAAATAGTTCCGGAACTAGGGGCAAAGGGTAGCGGTTCTTGACCGTAATCTTATTGAGATCTCAGTAGTCGATACAGGGTCTCAAGGACTGGTCCTTTTTTTTCTACAAAGAATATCCTGGCCCCGGTGGGAGATGTAGAGGGCCAGATGAATCCTTTCTTCAGATTGTCCTCCAGATAGACCTTAAGGGCTGATAGTTCCCCTTCAGAAAGTGGGTAGATCCTGGCACCTCTGTACCAGCTAGCAGCTGAATAGGACAGTTGTAGGATCGGTGTGGCGGCAAGACATCCACCCCCTTCTTGCTGAACACGTCCAGGAAATCATGGCACACCATGGGAACAGAAAGGCGAGACTTGATATGGTCGGAGGAAGTTCCGAGGATTGCTGGAAACAGTGGTGGAGGCAGTGGGTGGATTTGAACTGAACGTTGCCAGTGACCTAGTCAATGTGCGGGCAGTGTGCCCGAAGCCAGGAGAGATCGAGAATGACAGGGAAAAAAGAGGAGACGCAATGGCATCCAACAGTAGAAGTTCCGAGTGACTGCCAGGTGTTTGGGTTACCAGAGGGATGGTCTCGTGAGTGACAGTACCAGATTTAATGGTGGACCCATCGGCAGCAGTCGATCTGGATGGCCAGATCGATCAGGGCGTTCAGGGTCTGGGGTACACCCAGGTGAGCTAACTCATCTTTGAGTGGCTTGGAAAGGCCTAACCAAAACTGGAAACAGAGAGCCGTGTCATTCCACGTGGTGTCAGCACTCCAGCTCCGAAACTCGGACACATAGTCCTCCACCGTACGTCGGCCCTGCTGGAGCGCAGCTTCTGTGGTGACGGCTTGGCGAGGGTCCTCATACAACCAAGCCATCCCCAGGAAGAAGCATGTGAGGTCAGTGGTTTCTGGGGTCTTCTGCTCAAGTAGCCAGTGAGCCCAGGCCTGAGGCTCATCCCGGAGGAGAGATATGACCAATCCCAATTTGTTGACTTCTCGGGAGAAGGTGCGGGGTTGGAGAGCAAAAAAATAGTTCACAAGAATTGCGGAAAGCCCAGAACTTTTTACAGTCCCCTGTGAACCGTTCGGGTAAAGGCACCTCAGGTTCCGCAGGCAAGGTGACGACGGTATGAAGAGGAGGCTGATCAGACCTGGATCCGGGTGGTGCAGAGAGCCCCAGTGTAAGGCCAGTTAGGTATACACACAGTTCTTCCATAGGAGAGAGCCCCTGCACAGACTTGGACATGGCTGTCCGTTACTGTCACGTACCTGGTGGTAGAGTCTGGCTTATGCAGTGGGCAACCTCTCTTACTATCCTGATTCAGGAGCCCCTGGTAGAGCAGACAGGTGGCTTGGGAGTGCAGGATGGCACGAGGGTCGGACTGGGTCACGGGTGGTAGGTGAAGGTCTGCTGAAGCACTCGTGCAGATTAAGAGTAGTGATGCAAGCCGGGTCAGTAGCAGGCTGGTGGTGCAGTACAGAAGGAGCATGCAGGTGGATGGTTGGGTACAGGCAGGGTTGGCAACAGGTGGGCAGCAGAAGTACACAAGGGTCAGGCAGAGACATGTGCAAGCCGGGTCGGTGCAGGCAGATAACAAGCAGGTCAAAGGATAGCCGGGTCACAAATAACAGGAAGCTCACTTGAACAGATCATAGGAGGTCACGGGTACTGGAACGCTGTAGAATGGACAGCACTGGTTGCAGGGTGCTGTCCGCTTAAATGGGCCATGTGGGAGCCAATGTAGGCGCATATGCGCGCGCACCGGCTCATGCACGCGTGTAGCGGTGCGCACACAGGCGCGCACACGCACTAGGTACGCCCGTGCGCAGGCCTCCCGGCCCAAATTTCAGGGGCAGCGGTTGTTTCCTGACATGCAAAAGGCCTTTTAGTCCAGGTTAAGAGTTTTCTGGTGTGAGTACTATACCCTTGGAGAAGCGTAAAGAATCCTGAGTTGCAGCAGTCCTGTCTCTGGAATGAGATGTAGGGTGTTGTGAGCTGGATGTGTAAAGCCTAATGAGCAAGTGTTTTGCTTGCGTCTATCTAGTAAGGTTACTTGTGGTAAAACCAAGGAAGCTTAGACTTCTGTAGTGTATCAATGCTTTATTAAACAGGAAATTAGTACATACAACTGTAGGATACAACACAAAACATAGCTTACAAAAACATGCCTACAAATATAAGCATGCACAATATTTAAACTAAATAAGATACTCAACTTAGGGGTCAAGATGTAATGTCCTTCTCTGCTCAGTCCAACTCAAAATGGCTCCAAAGTTTTCCAGCACATGGCAGCAATGTCTTGCTTCTCTCATCCTTCCAAAAACATCTTCTTTGTCTTCATATGCTTGTTTCAAAACTCCCAAGCCCTTCCCCCCAACTTCCTGTATATGCTAGCTTCCTAAAGACAACTTCCTCTCTAGCAGTCCAACTGCTCTATTTACATATCAATGGAGGGGGAAGGGGAAGCCTGGCTTCCCTGAAAGCACATGGTCTTAAAATCTAACTCTATATCGTAGCAACACATACCACCTCTTGATTTTATAGCATAATATAGGAAAATATGAAACTTCAACATTTCTTAAAGCCTTTTTTCCAGGAAAGGTCGAAATAAACCCCCATATTCTAGTCCGTATTTTCTGGGCAGTCAAACTAAAGTCCCTGGAAGGCTGAAACATTACTTTTGAGCAGGGTCAGCAATGTCCTTGACAGTCTGTGGAAGGAAAGTTCCAGATGAAAGTCCCTTGTCCTCCTCCTGGTCATAAGGAAATGCTCAGATGAAAGTCCACTCCAATTCAGAAATCAACCATATCTTCCTCAGATTCTCTTCCAGTCTGCCTCCTCCCATCTGGCCTGCTCCACCTCTCGATGCTCAGTACCTGAAAAGAGTAAGAGACAAAGCAGACCATATGTTCCTACCAACTGTACCAAAAAACATAGCTCACTGCTCACATTTCTCTATTTCCCCAGTTCTAATTGCAAAACTATTGTGGGGTGCCCACTGTTGCCTTGAAACACTTTCACGGAAAGGCGTTGGCTTCCAAAGCAACAAATAAACTTACATATCTCTCCATGCTGTCCTGGGACAAACACTGGCCTGCTGTTGTTCAGTCTTGAACTGGCCCATTTTATGGCAATAGAAACACTTAATGTGACTGAATCTACTATTCCCAACCACTTGCTTCCACTTCTTAAGCAATGCTGGTGTAAGAATCCCATCCATTTCCTCTCTAGCGAACCCACCCTAAGTAAATCAATCCACATGTGTCTCCTGGAGACCATAGGCCTTGCCTTTTTGTATGTGACTCAGCTCGGCCATCATTTGATCTGATCAAATACTCAGCTTCCCGCGTCCTACTTTTGCTTACAGGCTTAGGGCCTTTGTCCTTTGTTAGGGCATCATTAGACTTGTTTATGAGGGCTGCACAACACTCATTCAAATCTTCAGTTCTGCCTTCAGGGGTTTGAACCCACTTCTAAGCCACTGCAGGTTTAACTTTGATTACCCTACTTTCTAAATATTTTGCCTTGCTTGCAGTGTCTTCCAAACACTCAAGCTGCTCCTTCAGCAAATCTCTTTCTAATTCTGCCTTTTTCTTCTTTATGTAAAGCATGCAGAAAGTGTAAACAAACACAGCAACTGCCCGCATCTCTCCCTTAATGAACCCAAAACTTTTGAGACTAAAATCTGAGGAAAGATCAGAGCCACCATCCCCCCAAGCTATGTTCAAAGGAGAAGCATATCTAACCAGTAGGGATGGGCGAACGGTTCGGCCTGAGCATAAGTTCTGACCGAACTTTCGTTGTTCGGTCTTTCAGTGAACAGCTGAACAAATGGGTGGTTCGACCATTTGTTCGACCCCGTACTGACCACAATGCATTGCGGCGCTGAACAATGCATTGCAAGCCCTGATTGGCTGAAGCACTGAAAGCTTCAGCCAATCAGGGCACAAAGCACTGTCATAGTCATGATTGGACACTATCATCATGACTTTATCCAACCATGTCTCATTCCCGCCCCACAGTATAAAAGTATTTTTTCAGTGGCAGCCATTTTCAGTGTGATTTCAGCTGGAGAGAGATAGATCAGGGCTCTGTTCAGTGCTATTAGTTAGTTAGTGTGCTATACTGTGCTATTGTGCTTCAATTGTCAGTGTATAAAATTAGTTTAGTGTCAGTCTATAGTGTGAGTGTAGTAAGGAGGACCATCAGTCAGCTTTGCATAGTGTGCAGCTAGAGTAGGGACAGCTCAGATAGTTTCAGTGTAGTGTAGTGAGACCGTCTCATTCATACATACATTAGTGTATATGTAGAGTAGGGACAGCTCAGATAGTTTCAGTGTAGTGTAGTGAGACCGTGTCACTAATCTTTACATTAGTGTATAGCTAGAGTAGGGACAGTTCAGATAGCGTCAGTGTAGTGAAGGTTGAACACCATCTATTTGATTGCGTTACTGCAAGTTTAATGCCACTTACTTCTGTGTGCGTTACTGCCAGTTTAATGATATATACTTCTGTGTATGTTACTGCCAGTTTAACGCCATATAGTTCTGTGTGCGTTACTGCCAGTTTAGCCTAATTTACTTCTGTGTGCGTTACTGCCAGTTTAACGCCATATAGATTTGTGCGTTACTGCAAGTTTAATGCCATTTACTTCTGTGTGCGTTACTGCCAGTTTGACGCCATATAGTTCTGTGTGCATTACTGCCAATTTAACACCATATAGTTTTGTGCGTTACTGAAAGTTTAACGCCATATAGTTCTGTGTGCGTTACTGGCAGTTTAACGTAATTTACTTCTGTGTGCGTTACTGCCAGTTTAACGCCATATAGTTTTGTGTGTTACTGCAAGTTTAATGTCATATAGTTTTGTGTGCGTTACTGCCAGTTTAACGCCATTTACTTCTGTGTGCATTACTGCCAGTTTAACGGCATATAGTTTTGTGCATTACTGCAAGTTTAACGCCATATAGTTATGTGTGCGTTACTGCCAGTTTAACGCCATATAGTTTTGTGCACTACTGCAAGTGTAATACCATTAACTTCTGTGTGCGTCACTGCCAGTTTAACACCATATAGTTAGTGTATATGTAGAGTAGGGACAGCTCAGACAGTTCCAGTGTAGTGTAGTGAGGCTGTGTCACTAATCTTTACATTAGTATATAGCTAGAGTGGGGACAGTTCAGATAGCGTCAGTGTAGTGACGGTTGAACATTGTCTATTTGATTGCGTTACTGCAAGTTTAACGCTATTTACTTCTGTGTGTGTTACTGCCAGTTTAACGCCATATAGTTCTGTTTGCGTTACTGCCAGTTTAACATCATTTACTTCTGTGTGTGTTACTGCCAGTTTAACACCATATACATTTGTGCATTACTGCAAGTTTAACGCCATTTACGTCTGTGTGCATTACTGCCAGTTTAATGCCATATAGTTCTGTGTGAGTTACTGACAGTTTAACACCATATAGTTCTGTGTGCGTTTCTGGCAGTTTAACGCCATTTACTTCTGTGTGCGTTACTGCCAGTTTAATGCCATATAGTTTTGTGTTACTGCAAGTTTAATGCCATTTACTTCTGTGTGCGGTACTGCCAGTTTAACGCCATATAGTTCTGCGTGCGTTACTGCCAATTTAACACCATGTAATTTTGTGCATTACTGAAAGTTTAAGAGCACCTCTATAGGTTTACGGTGGGAAGGCGCTACTGACACCCAAAAAGTAATTTTTCTGCACCTGTTTGATAGGTGCATATCATTGCAACTTTTTACAGCAAGGCCAATTCTTGCTTTCATCAAGAGTACCTCTATAGGGTTATGGTGGGAAGGCACCCCCGACACCCAAAGAGTAATTTTTCTGCACCTGTTTGACAGGTGCATATCATTGGAATTTTTTTTACAGAAAGGCAAATTCTTGCCTTCATGAAGAGCACCTCTATAGAGTTATGGTGTGAAGGCACGACCCACACACAAAGCCTAATTTTTCTGCACAGGTTACTTCTATCCAAAGTCAAAGTGACACCAGAATTTATCCAAAAAATCTCTAAACTTGTTCCCAGTGCACTACATTGTGGCCTCATCATACACACTGGCTCCCCAGCTGTTGCTGAGCAAAATAAAGGCAGCTTGCAGGAAAAAATTCATTTTTTTGGCTTTATAAATGCAATTATTGCTGCAGCAGATTCTAAACAAGGTACATATCTGCCACATTACAGGTAAAATAAGGGAATCCCCCAGGCACTATATTGGAAGGAATGTTTCACTTTTATGCTTTCACTTTAAAAATCTAAAAAAAAATCACTGCTCATTTAAAAATTAAGTTTTTACAAACTTTTTTTCATTGATACATGTGCCAGAGGGCAGGACCCGGACCCCTATAACCATTGTATGCCCAATTACTTGCATATAAGCCTTCAAAATGGGCACCTTTGATTTTTGACATTCGGGTCCCATTGACTTTAATGTGGTTTGTTATTCGGGTCCGAACTGTCGCAGTGTTTGAAAGTTTTGGTGCGAACAGAACAGGGGTCCATTCGGCCCATCCCTACTAGCCAGCTCCTCTGCAACAGACATCCACTGTTTGTCTTTGGCCCAGGTAGGAAGGGTGCACGCCTCCTGGACACCAGAGACCTTTGCAGCCTTACTATTCTTAAACAGTGTACATGGCATTTTGTTCAGCACAAGCAACAAAACACACCACAGAAAACAGGTCTGCTTCAGTTGAAATTTTAGTGCAAATCCTGGCACGGGCCACAAAACATTTTGCTTGCGTCTATCTAGTAAGGTTACTTGCGGTAAAACCAAGGAAGCTTAGACTTCTGTAGTGTATCAATGCTTTACCAAACAATAAATCTGCACATACAACTGTAGGATACAACACAACACAACACATACCTTACAAAAATATGCCTACAAATATAAGCATGTACAATATGTAAACTAAATAAGATACTCAACTTAGGGGTCAAGATGTAATGTCCTTCTCTGCTCAGTCCAACTCAAAATGGCGCCAAAGTTTTCCAGCACATGCCAGCCATGTCTTCTCTCGTCCTTCCAAAAACACCCCCTTTGTCTCCATATGCTTGTTTCAAAACCCCCAAGCCCATCTTACCAACTTCCTGTACATACCATCTTCATGCAGAGAACTTCCTCTCTTGCCATCCAACTGCTATATTTACATATCAATGGAGGGGGAAGGGGGAAGCCTGAAATATGATGTAAGAGTGTTCTGCGCAGATGGGTGGGAATGCTCTGTTTATATTAGAGCTGCTGCCTCCACCAAAAAACTTTACCTAGGTGTAGTTTTCTGATAAACATGTGCAAATTATTGGTGGAATTGGTGCTGCACTGTATTGACTGCTACCAGGTGTTCTAATAGGCACTGTAATAAAGACCAAAGTACATATAACCCCCAGATGGGGAGAACTCACTAGAGAATGATGGTATAATAAAATAAGTAGACTAAGTTAGTATGTAGGATAGGGGATGATAAAGTGTCATGGGGTTTATGTGATACTAATAGTCCTAAATGGTAAACAAATGTGTATACCTATACTATTATATGCTTAAAGGTCCCAAGTGCTATGCAAAAATAATTAAATATATTAATGTCAATATAAATAGTAAAGCGAATATAAAGTGCTAGGTGCTGCGCCAATTGAAATGATATAAATAATATAGCAAAAAATCAATCCAAGCAATCAAAATGAATCCAACCCAGTGCTAGGTGCCATACAATCAGTAGCCAGTGTGTGGTACCTACTGATATATAGATAGAAATATAAATGCAAACAATATAGCATAAACCAGTCCAAACACTCAAACTAAATCTGACACAGCGCTAAGTGCCATGCATTCAGTGACCAGTGTGATGGTAAATATCCTGGAAAAAAAGTATTTTTAAAGTGCTTTTGTAGCAAACAGTCCACTGTGATATCTTCTAGGCGTGATATAAGGTGATTTCAATATACACTCCACTCGTGGTACACCCCGTGTTCCGTGCTCCCCTAATGCCCAGAACACTCACCGAGCAGATGTCCCCACTAAGGGGTGCTTCGTAGTGAACAAAATCTTAGATTGAAGCCATAGTCCTCCCCACCGTAGGCATGTAAAGATAAAGAGCCGTATCTTGTGTAGTAGGTTTCAAATTTAAGCTATTTATTAATGTCGCACGTTATACACTCACATTTCAGCAGAAAAATCAAGCTTGTGTAAACCATCTGACGGAGGTCCACCATGTTGTATGCGTTCCACCGCAGATGAACGATTAGCCAGAAGTGACATCAGCACGTATGGTACCGCCCATACGTGCTGACGTCCCTTCTGGCTAATCGTTCGTCTGCGGTGGAACCCAGACAACAAGGGGGAAGCCTGGCTTCCCTGAAAGCATAGGGTCTTAAAATCAAACTCTATATTATTTTTTTAAAGTCATTAATATCCGTAGCAACACAGCAAGTCAGAGCCATCTGAGGAAGTACTAATGACATCTAGGAATGTACTTGGCTGAATAGAGCTATGGAGGGGGGCATAGTTACAGTTAATCAGGTTGAAAAAAGACACAAGTCCATCTAGTTTAACCAATAAAAAAAAATATATATATATATAACCATACAATCCCATATACACAATCCTTCACCCACAGTTGATCCAGAGGAAGGCAAAAAACCCCAGCAAAGTATAATCCAATTTGCTATAGCGGGGGGAAAAAAATCCTTCCTGATCCTCTGATCGGATTTTCGCTGGATCAACTATACTTAAAAATGTTAGTACCCAGTTATATTATTTACTTTAAGGAAAGAATACAGGCCTTTTTTAAAGCAATCTACTGTGCTGGCCATAACAACCCCTGGAGGGAGTCAATTCCACAGCTCTAACCGTGAAGAAACCTTTCTGTATTTGCAGATGAAATCTTTTTTCCTCTAGACGTAAAGAGTGCCCCCTTGTTATTTGTGATGACCTTAAAGTTAATAACTCAACACCAAGTTCACTATATGGACCACTTATATATTTGTACATGTTGATCATATCCCCCCTTCATCTCCTCTTCTCAAGAGAGAATAAATTCAGTTCCTCTAATCTTTCCTCATACCTGAGCTCCTCCATGCCTCTTATTAGTTTGGTTGTCCTTCTCTGCACTTTCTCCAGTTGACGATATCCTTTTTGAGAGCTGGTGCCCAAAACTGAACTGCATATTCCAGATGAGGTCCTACTAATGATTTGTACAAGGACAAAAGGATGTCTCTATCTCTGGAGTCCATACCTCTCTTAATACACAAAAGGATTTTGCTTGTTTTGGAAACCGCAGCTTGGCATTGCATGCCATTATTAACCACTTCAGCCCCGGAAGGATTTCCAGCTTTAGGACCGGAGCCCTTTTTGCGATTCGGCGATGCGTCGCTTTAACTGACAATTGCACGGTCGTGCGACGTTGTACCCAAACTAAATTTGTGTCCTTTTTTTCCCACAAATAGAGCTTTCTTTTGGTGTATTTGATCACCTCTGCATCATTTCTGATCTATATATAAACAAAAAGAAACAAAAGAAGAGCAACAATTTTGCAAAAATACCCAAATTTCTTACTTTTTCCTAAAATACAAATCCAAAAAAAAATATAAAAAAAATTTTTTTCATCGGTTTTGGCCAATTTATATTCTTCCTCATATTTGCGATAAAAAAAATTGCAATCGGCGTTTATTGATTGGTTTGCGCAAAAGTGGTCGCGTTTACGGATGATGAGAATTCATTTCTGGGGTTTTTATTTTTTATTTTTTTTTTACTAATAATGGTGGCAATCTGCGATTTTTTGCGGTACTGCAATATTTCAGCGGACATGTCGGACTATTTTGACACTTTTTTGGGACCATTGGCATTTATACAGCGATCAGTGCTATAAAAATGCACTGATTACTGTGTAAATGCCATTGGCAGTGAAGGGGTTAACCTGCAGGGGGCGCTCTAAGGGTTAACTATGTTCCCTGGGCATGTTCTAACTGTATGGGGGCTGCACTATCTGGGGAAGGGAAGTGGTCACAGCCTTCACGTATAGGAAGGCTGTGATCACAGCCCTTCCCCCTCACACAGAGCGGAGGTCCGTGTTTACATACACGGACCTCCGCTCCTTCGCTCCGGGGGGGCCATCGCGGGTAGCCGGCGGCAATCGAAGCCGCCGCACCCGCTCCCTGGCCCTCCCCGAACACAGTGAGCGCACGGGCGCGCCTCCGGCGGCGCGCGCGCGCTCACTAAACTCGTTCCCGCAGCCGCCGTCGTATGACGGCGTTTTGCGGGAACGAGCCACTTTGCCGCCGTCAGATGCCAATCGGCGGTCGGCAAGTGGTTAAGTTTATGATCTACCAAAACCCCCAGATCCTTCTCCACTATGTACTCCCCCTAGTATGTATGATGCATGCATATTCTTAGCCCCCAAAATGCATAACTTTACATTTATCAGCATTAAACCTCATTTGCCACATAGTTGCCCAAATAGACATGCATTGTGGTCTTCTTGTAAGTTGGAGACATACTGTAAGGATGTTATTCCACTGCATATGCTATATCATTTATAAATATATTGAAAAGTAAGGGTCCCAACACTGAACCTTGGGGTACACCACTGATAACCTTAGACCATTCAGAGTAATAATCATTAACCACTACTCTCTGAATTCTGTCTTTTAGCCATAGAAATGGAGACTTGTATACTATAGAATGCACCTTGTTATTCCCCGGTGACAGAGCATGATACTTTACCTTGTTAATCCCGGGCAGAATACTACAGAATCTAGTATACAGGGAAATGGGTCCCCAACACTGTGGTGCTTCCAAAGAGAGGAGAGCAAAGTAAACATGACTTCTTAATTATCTGCTGGCATTCTGTGTCTGAGTGACTGTTACAGAAGGTTTTGCTCTTATGTATGGCAATGTGAGTTGAGTTCTGTCAGTACGCCAATGTGATGTTACATGTCACTGCCATCTTTGAAGAGCAACAGTAAAGTGTGGCAACTATAACATCTGTGTGGACATTCCTTTCTTGTGAATATAAAGGCAAATAGCCAGGGATGTCGTGGGAAGGCCTCTGGAAAGGTGTTGGACACAAAATGGCCACAAACTACAAGCCATGTTTATGGGGATAATTATATTTTTTAGTGCACATCATTACCCATTTACACTCTATTTTCTAGCCACCATCCTGGCAGACCATGCTGGACAGTCCTATTTGACCATTTTTTCACTTGTCCTATTTTGTGCAGCAAGCCCATTTTGGATCCTTTACCCACAGCTCCCGGGTCAGACGGTGCTGGTGGCTACTGGTGCGACCTTGGCATGCAGCATCCTGCATCTTTGTGAATATGGATCCCTTATTCTGATTCCCACATTTCAATCTATGTGATACATTTCCATGTTCATTTATATGTTATTTTTTTAACCATTTCTACTTTTTAGATTATGTCTATGCATCAACCCCTGAAGAGTGAGACTGAACTTACGAAACGCATTGGGTCACCATAGATGTTATGACACACTTACTATGGACTATTTGATTACTATATGTAACCATGGATTTGTACAAATGGGCCAACCGTTTGGCATTTGACACCTTTTTCCAGTTTTATTGCTGGCTTATACTTAATAAACCTGTACTATGTTTTTATTACTGGGTGTGTGGCGCTTCATCTAAAGTCCCAATGGGCGGAACTCTCCATTTGTATGTACAACCAGGATGGAGGCGCCTCGCAGAGTACTACAAACCATATGCTGTTATTTGATTTTTTTGGTGATGGGGATAAGGGTCTCTTTTCCACAACCCTGACAAGTGGTTTTGGGGGTGTGCGGGCAGGGGGCTTATCAGAATCTGGAAGCCTCCCCTAACAAGGGGTGCCCCAGATCCCCCCCCCCCCCGAATTGTGAATGAGAATTGTGTACATAGTACCCCTGCTCATTCACCCCTAAAAAATGTGTAGTGCAAAAAAAGACAATAGACAGTTTTTGACTGTCTACTTCCCTTATTTAAAAAATAAAAATAAAACTCCACCAGTGTATATCCATCATCAACCACGATGCCTGCCACCACCGTGGACGTGAAAAAAGAAAAAAAAATCTACAGTCTCAACGAAGGCTCCCGCCATCTGCCCGCTCTGCCGTCTGACAGCTCTTAAAAAGGGGCGTGGCCACCTGGCGATGTCACCGGATGACCCCGCCCTTTGTGACATCACCAACCCAGCATGCCCCTGACTGGTGACATTGCAGGGTGGCCACGCCCCTTCATTATTTAAGAGCTGTCAGACTTCGGAGCTGGCAGATGGTGGGGGCCTTCGTTGGGACCGGAGGCTTTCTTTTGGCGGTAGGCATCGTGATTGACGATGGATCTACACCGGGGCACAGTTATTTTGATTTTTTAATAAAGGAATTGTCAAAAACTTGTGTTGTGTTTTTATTTACTTTTTACTCTTTTTTGGGGAATGAGTAAGGGTACTATGAACCCCATACTCATTCACATAGGGGAATCGGGATCTGGGGGCCCCTTCTTATTCATTTTTGGCATGGGGTTACCCTTGAAATCCATACCAGACCCGAAGGGTCTGGTATGGATTGAGGGGAACCCCCACGCTGTTTTTTTTAAGAATTTTTAATTACCGCCAGGCCCGGACTGACCATAGGGCAGACTGGGCATTTGCCCCGGTGGGCCGGGGCTGCCCCCTCTGTGGCCAGGTGATGACCGGGCCGCACGGCAGGAGATAAGCGGTGACCGTGGCCTTGACAGGGTTAACACAGGCTGCGGCCGCTCACCTACCGCTATGCAGCCGTGCCTGTCTCCTCCGAGGTTAATGGCTGAGCTGTGTGTGGGCCGATCCTGGGTGGGTGAACCCGCTCAGTGAATCAGTGGCTGTGCTGTGACAGGGGATAGGCGAGCCACGGGATGTCAGCGTATCTCCCCCGTTCACCCCCTCCTTCTCCTGTCAGTAGTAGAGATGAGAGAGCGGCTCTCATCTTGTTCGCCGCCCAGCATAGTGCCCTGTTTGCTTCCCTTCCCATTGGCCACAGCGGAGGGCCAATCAGAAGAAGCTAGAGGAGCACCATGCTACATGTGGTCCCGAAAAACTGCCAGCCCCATTGTTGTCCACAGGCAGCAGACTTCAGCCCCCAGCATGCACTCTGCTGGGGGAAAGATTGAGAGCCTGGAACCGAGGAAGAAGCTACAGATGACTGCTACAGGAAAAAGAGAGGACTGTGCTGGGGGAAGCCAGAGAAAGAGCCACGCTGCTCCCGCACCACCAGAGAGAGCACCACGCTGTAACCAAACCACCAGAGAGAGCGCCATGCTGTACCCGCACCACCAGAGAGAGTGCCACGCTGTACCTGCACCACCAGAGAGAGCACCACGCTGTACCTGCACCACCAGAGAGAGCCACGCTGTACCTGTACCACCAGAGAGAGAGCCACACTGTATCCGTACCAGAAGAGGGAGCGCCACGCTGTACCCGCACCACCCAGGTCGGTCTTTAATATTGATTGGACCCTGGGCAAACATTTTCTTGGGCCCTCCCCCCATGCAATTTCACTCTCCACTTGCTCTGAGACATACAATAATTAGCAGCTAGACTCAAAATCAGTTTACTGAATCAGATCAGGCAGTGATTGCGATTGGTTGCCAGAGGTTACAGCATATCATTACCGCTTACTGACTGGTTGCTAGAGGTTACAGCACACATTACGGCTCACTGATTACTGCTTGTTTGGTTGTTAGAGATTACTGTACATCAATACTGCTCACTGATTGGTTGCTAGAGGTTACTGCACATCATTACTGCCCACAGATTGGTTGCTAGAGGTTACAGCACATCATCTCCTCACTGCCTGAACACCATGGACTGGGGATCGCAAAGTCGCTTTCCTGACACCACAGAAACATGCTGCCGTTTAGCAGATATACAGCAGTGCCACCAATTATTAATGACTCTCTCACGCATCTGCTGACATGTGCTGTGGACTTTCAAGCATGCCTTTGTCTCCTCCGTGGGCAGCATTCAGTATAGGTGATGGTGAATATGACCTCAGGGGGGTATGATATACATATGAATGCCGCCTTTATTTACATATCAATGCAGCTGGCCGCCACTATTTACATATGAATGCTGCCGCTATTTACATATCAATGACGGTTATTTACATGTAAACATATGGTCTGCAGGTGAGTCATCTGTACAGAACAATAGGGCAGAGTTGGGCAGCTTTAGTAGCAGCATTTCATATCGGGACACAGCACAGGACTAAAACTTCAAGGGACAAGGGAATTTAAACCAAGATAGTTGGCAAGTATGAGGCAGCTGCTTTGGGCCCCACAACAATGACAGGGCCCAGGGCAGCTGCCCCTTTTGCCCTGCCTTAAAGGCGGCCCTGGCACCATCAGAGATAGCACCACGCTGTACCCGTCCACCAGAGAGAGCCACACTGTACATATACCACCAGACAGAGAGCCACGCTGCACCCACACAATCAGAGAGAGCGCCACGCTGTATCTGCACCACCAGAGAGAGAGCCACGCTGTACCCACACCACCAGAGAGAGCGCCATGCTGTACCAGCACCACCAGAGAGAGCACCACGATGTGCCGGCACCACCAGATTTGTCACACTCAGTAATACATATTCCTGTTGTTTGCAGAATCCCCTGTCTATGCTTTCCATCCAGGGCAGCCCCTCCGCCCTGTGCCTTTGGTCCTGTTTCTCGGGGTGGTACCTGGATCCCCGATGTGGGGTGGTGGGCATGGCCATCTGTCAGTCCCCCCTATCCAGAGGGCTTCTACTATCTTTATTTTATTTTAGCTGTTACTCCAAGAAGTTGTGGGGCGTCA
The DNA here is from genome assembly GCA_018402905.1 of Glandirana rugosa. Taxonomy (NCBI): domain Eukaryota; kingdom Metazoa; phylum Chordata; class Amphibia; order Anura; family Ranidae; genus Glandirana; species Glandirana rugosa. The sequence continues at coordinate 519,002 of BLSH010242170.1, forward strand.
TGGTGCCACCACTGTGGTAAGTATAGCCCTTTCCTTATATGACAACACTGGCAAAACATTTGTTATATTGTATAATATGTATACAGGCGGTCCCCAGGATACAAACAAGACAGAGTCTGTAGGTTTGTTCGGGACACAGCACACAAGTTGAATTTGTTTGTAAGTCGGTACATTTTTTAAGTGTAGCTTCAGTCAAAAAAACTATTTTTAAGCTTTTTGGATAGCATAGGGAAGGGGTAACACCCCTGTAATGTTTGTTTTGCTGTCTATGTTTCTGTTAAAAAGATTTCACCTCACTTCCTGTCCCAATGATAACTGGATTTTGAAAATTTCGGGTTGTTGTGGAAACAAACCTTGGTGATAAAGAATCAGTGGAGACACCTTTTTCCCATAATAACTTTTACAGGAGTGAATTTCCTTTTCTAGGGGTAGATTTTCTCTCACTTCTTGTTGTCTACCTCCGTTTGTAAGTTGGAGTCGTTTGTAAGTCGGATGTTTGTAACTAGGGGACCGCCTGTATTCTGTCTTTTCTCTTTTTCTCACAGAAAATATTGATGCTGAGTATAATATGCGGCACCTCTGATGAAGGTTACTTTTCTGAAATGCATTAGGTGCCATTTTCTCTGCAGTACATTAATATCTTTGCAATTCTTATGGTCTCCAATAGGTGCCATTTTCTCTGTATTACATCAATATTTTTGCTACTCTTATGGTCCCCAACTCTCAATATTACTACTATATGTGTTGATTATCAACAAATTGTTTTAAAATTTTGTATGAAATAAAATATGTTTATATATATATATATATATATATATATATATGTGTGTGTACTGTTTTGTGCCTAAAAAATCTCACCCAGAGGGTTTTTTTCCAAAACTTCAACACTAGAGATGATGGCACTTTTTTAGCTAGATGCTCAGGATACCCCCCTTCTCTTCGCACCACCAGAGAGAGCCATGCTGTACCCGTACCACCAGAGAGAGAGCCACGCTGTAACCGCACCACCAGAGCGAGCACCATGCTGTAACTGCACCACCAGAGAGGGCACCATGCTGTACCCACATAACCAGAGAGAATTATGCTGTACTCGCACCACCAGAGAGAGCGCCATGCTGTACTCGCACCACTAGAGAGAGAGCCACGCTGTACCCGCACCACCAGAGAGAGCCATGCTGCACATGTACCACCAGACAGAGAGCCACACTGTACCCACACCACCAGAGAGAGCGCCACCCTGAACCCACTCCACCAGAAAGAGAGATATGCTGTACCTGCACCATGAGAAAGAGAGAACCAAACTGTACCCACACCACCAGAGAAAGAGCCATGCTGTACCTGCACCACCAGAGAGAGAGAGAGAGTGCCACACTGTACCTGCACCACCAGAGAGGGAGCCACGCTGCTGCCAGCACCACCAGAAAGGGAGCCGCGCTGCTGCCAGCACCACCAGAGAGGGAGCCACACTGCTGCCAGCACCACAAGAGAGGCATGCTGTACCAGCACCACCAGAGAGAGAGTCAGACTGTTTCCCGGTACCACCAGGGAGGTAGGCTGCATTTCATGGGCACTGATAAGCTGCATTTGATGGGCCTTGATAAGCTGCATTTGGTGGGCACTGGCAGGCTGCAATTGGTGGGCACTGATAAGCTGCATTTGATGGGCACTGGTAGGCTGCATTTGATGGGCACTGATAAGGCTGCATTTGGTGGGCACTGGCAGCCTGCAATTGGTAAGCACTGGTAGGCTGCAATAGGTAGGAACTGGTAGGCTGCAATTCATGGGCACTGATGAGGCTGCATTTGGTGGGCACTGATAAGCTGCATTTGGTGGGCACTGATAAGGCTTCATTTGGTGGGCACTGATAAGCTGCATTTGGTGGGCACTGATAAGGCTGCATTTGGTGAGCACTGGTAGGCTGCAATCGGTGGGCACTGATGAGGCTGCATTTGGTGGTTACAGATGAGGCTGCATTTGGTGGTTACAGATGAGGCTGCATTTGGTGGGCACTGGTGAGGCTGCATTTAGTGGACACTGGTATGCTGCATTTGATGCATTGATCTGTTGTATCATTTCTGCAGTTTCTGATCATGTTTTGTCTCTTGTCTGAAGTCTCTGACCATCTCTTGTATCATGTCTGCAGTCTCTGACCATCTCTTTTATCTTGTTTGCAGTCTCTGGCCATCTCTTGTAGTATGTCTGCAGTCTCTGACCATCTCTTGTATCATGTCTGCAGTCTCTGACCATCTCTTGTAGTATGTTTGTAGTCTCTGACCATCTCTTGTAACATGTCTGCAGTCTCTTACCATCTCTTGTAGTATGTTTGACGTCTCTGACCATCTCTTGTATCATGTCTGCAGTCTCTGACCATCTTCTGTACTATGTTTGTAGTCTCGGACTATCTCTTGTATCATACCTGCAGTCTCTGACCATCTCCTGTACTATGTTTGAAGTCTCCGACCATCTCCTGTACTATGTTTGTAGTCTCTAACCATCTCCTGTAGTATGTTTGCAGTCTCTCACCATCTCTTGTATCATGTCTGCAGTCTCTGACCATCTCCTGTAGTATGTCTGCAGTCTCTGACCATCTCCTGTAGTATGTCTACAGTATGTCTGGGGGCTCTTTCTAACAGACTCTCTAACAAGAGCGCTCTCTGTGTCCATTAGAGAGACCCCCCCTCCGGGGGGGAGGGTCTGTGCAAACTCTGATGTAAGGGAGGGGTCTGTGTGGACTCTGATGTAAGGGGAGGTCTGTGTGGACTCTGATGTAAGGGGGGGTCTGTGTGGACTCTGATGTAAGGGGGGTGTCTGTGCAGACTCTGGTGCAAGGGGGGGGGGTCTGTGCAGACTTTGATGAAGGGGGGTCTGGTAAGGGGGGTCTATGCGGACTCTGATGTAAGGGGGGGTCTATGCGGACTCTGATGTAAGGGGGGGTCTTTGCAGACTTTGATGTAAGGGGGGTCTGTGCAGACTCTGATGTAAGGGAGCAGGGGGCCGGAGGAGCTGCACATTGAGTAGAGAGTAAAACTGTGATTACAGAGAAAAGGAGGGGGTGATTGCAGGGGACACTTTAATATAAAGGGGACTGTATTGTAATCATTACAGTGCCCCTTCACAGTGCAGTCCCCTTTATATCACAGTGTCCCTTTACAGTATAGTATGGAGGACCGACACCAGCCACCCCCACGAATGCCTACTGACACCCCTCAACCCCCCCCCCGGGTTCCTGGAAAAATTGGCCGCTCACTCTTAAATGCCAGGGCCTATTTAGGGATGTCGTGGCCGGCTTCCCGGCCTGCTCCTTATCAACCAGCTATTGACGGGGGGCACCTGAGCTATACCGCCTGTGATACCAGCAGCAAAACCCTGGTGATAAATATTGCATAACTAGGTTCCGTTTGTGTTTGTTTAAGGAGAGCCCCACCCAAAAGGGCTTTAAGGACTCGTCCCTCACTGCTCTTGAAGAATTACCACTTTTGAGGAGCGGGTACCCAATCTTGACAAGTACCCACTCCCACTTCTGCTCCAACCACCTGGACGATCAGAAGCAGCAGTTCTCCTCCCTCCCTCCTCCCCTGCAGTCTTCTGGGACATGTGACAGGTCCCAGAGGACTGCTTGACCATTCACAATGCGCAGTGCTGCTCGCACCCAAATGTGAAGCCACAAGCTGTCACAGCCGGGTGCCCATAGTTAAGATGCCAGTGCCGATGAAAGAAGAGTGCAGGTGGAACTGGCTAGGGTGAGCACGCTGCTGGATAATGGGACAGGTGAGTGGCTGTTTTTTAAAAGTCAGCAGCTACAGTTTTCGTAGCTGTTGATTTATTTTTTTTACAGGAGCCTGGAGCTCGTCTTCAACAGCTTACCGCATGTTTTTTTACAATATTTACCGGCACATTTTTCATTTTGCGTTAAATAACGCTCAATTGTTTTTTGGGTTTTTTTGTGTATTGGACTTTTTTTTAAAGCGCGTGCAATGAATTATGCAAATGAATCACATGAACGTATTAAGACTTACGGTAATCTTTAGTGAGTTGAGCCAAAACTCTGTTATAGCTTTGTTCATGGCTTGAGCAGACACCTTCAGTATCACTTTTTTCTTAAAAAGAGAATGTTCAGTTGGACAAAACCAAAATCCTACCCTAGAGTATGTACTTTTCCCATTGGTTTCCATTTCTAAACACATTTAGCTAATGTTGCTCTGATGTCGATGATGCCTTTAAGGCCTCATACACACGGACGTTTCTAAAAAAATAAACAAAACGTCGTGCCCGACGTCAAGGAAAAAAAGTCGGCGTCTTTCGGCGTTATGCATTGGCGTTTTTGAGCGTTAGTGAGCGTCGGCGTCAATAGGCATTTTTTAAAAAAAAATCATCCCTCTGCTATTTTTCAACCTAAAAACATTGGCGTCAAAAAACGCCGGAAAACGCCGGTATAATAATAGGTGGCATATGGTGGCATATGTTGGCGTTTCTTGGCATATTGTGGCGTCGGCGTCAAAAAACGTCAAAATGTTACAGCCTCAGAACGCGATGGCCATGGGTTCTACTTTCTGCTCACTAACGCCGACGCCACCTACAGCTCAGAAACGCCAACGTTTTTATGGGGCCATTGACTAACATGGAGAGCTGCAAAAAACGCCAGAAAACGCCGGCGTCAAAAAACGTCCGTGTGTATGAGGCCTTAGTGTAAGATCCAAACAATCTTATTCAATCTAGCAACAAACAGCTTTCTGAATTTCATTATTATTATTATTATCATTGAACTTTTGAATCTTAGGCCTTAATTTTCTAAATAAGTACAAAATGTTTACTTACCTTAGTAACACAGGTTGATTTACTAAAGGAGTAGAGGCTGTTTACTTAACCACTTGCCGACCGCCGATCGGAGATTGACGGCGGCAAAGTGGCTCTGTAACGCAAACCGCCGTAATATGACGGCGGCTGCATTACAGACATACTGTGAGCGCGCGCGCGCCGCCGGAGGCGCGCGCGCTCACTGTGTTCGGGGGGGGCCAGGGAGCGGGTGCGGCGGCTTCGATTGCCGCCGGCCACCCGCGATGCCCCCCCCCGGAGCGAATGAGCGAAGGTCCGTGCATGTAAACACGGACCTCCGCTCTGTGTGAGGGGGAAGGGAAGTGATCACAGCCTTCTCGTACATGAAGGCTGTGATCGCTTCCTTTCCCCAGCTAGGCAAGTCCCCCTACAGTAAGAACACGCCCAGGGAACACAGTTAACCCTTAGAGCGCCCCCTGCAGGTTAACCCCTTCACTGCCAATGGCATTTACACAGTAATCAGTGCATTTTTATAGCACTGATCGCTGTATAAATGCCAATGGTCCCAAAAAAGTGTCAAAATAGTCCGACATGTCCGCTGAAATA
>BLSH010242170.1:608756-620721 GCA_018402905.1 Glandirana rugosa
CTTCATTTACGTAATGGACGTCTACCGACCAATGACCAACACCACCAATTTGACGATTTGACACTTCTACAAGGCGACGAACTACTTCCACTAACCGATTAGCAGAGTCAACAGTCACTACTTTACGACGACCATTCTTGACTGACTGACGAACACGGATCCAATCTTCTACACTTATGTAACCAACTACTACCAACTTATGAACTACACCGTCACGGTCATCTCGACGATTTATGTCGCACCGATGAACACAGTTCATCGCATCTACAATAACTTGACCGACTTCCACTAACCGATTAACAGAGCCATAAGTCACTGAGACGATTAGCCAATCACCTTCATCAAGCAGCGGAACATCTTCACAGTTTAGCAGTTTAACCACCACAACCAGTAACCAGCCATCTGCAGGTAATGCATTTACTTCTGTCACAGAACTGCCCAGCCAATCAATTGCAACAAGTGGCATAACAACATTTAATAACCCCAGTACACAGTCCTCATCAGCCAACACTGAAACATTTTCTAGTCTTGGGGCATTCAGCAGCTCACCTATATCTACTGGAACCAGTAGCCAGCCACTTACTGGTACTATAGAGCCAAGCAGTCAATCAGTTATAACCAGTGACATCCCAACCATAAGTGTAACTAATAATCAATCCCCTAAAATAATAAATACTGTTTCGAGCACTAGTTATTCCACACCAGCTTCAAATACTGAAAACAGTAGTACATTAACATCAGGCAACACATTTATACCTTCCACTATTCTTTCCACATCTTCAACTACAGCAACATTTTCCAGTAGTCACACTGCTTCAACTAATAATGTTGTTTCATCAGCTACAGACACAAGTAGCATATCTGCAGCTGGAAACACACAAACTTCAAATACAATAAGTGTCATCCAGTCATCTCCATCAGGCACCACAGTGACATCTTCGACTGGTACTCTAATGTCAAGTATCACTGAAACATTGGCCACCACAGCAACCGGTAGTGAAACAGCATCTATTCATTTTTCTACTTCAAACACTGGAAGCAGCAGCAGTTCATTTCTATCAGGGACCTCTGAGGTTCTTTCTTCTAGCACTCCAATCTCAACCCCAACTAAGACAACTGTATTTATTACAGAAACTAGTGCCACATCATCTTCAAATACTGGAAGCAGCAGCATATTATCATCGAATGCTCCAACATCAACCTCTACTGGGCCATCTTCCAGTACTGTAACATTAAACAGTCAAACACTTTCTACTCTTAGCCCTTCAGTGTCAGCAGACACATCGACAAATAGCCCACCAAGTGTTTATACTGCAACTTCCAATACTGTAAGCATTAGCCAATCCTTACCATCATCACCTACAGCCTACTCCACTGGAGCTGCAACAGCAACCAGCAGTTTACCACCATCTATCAGCTCTGAAACATTTTCAAGTCTGGGCACAAGTGGTCAAACTCTATCCAGTAACTCCGCTTTTACTGCCAAAACAAGTAACCAACCAACCACAATCAATGTTTTCACATCTTCTATTTCTGAACCAAGCAGCCAGTCTATCGAAACCAGCAGCATATTAACCATGAATACAGGGACAAGTACCCAATCACCTTCGGCCAGTTCAATAACATCTTCGCTACTTGACACAAGTAGCCATGCTGTATTTAGCAGCTCCACTGGAACTTCCACATCAAGAATTCAACCATCATCAACCAATGTATTCACATCTTCTAATCTAGGTGCAAGCAGTCAGTCAGTTCTTACCAGCAGCACTTCATCACTGACAACTGAGACGATTAGCCAATCACCTTCATCAAGCAGCGGAACATCTTCACAGTTTAGCAGTTTAACTACCGCAACCAGTAACCAGCCATCTGCAGGTAATGCATTTACTTCTTCTGTCACAGAACTGCCCAGCCAATCAATTGTAACAAGTGGCATAACAACATTTAATAACCCCAGTACACAGTCCTCATCAGCCAACACTGAAACATTTTCTAGTCTTGGGGCATTCAGCAGCTCAACTATATATACTGGAACAAGTAGCCAGCCGCTTACTGGTACTATAGGGCCAAGCAGTCAATCAGTTGTAACCAGTGGCATACCAACCATAAGTGTAACTAGTGTTCCCGCATCTTCAACTACAGCAACATTTTCCAGTAGTCACATTGCTTCAACTACTAATGTTTCATCAGCTACAGACACAAGTAGCACATCTGCAGCTGGAAACACACAAACTTCAAATACAATAAGTGTCATCCCGTCATCCCCATCAGGCACCACAGTGACATCTTCGACTGGTACTCTAATGTCAAGTATCACTGAAACATTGGCCACCACAGCAACCGGTAGTGAAACAGCATCTATTCATTTTTCTACTTCAAACACTGGAAGCAGCAGCAGTTCATTTCTATCAGGGACCTCTGAGGTTCTTTCTTCTAGCACTTCAATATCAACCCCAACTAAGACAACTGTATTTATTACAGAAACTAGTGCCACATCATCTTCAAATACTGGAAGCAGCAGCATATTATCATCGAATGCTCCAACATCAACCTCTACTGGGCCATCTTCCAGTACTGTAACATTAAACAGTCAAGCACTTTCTACTCTTAGCCCTTCTGTGTCAGCAGACACATCGACAAACAGCACACCAAGTGTTTATACTGTGACTTCCAATACTGTAAGCATTAGCCAGTCCTTACCAGCATCACCTACAGCCTACTCTACTGGAGCTGCAACAGCAACCAGCAGTTTACGGCCATCTATCAGCTCTGAAACATTTTCAAGTCTGGGTACAAGTTTTAATAACCCCAGTGCACAGTCCTCATCAGCCAACACTGAAACGTTTTCTAGTCTTGGGGTATTCAGCAGCTCAACTATATCTACTGGAACCAGTAGCCAGCCACTTACTGGTACTATAGTGCCAAGCAGTCAATCAGTTGTAACCAGTGGCATACCAACCATAAGTGTAACTAGTGTTCCCGCATCTTCAACTACAGCAACATTTTCCAGTAGTCACATTGTTTCAACTATTAATGTTTCATCAGCTACAGACACAAGTAGCACATCTGCAGCTGGAAACACACAAACTTCAAATACAATAAGTGCCATCCAATCATCCCCACCAGGTACTCCAGTGACATCGTCTACTGGTACTCTAACATCAAGCACCACTGCAATATTGGCCACCACAGCAACAAGCAGTCAAACAGCATCTACTATTTTTTCTACTTCAAACACTGGAAGCAGCAGCACAGTTCTACCAGGGACCTCTGTGTTTCCTTCTACTAGCACTTCAATCTCAACGCCAACTAAGACAACTTTATTAGAAATCATATCATATTCAAATACTGGAAGCAGCATATTATCATCGGGTACTCCAACATCAACCTCTGCTGGGCCATCTTCCAGTACTGTGACATTAAACACTCAAACACTTTCTACTCTTAGCCCTTCAGTTTCAGCAAACACATTGACAAATAGCACACCAAGTGGTTATACTTCAACCAATACTGTAAGCTTTAGCCAGCCCTTATCATCCACTGGAGCTGCAACATCAACTGGCACTGGAACTTCTTCTGTTAATGTAACAACAAGCAGTCAAACAGCTTCTACAGTTACCACTGCAAGTCCGATAATCACATTGCCAGGAAGCACACCTACTGCTGGGCATACATCAGCTTTAAATACTGGAAGCAGCAGCATGCAGTCATCAGGTATCACATATCAAGCTTCATCTGGTACTCCTACATCAACTGCCGCGGGGACATCTCTTAGTACTTCTGCAGCAAATGGCCAAACCCTTTCTACAATTACCAATTCAGCATCATCAACTACTTTGTCAGGTAGCACACCTACAACAATTTACCCATCAATTACAAACTCTGCACACAACAGCCAGTCATCCACATCATCACCACTGATATCTTCTTCTGTAACTCAAGGATCAACTACTGCTGGTACATCTTCCAGTACATTAGCACCAAGCAGCCTAACACCTACTATTAACACTTCAGTTTTATCAACTACATTGTCAGGTAGCACACCTACAGCTGGGCACACATCTGTTTTTGTAAGCAACAGCCCATCATCAACATCTTCACCACTGACATCTTCTCCTGGAAAACAAACATCAACTGCCCCTGGAACTTTTAGTACTCTAGCAACAAGCAGCCAAACACCTTCTATCATTACAAATACCATTTTATCAACTACTTTGTTTGGTAGCACACCTACCACTGATCACACATCAGCTTCAAATACTGGAAGTAGCAGCAAGCTGCCATCAGGTGCCCCATTTATAGCTTCAACTGGGACTCCAACATCAATCGCCACTGGGACATCGTTTGGTAATTTGGCAACAAGCAGCCAAAACCCTTCTACTGTTAACCATGTAGTTTCATCAAGCACATTGGCAGGTAACACATCTACAACTGGGCAAACATCAATTTCAAATAGTGTAAACAACAGCCAGTCATCACCATCATCACTACTAACATCTTCTACTGGAACTCAAGCATCAACCACTACTGTGACATCTTCTAGTACATTAGCAACAAGTAGCCAAACAGCTTCTCCTATGAATACTGCAGCATCTATCAGCACTGTGACCTCTTTCATTACACCATACAATAATCAAACGTCATCGTTTGTATTGACCAGTAGCACACCTACATCAGTCAACACGGTGCCATCTTCCAGTATTGTTACAAACAAAACAACAGCTTCCAGTAGTAACACTGTATCTCCTTCAGCTACTTTAACCACTAGTGAACTAACTTCCCTGAACACAATGTTATCCTTATCTACTGCAACCAATAGCCAGAAGCCATCTTCCAGTATTACTGTACCTCCTTCAACTACTATAATTAATAACTTAACCTCCTCTAATGTAGTTGCACCTTCATCTACTGTGACAAGTAGTACAACGTCCACTAATATTTTTTTATATTCGACAAGTAGTTTGACAAATACTGCAGCAACCCCCACCAAAACAGTGGGGTACTCAGCAACCACTGGCCAGAAGACTTCTAGTACTACTCATGTATCTTCTTCATCTACGCTTACTACTAATAACTCAACCTTCTCTAATAATTCACCATTTATAGTAACAACAACTAGTAGTCAAAATCTATCTATTAGCAATACTGTACCTATATCACCGTCAATTACTTTAACCTCTAAAACATCATCTAGCAACATATTTACCACATCATCTGCTAAAACTACTAATCTGACACCTACCAGTAACACTGTTCCCTTTTTATCTACAGTGTCCACAACTAAGTCAACCTCCAACAACACAGCAACATTTTCAACCCCTGTTACCAGTAGCGCAAACCTTTCCATTAATACTATATCTTATTCAACCACTTTAATCACTACTAAACCAACAAACTTAGTAACTTCTGCCAACACAATGACATCCCCAACCAGCAGCACCAATACCCAGAATCCTTTCATTATTATTTCATCTTCACCTACTACTCTGACCACAAACAATCCAACATCCTACAGCACAGGGACATATTCAGTTACAGTACCCACAAAGCAGACGAGTACAAGTAGCAATGCATCCAGTTTAACTACCATGACTACAAGTAAAATAACTTCCTCTAACACAGTAACCTTTTTAACTAATGCATCCACTAGCCTGGATATTTCCACTGTTAACACTGTCTCTCCTTTAACCAGTAGTAAACTCGCATCTGCTAATACAGCTACAACTTCCTCTATTACAACTAATAGCCAGAAAACTTCAACTACTAACCCTTCTTCTACTTCTACTAATTCAACAGGTATTATCCCAACTTCCAGCAAGACTGTAACAACATCTACTACAACAACCAGTAACAAAACACCTTCCACTATTAGTTCTACATCATTTTCTACTAGTAGTAGTTCTGCAATTTCTTCAACTATGTTAACTAGCTCCACATCCAAAACAACTATTCCAAATACACCATCCACTATCATGTCAACCAGCCATACCAATACAAGCCTCTCAAGTCCAAGTATTCCTTCTACAAGCAGCTCTACAACAAGAACATCAGTGGGAACAAGTTCAAGCACTACTTCTACAAGCAGTCCTTCAACAAGAACTTCAGTGGCAAGCAGTTTAAATACTTCTTCTACAAGCAGTCCTACAGCAAGAACTTCGGTGGCAAGCAGTTCAAATACTTCTACAAGCATTCCTACAACAAGTACATCAGGGACAACCAGTTCAAGCACTACTTCTACAAGCAGTCCTACAACAAGAGCTTCAGTGGCAAGCAGTTCAAATACTTCTACAAGCAGTCCTACAACAAGTACATCAGTGACAGCCATTTCAAGCACTACTTCTACAAGCAGCCTTACAACAAGCACTTCAGTGGCAAGCAGTTCAAATACTTCTTCTACAAGCAGTCCTACAGCAAGAACTTCAGTGGCAAGCAGTTCAAATACTTCTACAAGCATTCCTACAACAAGTACATCAGGGACAACCAGTTCAAGCACTACTTCTACAAGCAGTCCTACAACAAGAACTTCAGTGGCAAGCAGTTCAAATACTCCTACAAGCAGTCCTACAACAAGTACATCAGTGACAGCCAGTTCAAGCACTACTTCTACAAGCAGTCCTACAACAAGAACTTCAGTGGCAAGCAGTTCAGGCACTTCTTCAAGCAGTCCTACAACAAGTACTTCTGTGGCAAGCAGTTCGGGCACTTCTTCTACAAGCAGCCCTACCACAAGAACTTCAGTCACAAGCAGTTCAGGCTCGTCTTCTACAAGCAGTCCTACAACAAGAACTTCAGTGGCTAGCAGTTCAGGCACTTCTTCTACAAGCAGTCCTACAACAAGAACATCAGTGGTAAGCAGTTCAGGCACTTCTTCCACAAGCAGTCCTACAACAAGAACTTCACTGGCAAGCAGTTCGGGCACTTCTACAAGCAGTCCCACCACAAGAAATTCAGTGGCAAGCAGTTCAGGCACTTCTTCTACAAGCAGTCCTACAACAAGAACGTCAGTGGCTAGCAATTCAGGCACTTCTTCTACAAGCAGTCCTACAACAAGAACATCAGTGGCAAGCAGTTCGGGCACTTCTTCTACAAGCAGTCCTACAACAAGTACGTCCGTGACAACTAGTTCAAGCACTACAACTTCAACTAGTATGGCATCAAGTGTAACTGTGAATAAGAGTCAATTTACAACAGCTGGAGGAACCTCAACAGTGACCACTAATACAAAAACGACAAATTCAACTATTGCTGCAAGCACAGGTATGGTCACTATAAATACTAGTAATAGAAAATGAGTAGTGATAGTGAAAAATAAATGAATAATAGGGAAAGAAAAAGAGGGTTTGGGACTTTATATGAAGCACAATGCATGTGCCTCCATCCCTAATTATTGAGATACATAGAAGAAGGGTTTGAGACTTTATATGAAACATGCAGCCAGGGAGGCAATTGAATAATAGGTATTTCTTAAACTGATATTTACTTTGATGGGAATCTTGTTTAAAGTACTGTTTTATATCTATAAGAATTCCAGCAGTGGGACCTCTTCTTTGGAGTTCCCACCTCTGTTTCTGCATTAACAGAGTCATGCTCCCCTTGCTGCATTATCAATAATGTAAAAAAAATGCAAAATCCTACCACTCATGTTCAGAGATCCTGCTGTCACAGTCTCTGAAGAACAAGAGAGTTTTCAGGGAGCTGACCTTCCCAAAGCATGCAATCTCACTGTTTTCCATTTGATTGCAGGATTATCTACCACCGTCATTCCTGCATGGGGCATCATTCTCATATGTCTTGCCGTGATCCTTACCTTAGTGTCAATATTGGCTCTTGGATTTTTGGTAAGTGACCTTAATAGTCATGGAATACATATATACAGTATATCTTATATTTACAGGCTTACAAGCAAAGGCAGAGGTGCATATTATTTATTTTGTTTTCAAGGAACACTATATTTAGACCATGTAAATAAAAGACGTCCATTGAAAGCGCTCACTCCAGTATTAATTTTGTCTAATGCCATTATGTATATCATTTTAATTATAATCACTAATACTACAATTACTAATCATGGTTATATATCTGAGGATGACTGAAATGGGCAACATTTGCTAATTTGAATCTCATTCTTTCTCCTTCAGATTGCCTACTGCATAAGAAGACTCGCTACCACTAGCTATGATGTTTCCAATGTGAGAGTATAAGGATAATCCTAATTACCTTGTTTCATTTTCAACAATGTTTACATTCAACAAAAGCAGTGTTCATGGACTTTTTGGACTAGATTGAACTATCATACAATACGGTGGCATGTTGTAATGGGTGTATTCCTATGACTGAAATTCAGTGATGTGTACTCACTGGGTATGAAAGAGGTCTATTCCTATAGATACGGTGCTACAAGTTCTTGGAATGGTGGTGTCATCTCTATCTACTGAGCACAAGAGGATCTACTAAATACTTCCTTAGACACCACTTTATAATACTGACGCCTACAAATGAATGCAGTGTAATACTCCAAGCATTATATACCTTCAAGATAATCAGATCTAGTGTACCAGCATTTGCCAAGCCTTGTGTAAGATTTATTGAGCAAGAGGTTCAGCCAGGGGGTGGGATGCAATCAAATGGGAAATCAGTGTGAAGGATGATCCTGGTGATCACTGTGTGTCATAATTTTATATATATTTTATATACATTAAATATTGCCTACTTGAAAATACGCCTCTGATGGTCTACAGTGGTATTGCAGGCAAAACCATAGCCAGTCGAGGGGTGGCTTGTATGATATATTGCTGTATAATATATTTATTACTATTTGTAATATTACATGGCTAGAAAGCGGCTATGTGAAAATGAATTAAGATGTATTACATTGAATGCTATATGTTATTATGGATGCATAACTGCACTGTTATATTTTTATACAATAATTAAACTTAACATTACCATGAGCACCATTTTGAGTTTTCAGGGGTGAGGGGGTACAGTCTACTTAATGCATCAACAATAGACATGGAAGTCTTATAAAAAAAAAAAAAAACAACCATTTTCCCTTTTTTGAGGGCCATGTCAGAGGGGCAATTTTGATGCAAAATCTTGGAGGAGAGGCTATAGATCAGGGATAAGCAATTAGCGGACATCCAGCTGTTGCAAAACTACAATTCCCATCATGCCTCTGACTCTGGGAGTCATGCTTGTGGCTGTCAGAATCTTGCTATGCCTCATGGGACTTGTAGTTCTGCAACATCTGGAGGTCCGCTAATTGCATATCCCTGCTATAGATGCACTCCCTTGCTTGCCAGGAATATTGAAAGTGTCACCTGCTAGCAAGGAGTGACATCTTATTTGTCCAGCCAGAGAAAGAGTGCCTCCATTGCAAAAGGTAAGTGGTCTGTTAGAAATTCTGTTTCTACAACTTGCCAGCTGACTGATTGGATGAGGTAGAGATTGTGATGTCACGGCCCCTTCTCTTCACCTTATCCAGAGAATGCTTCACATTCATTGAAAAAAAGCTACAAGGCATGCTATGAATGGTAGAGGTGCTGAGAGAACCCCATCCCCCCCCCTTTCCCCGTGTGCAGAGGGGAAGCCAATCACACAGAACCTGGAAGATCATGACCCTCACTGTATGTAGTACAAACTACTGAAGAAGTGATTTACAGCATCCCCAGTGGCCCACTAGATATTAGATATATACTGTATACTTACTATAAGCCAAGCTGGCCCAATGTAAGTGTTCAAAAAATTCAATTCTTGGAGTTCATCTTTAATAATGCTGTAACACACAGTAGCTCTCAAATGGCTTGCCTTGCGCTATCTGGACCACTGGCCTAAAGCAAACTTTTGTTTTAACCATGCAAGGTAAAGCAAAAAGTTTACTTATCTGCTGCCCTCTCTTTCCTTCACTCCCTAGATACTCCATTCAGCCACCAGAGGTAAAGAAAAATATTTGGCGCCTCCGACTATGCAGAGCATGTGAGTCACTCCTCCTCCTCCCATGTGATAGGGCTGGTGCTCTGTGATTGGCCACTTAGGCACCAAACCCATTCACATGGGTGAGACAGGGAGAGAGTCTGCAGCTCCAAGTTGTCATTTATATGGGTTCACAAGATTTTATGCTGCATAAGCAATATTAAAGGCTCAATCACTTTAAGGCCTCATACACACGGACGTTTGTAAAAAAATAAACAAAACGTCGGGCCCGACGTCAAGGAAAAAAAGTCAACGTTTTTCGGCGTTATGCATCTGCGTTTTTGAGCGTTAGTGAGCGTTGGGGTCAATAGGCGTTTTTTTTTAAAAATCATCCCTTTGCTATTTTTCAACCTAAAAACGTTGGCGTCAAAAAACGCCAGAAAACGCCAGTATAATATTAGGTGGCTTTTGTAGGCGTTTGTTGGCATATTGTGGCGTCGCCGTCAAAAAATGCCAAAACATTACAGCCTCAGAACGCGATGGCTGTGGGTCCTAGTTTCAGCTCACTAACGCCGACGTCATCTACAGCTCAAAAACGCCAACGTTTTTAGGGGGCCATTGACTAACATGGAGAGCTGCAAAAAACGCCAGAAAATGCCGGCGTCAAAAAACGTCCGTGTGTATGAGGCCTAAAGTACATTTGAACCCTGTTTGCTATATTTTAATCCAGTGATCAGATTGTTATTGTCCCTATAAGCCATCTGCAAACATAAATGGCTGCATCCTTCTAATATGTCTGCCTATTCCAATGGAATGACCACCTATTTTGAGTGCAAACAATAGTGATCAGCAGGAAAATTCCATCCTAGGTGATCAACTTCCTGCTCATGAAGGTTCTGCTAGAGAGCATTTGTGATGACCTGCAGACAGACAGAACATTCCTCAATCAACCATAAGATCTCATCCACATGGGCAGAAAAAATGCCACTGTCAGAGGAGTCTGGCATTTTTTATGCCCATGAATGCAGCAGACTGTTATTCAATGTGGCCATGCATATGCAAGTGTTTATGCACATATGTGTGCACAGTGCTCAGGGGCATTAAAAATGGCCCACTGCTGCATTTGGACAGCATATGAGCATAATTTATGTGTGTAAAGGTAGAACCAAGTCCAAACCTAAATAAATACTCATAAACACGCGTGTATACATCTAAATGTGTTCTAGTGGCTGGAATAAATGAATATTCTAGCCAATAGAATGAGTTTAAGCTCATGTGTTTCTAAACACTATATGCGTGGAAACGTGAATGAATACACTGCATAAATACATTCATAAATGTGCATAAATATGCAAGATTAGAGTCATACCAACTTCTGGAAGCATATTTAAAGCAAAAATTCATATGCCCATGCTCATGAGGCCTAGGTACATACCTCCCAACTTTTTGAGATGGTAACGAGGGACACCTATTAGCAAAAGTATGTAGGCATAGAACACACCCTGCCACATCCCCTCAACCACAGAACGGCCACCCCACATTCATTTACTCTGGCAAAGCAGCCACTCTGTGCCAAATCACATACCTAGTAGGTGATCTGAAACTTCCGGGTCTGGGGCGCGAGCCACCGATGACCCACTCTTGCTGTAATTGGACACAGTGGGAGCCAATCAGCAGGTCCAGTGCACTCGATGTCTGCTGGGACCCACCGATTGTTCGGGACACAAGCATAATGTGAACAAGGCAGATTGTCGTTCGGTCAGAGGGGAAGGTACTGATCCTGTGTTTCTGCTAAGCAGGAACATAGATCTCTGCCTTCCCCTAGTCAAAGGACCTCCTCCACAGTTAGTAAGCACAACCTAGGTATAAATTTAACCCTTTGATCACCCCTGATGTTAATCCCTTCCCAGCCAGTGTCATTAGTACAGTAACAGTGCATATTCTCCACATCAATATCCTTCGGTTATGAGTAAACTCTACAGGATATCCTCATATCACTTGTTTTGGGTCACAGGCTCAAAAATTATTCAATCCACGGGATAGCATCTACTAT
>BLSH010242170.1:635381-653446 GCA_018402905.1 Glandirana rugosa
ATAATCCCTTTATCTTGAACCTACCCTCAACCTACAACACCCTACGGGTTTCTTAATCAACTTAAATGTGTCCTGGTGATATATGTTGAGGCATATATGTGAGGAGAAAGAGATGAGGTCGTGTAGTGAACGACGTACCAATGAGGAACTAGGAGAATGGAACAGAAGGTCTAGTGAGGAACAAGGAGAGTGGACGTGAGGAGAATAGAGGGTAGTGACGATTAGCCCAGTCGGATGCAAAAGGAAACGGACCAGTGTATAGAATCGAAGGAGGTCTTACAAGACCTAGATTCCAAAATAGAATCTGACCCGATTAGCAGTGATGGGAGATAAGAGGAGTGCAGGTGAGAGGAACAAGGAGTGATCTGGAAGACAAGGTAAGAGGATCAAGGAGTAACCATGCAGCAAGTGATGTGCTGGAGTAGAGAAAGAGGAGTGTATATACGGAGTTGTATATAGTGGTCCTGTGTAAATTCAACTAATTCTTTGGGCATCCCACAACATCCAACTCCCATCCAAGTTCTATTTCCCTAATAAAACAAAACAAAGTACCATCCTGTTCTGTAACTCTGAAGTGGTATGGATGTGATTGAGGGCAGTGTGAGCAGGTGAACCACAACACTCAGCCACCCCTAAGGGAGCCATTGGCTACAATAGTAAGGGGAGTTGTTTTTCCAAAAGCCCCATTATTTCCCTTTCTAAGCCTGGGACCACAATTCCTAAACCAGCAGGATTGGCCTCCAACCCATGGTAGTGACAAGCTTTAATCTAATCCCCATTGCCCAGCCTGCTTATACATACTAAACCCACAAAATAAATCAATATGAAACATGGAAGAACAGATGTTTGGATGCACAGCAGACCAAAGGCTTCAGTTTTATACTGACTTGTATATTTTTAATTTTCTTATATATTTGAATGTTCTCTGTAAATATTTCCCCAGCAGTACTCTACCCTTCTGTTATCACATCCATCTGGACTTCCCAGTTATTTGTTTATTCTGTATAAAATATTAAAAGCCATTTTGTATTTGAACTCTTTCACAAAAGTAGGGAAACTGTACAATGAAATGCATTTTAAATATTCTTTATCTGGTACTTGGTATGTCTCAGGGTTGTAAAGTGTTTAATTCAGATCTTGAATGTGGTTACTTTTGTTTGCGTTTTCATTCTCAATTACCTCGTCGATGCAGTTTATCTGGCCAAAGAACACAAACCAAAGTTATGAAATGCATGTGTACATTGTATCTTCATCTTCAAAATCTTCATCTATTGGCAAATGTATCTGGAGTATTTATATTAGGTAGTGTACAGTCTGTGATACATTCTGTTGTCTTTTCCAAGTAGTAAAGGCCAAAAGGACATTTTAAAATGTAGGCTGAATGCTAATTGTGGAATATGTAATGTCCTTTAGAGCCTATTTACAGCTGTGCAATGCATTAACGCACATCTTAATACGTGCTATGTCGCATGTTACCAAGTTACATTCCCTCGACATGGGGCGCCTTGCCAAGATCTCTCTTGTCACCATGTTGATGAGGACAAGGGCCTCTTCAACCCACATCCCTTGCCTGGTGGTTGTGGGAGTCTGCAGGCAGGGGGCTTTTCAGAATCTGGAATAAAGGGACGCCCAGATACCACCTCCTGTAAATGAGTATGAGTTAGAGTTGTAGCCTAGAAATAAAGACACCCGAGCTCTCATTGCCTATATAAAGAAAGGTGATCATTGCCCAAATATGGCCATGGTAATGATGTAAGGCTATTTTACTCACCCATTTGCTTACAGGGCCAAGGATTCTCAGCCATGTAAGTGAATAGGCCGGGTGGCATCAGTTTTTGGTAAGGATGCGGAGGCTGCAAGCAGCTACTGCATCCTTAACAACCATCGACAGTTGGAAGCTGTCATGTTTGTCCACGCCAAATGACCTTATTGTTCAGAAGTTGGAAGAACATCATAACAGCCAGTATTAAATCTCTACTTAAAGTGATACTAAACAGAGAAATGTTAATTGTCATAATTCATTCACGTTAATCATATATATCATGGCACTGTATTTATAATTTTTTAAAATCCTAAGTACCTTATTGCTGCAGCGCTGTTGTGTGGTCACATGATCTTTCCCTGTTCTTTGGCATCTGCAGAGAAAGATCTTCGGGAGGGGCTTCTATTACTGTAGTAATAGTCTGTGTCTGTACAACCCTAATTGGTGCTGTGCCTGTCACATGACTAAAGAAAAACAGTTTCAGCAGAGCAATTCAAATTAGATTATAAATATCAAATAACTATTTTAAAGCTCCCAATAAATATTTATTGAAAATCAAATATGTATTTTTTTGTGCGTTAATATAATGTGAGAAGAGTCAAAGATGGCAAAAACTAGCTTTCATTTTGTTCAAACAGCATCTACATCCAAAACTCTTTTTTTACTTTACAGGTATTAGCAATTACACTTGATATATTTAATATTGATTTATAGTAAAATGTTTTTTTTGTGAGTTTCTTTGTGAATGTAATCAATCAGCATACTATATCCTGCTCCTATAGTTTTTAGCAATAGGACATGGAGGAGGAGGAAGGGAGGGGAGTGTCATTTACCACTTTATATACGACCACATGGGTGACTCTCTAGCCATGTGGGCTGCACAGAAAAGAAAAAGGAGGAAACTAAGAGCTTAGAAGGGAATTGAACTACGAGCATGCTCAGTAGAGGACACCAGCGGGTCTACACAATCTCAGACTGCAATTGGAGCATAGAGCAGATGGGAAGGACAGCTAAAGGCAGGAGCAACTAGGAATATTTCTCACTCTACACAAAACAGATGCTTAAGTGGCTTTCTGAGTGTGAACAATCTATTATATAGCATGAAATAAGAGTTTTCATAGTCTGGGTTTAATTTACTTTAAGTTCAGCCCTAACAGTAAGCTCATTCCTGTTCAGAATGCAACAGAACAGACGCTCGGCACAGAACCCAAAAGCTAATGTAGATCACTATAGTAGCGGTGTCTGCTACACAGGGGCAGCCCATCCATTTGAGGTGCATGGGCGCAGCCCTCTCTCTCCTCGCCACCCCCTCTATGCCATGGATAGATTCATGCATAGCATGAATCTATTCATGCATAGCATGAATCTATCCATGGCCGCCCATGGCCACCTCCTATTTATGCGGCCGGCCCCTTTGAGGTGCCGGCGGCCGCATGAATTACCGCGGCGGGGGGTTTCTATGAAGCATCTCATTAGAGCCTACGGCTCTAATAGGCTTCAACAAAGTGTGGCACATAGCATGCCACCACAAGCCTTTAGAAAGGCAAATTAACATTTGCCTTTCTAACACTGAGCTGCTCTCCCCCAATCAGGAAGTGCCGGTATGTTATCGGTTTCCCGATTGGCGGAGAAGACAGGCGATCCTATTGGACGCCTTTCTCTGAGGAGGAGGGGGATGCCGCCGGAGCCCACACAGCACACTCCCCGCTTGCTGGACTCTGCACGCTGCCTGCTGCCCGCTCCTGGATGGGGTAAGTGGGGCACTTTGATGTCCCGACTGCCCTGGGGGAGAGTACTGGGGGAGTGCCACAGAGGGGTAGATGGATGCTCATATCCCTCTGGTGATGCTGCATTGCTGCATATATTCCTTTGGGGATACTGTATATGCCCCTCTGGTGATATGCTATATACTCCTCTGATTGATACTGTATATACCCCTCTGGTGATATGCTATATACTTTTCTGGTGATACGCTATATACTCCTCTAGTGATATGCTATATACCACTCTGATGATATGCTATATACTCCTCAGGTGGTACTGTATATACTCCTCTGGTGATATGCTATATCCTCCTCTGAGTGATACTGTATATACTCCTCTGGTGATACTGTATATACCCCTCTGGTGATATGCTATATAGCCCTCTGGTGATACTTTATATACCCTTCTGGTTATATGCTATATACCCCTCTGGTGATACTGTATATACCCTTCTGATGATACTGTATATACCCCTCTGGTGATATGCTATATACTCCTCTGGTGATATGTTATATACCCCTCTGGTGATACTGTATATACCCGTCTGGTGATATGCTATATACCCCTCTGGTGATACTGTATATACCCCTCTGGTGATATGCTATATACCCCTCTCGTGATATTGTATATACCCTTCTGGTTATATGCTATATACCCCTCTGGTGATATGCTATATACTCCTCTGATGATATGCTATATACCCCTCTGGTGATAATGCATATACCCCTCTGGTGATATGCTATATACCCCTCTGGTGATACTGTATATACCCCTCTGGTGATATGCTATATACCCCTCTGGTGATATGCTATATACCCCTCTGGTGATATGCTATATACTCCTCTGGTGATATGCTATATACCCCTCTGGCCATACTGTATATACCCCTCTGGCCATACTGTATATACCCCTCTGGTGATACTGTATATACCCCTCTGGTGATATTCTATATGCTCCTCTGGGGATGCTGCATATACTCCTCTGGTAATACTGTATATACTCCTCTGGTGATACTCTATATACTCCTCTGGTGATGCTGTATATACCCCTCTGGTGATACTGTATATAATCCTATCTGGTGATGCTGTATATACCCCTATCTGTTGATGCTGTATATCAGGGATAAGCAATTAGCGGACCTCCAGCTGTTGCAAAACTACAAGTCCCATCATGCCTCTGCCTCTGGGTGTCATGCTTGTGGCTGTCAGAGTCTTGCAATGCCTCATGGTACTTGTAGTTCTGCAACATCTGGAGGTCCGCTAATTGCATATCCCTGCTGTATATGCTCCTATCTGGCGATGCTGTATACCCTATCTACTGATGCTGGCCTCTATACTCCAGACACAATGGGTGGAATCTATAAAAGGTGGGGTTTATGAGAAGTGGGAGGGGTCAAAAAGGAAGGACGTGGTCTGGCGCCCCCCCATCTTAAAATTTTACCAGCCGTCTCTGCTGCTACAGCAATTTCCAGCTTCCAGAAGGACCCTACAGGTATGGTATAAAAGTAGTTACAATGATTTAACCTGGAACATGTAAAAAATACCATACCTGGTATTCTTCTTTAGGAGTACTCTACAGACACTTCATTCGAAACCAGGTATTTCTCCATTCAAATTATCTTTAAACATATATACAGGTGCATCTAAAAAATGTGAATATCATCAAAAAGTTACATGCGTTACACACAGAGTGATATACATCAAACTTTTTTAAAAAAAATTTTGATGATTATGGCTAAGCCCCGGTTCACACCAGCGCATTCTGCGAGATTGGATGTGATTTGCACCGCACTGCAGTGCAAATCACATACGATGTCCGTGCAATGCAATTTCAGCCATACAGATAGTATGGCTGATATTGTGTCGCATTCAGACCAAACTTTCACAGGACCCTTTTTTTGGTCCGCACCAGAATTGGATCGCATGGCTGTTCACAACCATGAGATCCGATTCCTGTGCGAGTTTGCAGTTCACACTGTGATATGCAAGCTGAAAAGGGGGTGTCTTTAACAATGTATTGACACCTCCCTTCAGTTCGCATATGGCAGTGTGCACTGCCGTGCGAGTGTGGTGCGTTGCGGGAACCCGCAGTAGATTCACAGGGTTCACGCATCGCACTTATGTGAACTGGGGCTCACAGGTAATGAACATTCAGTATCTTAAAAAATTAGAATACTACATAAGACCAATACAAAAAGGGTTTTTAATACAGATGTGTTGGCTTACTGAAAAGTATGTCCATGTACATTAGAGTATGCACTATACCAATACTTGGTCTTGGCTTCTTCTGCATGAATTACTGCATCAGTGCAGACTGGCATGGAGGCGATCAGCCTGTGGCACTGCTGAGGTGTTGTGGAAGCCCAGGTCGCTTTGATAGCAGCCTTTAGCTAGTCTGCATTGTTAGGTCTGGTGTCTCTCATCTTTCTTTTGACAATGCCCTACATATTCTTTATGGGGTTTTAGGTCAGACGAGTTTGCTGGGCAATGCCGGTTTCATTTTCCAGCAGGACTTGGCACCTGCCCACACTGCCAAAAGTACCAATACCTAGTTTAATGATCATGGTATCACTGTGCCTGATTGGCCAGCAAACTTGCCTGACCTAAACCCCATAGAGAATCTGTGGGGGATTGTCAAGAGGAAGATGAAAGACACCAGACCCAACAATGCAGACAAGCTGAAGGCTGCTTTCAAACCTGGGCTTCCATAACATTTCAACAGTGCCACAGGCTGACCTCCTCTATGCCACACCACATTGATGCAGTAATTCATGCACAAGGAGTGCATACTATACCATACATAGACTTACATTTCAGTAAGCCAACAATTCTGTATTAACCACTTAAGGACAGGAAGGATTTCCCACTGTAGGACCAGAGCAGTTTTTGCGATTTGGCACTGCGTTGTTTAACTGACAATTGCGCAGCCATGCGACATTGTACCCAAACGAAATTGATGCCCTTTTTTCCCCCACAAATAGAGCTTTCTTTTGGTGTTATTTGATCCCCTCTGTGTCACTTCTGATCAACACTGTTAACAAAAAAAGAGCAGCAATTTTGGAAAGAAAAATAAACAATATTTTTTACTTTTTGCTATAATACATATCTAAAAAAAATAAATTAAAAAAAACAAATTTATTCATCAGTTTTGGCCGATATATATTCTTCCTCATATTTGTGGTAAAAAAAATTGTGATTGGCGTTTATTGATTGGTTTGCACAAAAGTTGCTGCGTTTACAACCATGAGAATTAATTTATGGCGTTTTTACAATTTTCTTTTTTTTTACTAGTAATGGTGGCGATCTGCGATTTTTATCGGGAGTGCGATATTGAGGCGGACATGTCGGACATTTTTGACACTTTTTTGGGACCAATGACATTTATACAGCGATCAGAAATTTAAATATCCACTGATTACTGTATAAATGTCATTGGCAGTGAAGGGGTTAACCTGCAGGGGGCGATCTAGGGCGTTAACTGTTTTCCCTAGATGTGTTCTAACTGTGAGGGGGTTGGGCTGCCAGGGGCATAAGAGATCTAACTGATCCCAGTGACAGGGATGAGTAGATCTCTTACATGCCACCTGACAGAGCGGAGAATCCCCGTTTTTCTTCTCTGCCAGGCAATCGCAAGTAGCCGGTGGACCCGCAGCCATACTGCTGCAGAGTGCGGCGGGCATGAGAGTGCGCCGGTGGCGGCGTGCTCCCACCTGCTAGCCGCACACGAGCGAGCCGCCGTTTATAGACGGCGATTCGCTGGAACGTGCCACTCTGCAGCAGTGAATGTACGCAAGCCGGTCCAAAACCGATTAAAAATCCTTTTTTTTTTTATTGGTCTTATGTAATATTTTAAGTTTCCGAAATACCGAATTTTGGGTTTTCACTAGCTCTAAGCTATAACCATCAAAATTAAATGAAAGAAATGTTTAAAATATATGTGTGTGATGCATCTACATAAAGTATATGAGTTTCACTTTTTGAATGGAATTACTGAAATAAATTAACTTTTTTGACGATATTCTTATTTTTTTGAGATGCACCTGTATCTGTTGAAATGGATCTCCAGCACCAAATGAACAGTTTGACTGAGCAACTACAGTACAAAAATGAAGCAACTGTTTTCAGCATCCTGAAAAAAAGACTGAGTAATTTTTTGTGTACCACAAGAGGGAACTCTTGTTTCACAGTATTAACATGGTAGTACATTCTTCTGTTCTTGTTCCAAATGTCTGTGGATGTTATCCTCTTGATTCTGTATGAAATGTGTACACAGAACTGATGTAAGCAGAAGGAAGTCAGTTAGTTAAGAAGTGTCCAAAACTGCAACTTAATGCTTCATTTCTCTAAAATTGCCAAGCTGAAATAAAAAAAGGCATGCACTGAAACCGTTGATCTGGTGCCGCAATTTGTTTTCAATGTCTTCATCTTTGTTTCAACTTATTGCCTGCACATATTGTATATCACTAAGCTGCTTAACCACTTCAGCCCCGGAAAGTTGTACCCCCTTCCTGACCAGTGCACTTTTTGCGATTCAGCACTGCGTCGCTTTAACTGACAATTGCGCGGTCGTGCGACATTGTACCCAAACAAAATTTGCGTCCTTTTTTTCCCACAAATAGAGCTTTCTTTTGGTGGTATTTGATCACCGCTGCATCATTTCTGATCGTCGCTATAAACAAAGAAAGAGCGACAATTTTGCAAAAAAAACAATATTTCTTACTTTTTGCTAAAATTCCAATCCAAAAAATATATATAAAAAAAATTTTTTTCATCAGTTTTGGCCGATTTATATTCTTCCTCATATTTTTGGCAAAAAAAAATCGCAATTGGCATTTATTGATTGGTTTGCGCAAAAGTTGCTGCATTTACAGATGATGAGAATTCATTTCTGGGGTTTTTATTTTTTACTAGCAATGGCGGCGATCTGCGATTTTTAGCGGTACTGCGATATTGGGGCGGACATGTCGGACATTTTTGACACTTTTTTGGGACCAATGACATTTATGCAGCGATCGGAAATTTAAATGTCCACTGATTACTGTGTAAATGTCATTGGCAGTGAAGGGGTTAACCTGCAGGGGGCGATCTATGGGTTAGCAGTGTTCCCTGGGTGTGTTCTAACTGTGGGGGGGGGGGGGCTGGGCTACCATGGGCATAAAAGATCTAACTGATCCCAGTGACAGGGATCAGTAGATCTCTTATGTCCCCATTGAAAGTGTGGGGAAGCGCCGTGTTTACATCGGCGGTTCCCCGCTCTTTGGCTCTAGCAGCTCATCGCGGCTCGCTGGCGGACATCGGGTCCACCCGAGCCGCGGGCACACTCCTCCGGAGTGTGTTGGGCATGAGAGCGCGCCCCCCTAGCTGCGCCTGCGCGAATCGCCGCCTTTTTAGGTCCACACTGCTGCAAATATACTGCGCGCGGTGTGGAACCAGTTAAGATCTATCTATCTATCTATCTATCTATCTATCTATCTATCTATCTATCTATCTATCTATCTTCTTTAATTGTTATCATTCAGTGTTTTTTAATGCTTGTCAAGCCAAAAATCTTTCTTTTTGATTAAATCGTTCGGAAGAGTGTCTTTCTTCTACTGCTAGCTGGGGCTTTGTTTGCAGGGATACATACAGAAATAATATTCTGATGGGGGTTCCAACCTTCCCTTACTAAATAAAAGTTTTTTTTCTGTCTGTATTGTTGTTAAAGAGTTCCCTATACTTCTTTTTTGATATAAAAAGTTGTCAGCGGGACAAAAAGTACGAGCAAATCTCTCTATCAGAGCCCCAGATACTAGTAAAACCCCAACAAGGGCTGTAATCCTTCTTCAATCCATCCAAAACTAAGAAAAAAGATTTGACTCAGGTTATACATTAGCCACTTGTGGACCGCCCACCATACATTTACTGTGGCAGGGCAGCTCCTTTGCGGCAGATCACTGACCAACTACGTGATCTGACACTCCCGGGTCTGGAGCGCGTGCGACCCGCTTCCGCTGTGATTATACCCAGCAGTGGTACTGCGGACTTTATGTCCGCCGGCACCAGCCGATTATACGGGCCACAAACAGAACGAAAATCTGTAAACAAGGCAGATTGTCATTCTTTTAGAAGGGAAGGCACTGATCCTGTGTTTCTGCTAATCAGGAACATGGACCTTTGCCTTCCCCTAATCAAAGCACCTCCCCCACAGCGAGGCTGCATTCACACTTCATCATTTTTAATCGTGGGCAGATTTGCCACGTTTTTGTCCGCGATTTGAAAGCGCAAACATGTGAATGACAAATCGTGGGACTTTTGAGATGTTATTCATTTCAATGACACCTAAAATTGTGGTGCGGGTCTGCTGCGTATCGCATGACAATCGTGGCAACCTACATCGCGGGAAGCATGTTGCCCAAAAGTAGCTCCTGAACTTTTTTTTGGGTGGCATGATTCCCGTGATGCGGGGTGGCGCAATTGCAGCGCGATTTATCACGCGACAATCTTGGCAGACTCGCGCAAGATTTTAGGTGTCGTTCAAATGAATGGCATCTCAAATTCAAGCCCGCGATTTGTCATTCACACATAGGCACTTTCATATCGCGGGCACAATCGCGACAAATCTGCCCGCGATTCAAAATGCTGAAGTGTGAATGCAGCCTGAATAAGCACAACCTAGGCACACTGTTAACCCTTTGATTGCCCCTGATGTTAACTCCTTCCCTGCCAGTGTCATTAGTACAGAGACAGTTCATATTTTTTAGCACTGATCACTGTATTGTAAGTCACTGATTGCCTCCATTAATAGTGATAAAATAAATAAATAAAAATATCCCATAGTTTGTAGAGGCTAATAACTTTTGCACACACCAATCAATACATGCTTATTGAAATTTTTTTTACCAAAACCATGTAGCAGAATACATATTGGCCTAAATTGATAAAGAAATTTGACTTTTTAAAAAAAATTTTTATTGGATGTGTTTCATAGGAGAAAGTAAAAAATATTGTTTTTTGTATTTTTTTTTCAAAATTGTAGGTCTTTTTTTGTTGATAGTGCAAAAAATAAAAACCGCAGAGGTGATCAAATATCACCAAAATAAAGCGCTAGTTGTGGGGAAAAAAAGGACAAAAATGTTATTTGGGTCACACAACCATGCAATTGTCAGTTAAAGTAACGTAGTGCCATCTCTCAAAAAATGGCCTGGTCATTAAGGGGGTAAAGCCTTCCGGAGCTCAAGTGGTTAAAGCCCATCTCCAAACTTATCCTGTAAAGTGATGCTTTACTCACTTAAGTTCACCATCACCAACACCACTAAAGATATATCTTCTGGACCCTGAGATGGCCCTGCCAATGGACAACTAATAGGAGGTGACATCAATACTTGAAAAAGGACCCCACCACTGTACACAGAAGAATAGAGAAGATACTGTATGTGACCACTTACTTAAGTGGATTCTCAACAGTTAGAATCCCATGATACTTCTGGCATGATCAAGTCAATCTAATTTTTATATCTCACAGTTATATAAACAATATTCTTCTGCTTTCACACAACATTGGGGCAGGCAGCTCTTGTAACAGATAATAGAATGTGATCTGATATAGTAAACAAGAGAGAAGACATGGAGAACACTGGCCTCGTGATGCATGTACCACTGTTTATTATAAATATGTAGCCTTAGACTGAGGCACTCCCTGACCACTTCTACCCAGTCTGGGCTGTCATTGAGAATGCCACAGCTGCCCACACACATTTTTCCCCCTCTCCCCAACAGCCAGTGAGCAGAGGAATGGCCATGTGGTTTGGTCTACAAGTCCTAGGAGGATATGGTGCAGCAAAAGGAAGAAGAGGAAAGAGAAGTTCAGGCTTGGGGCGGTCTCACTTGGAAAGTGAATGCAGACGACAAAAGTGCACAAAAGTGAGTACACCCTTCACATTTTTGTAAATATTTTATTATATCTTTTCATGTGACAACAATGAAGAAATGGCACTTTGCTGCAATGGAAAGTAGTGAGTGTACAGCTTGTATAACAGTGTAAATTTGCTGTCACATCAAAATAACTCAACACACAGCCATTAATGTCTAAACCACTGGCAACAAAAGTGAGTACTCCCCTAAGAGAAAATGTCTAAATTGGGCCCAAAGTGTCAATACTTTGTGTGGCCACCATTATTTCCCCGCCCTGCCTTAACCCTCTTGAGCATGGAGTTCACCATAGCTTCACAGAATGCCACTGGAGTCCTCTTCCACTCCTCCATAACAAAATCATGGAGCTGGTGGATGTTAGAGACCTTGCGCTCCTCCACCTTCCATTTGAGGATGTCCCACTGATGCTCAATAGGGTTTAGGTCTGGAGACATGCTTGGCCAGTCCATCACCTTTACCTTCAGCTTCTTTAACAAGGCAGTGGTCATCTTGGAGGTGTGTTTGGGGTCATTATCATGTTGGAATACTGCAATGCGGCCCAGTCTCTGAAGGGAGGGGATCATGCTCTGCTTCAGTATGTCACAGTACATGTTGGCTTTCATGGTTCCCTCAATGAACTGTAGCTCCCCAGTGCTGGCAGCACTGGGGCAGCTCCAGACAATGACACTCCCACTACCATGCTTGACTGTAGGCAAGATACACTTGTCTTTGTACTCCTT
The DNA here is from genome assembly GCA_018402905.1 of Glandirana rugosa. NCBI lineage: Eukaryota > Metazoa > Chordata > Amphibia > Anura > Ranidae > Glandirana > Glandirana rugosa. The sequence continues at coordinate 647,534 of BLSH010242170.1, forward strand.
TGTGGGCTTTCTTGTGCATCATCTTTAGAAGAGGCTTCCTTCTGGGTCGACAGCCATGCAGACCAATTTGATGTGTGCAGCGTATGGCCTGAGCCCTGACAGGCTGGCCCCCCCCACCGCTTAAACCTCTGCAGCAATGCTGGCAGCACTCATACGTCTATTTCCCAAAAGCAACCTCTGGATATGATTCTGAGCACGTGCACTCAACTTTCTTGGTCAACCATGGCAAGGCCTGTTCTGAGTGGAACCTGTCCTGTTAAACCACTGTATAGTCTTGGCCACCATGCTGCAGCTCAGTTTCAGGGACTTGGCAATCTTCTTATAGCTTAGGCCATCTTTATGTAGAGCAACAATTCTTTTTTTCATATCTTCAGAAAGTTCTTTGCCACGAGGTGCCATGTTGAACTTCCAGTGACCAGTATGAGAGAGTGAGAGCGATAACACCAAATTTAACACATCTGCTTTCCATTCACACCTGAGACCTTGTAACACTAACAAGTCACATGACTCCAGGGAGGGAAAAGGGGTGTAATAACTTTTGTTGCCACCAGTTTAGACATTTATGACTGTGTGTTGAGTTATTTTGAGGGAACAGCAAATTTACACTGTTATACAAGCTGTACACTCACTACTTTACATTGTAGCAAAGTGTAATTTCTTCGGTGTTGTCACATGAAAAGATATAATAAAATATTTTCAAAAATGTGAGCAGTGTACTCACTTTTGTGAGATAGTGTATATCGTGTTGGTGACAAATACACTTGAGGCAGCTCCCCTGAGAGCGAGGCAACTCAATCTTCACTGTTCCAGGAGAGGTGACCACGCTTGCCAGAGCAGGGGCTTTACGTCTACACGCCTGTTATTATCTACGTTATGTGAGCACCCATTTGGCTGTTTCAATAAACCTTTTCTGACATACTACACTCAGTATGTTGCGCCTTGTTTTCTTTCTACCGTGTCTTGAGTCACTGCCAATGCCATTGGTTCATGGAAGCAGGAAAAGGTTTAATTACAGTCTGCATAGTGGTGAGAGGTCACTGGCGACAACTTCCTTACTTATTTCTCAAAAACATAGTAGGGACAGTGCCAATTTACCTAGGGATTTAGTTTGGGAATTTTCTCCCTGTACCATGGTATTGTATTAATCCTGTGGGCACAAAGGCAGAAACTCTGGGCCCCAACAATTAAACTACACTGGCCACTGGGAGGGGTTTGAAGAAACTGAATGACCTTTTATCTTTCAGTGCCAGTCCTTTAGTTAAGGCCCTTCACCTCAGCTGGAATCAGAGGACCCATACATCTGCAGCTCCTTTGGGGGTAGGTGCTACAAATAAATTAATTTATAAATAATATAAACATATGAAGTGAACCAACATGTAAAAACAGATATATAACATCCAACCACCAGCAGCATTAACAGATAGTGTTAAGGAAATTGTAAATTTTGTATATAATTGTATTCTATTTTGTATGTTTGCCTATGTATTGCACACTGCACTCACTGTGCACACAACACTAATAATGTTTTGATTACATACTGCATTCTTTCGAGTCCTGATTAGAATTAACCTGACTATGTTACGCCCCTGGTTACCATAAAAGTACAATTGTAAAATAATGTGATACCTACGTAATCATGTGTATAAAAGAACTTCAATTGCCCTGGATAAACAGAACAGTTATTTGGAAAGATGCATAGTGTATCTTTGTGTCTGTTCCCTACTGCAGTAGTTATTATTAATTTGGAACCACTAATCAATAAGAGGATAGAAGTTGCCTAAATTTTCCAGAACAGATAGCTATCAACAGCAAATACTAAAATGCAGTAGTTATTATTAATTTGGAACCACTTATCGATATGAGGATAGAAGTTGCCTATCTATAAAATTTCCAGAACAGATAGCTATCAACAGCAAATACTAAAATGCTAATGTGTTTCAGGGGTCCCCATCCCCTTTCATCAGAGCCCATACAATTCATGCCCTGTACTGGTTAAATCAGAGCCCATTACCTATCTGTATCCAATCAGAGCTTGCATCCAGTCTCTTAAGGGAACTGTATGGAAACTGGTGTACACAAGGAGCCATTTTTTATTGTTCCAGTCCCCGTCCTCTGTAGGCAGTTTTATTCTGTGGTGACTTATGTTCTGCAGTTACCTTGATCAAGTCTTCTATCTTTCCTGTGAAACTGTTACAGTGTAGATTTGTGGTGGATCTGAGGAATTGATTGACTAGATTTTCCCACCAATTTTCCACAGATCCACATGAAAAGGGGCTCTTCAGTGCCCCAAGAGAGAATTGCTGGGAATGCTGACAAGATTATGGCCATTATGCTGCCGTACAGCACCCCCAGCCACCCAGGCTCTCTGAGGGGCTGGGAGCCTGAGGACCCTTAACTACCAATCTTGGATACCAATCTTGGACTTACTGCCTTTAAGAATCTTTGCCTAACATGGACTATATAGACTCTGTGATCTGTGATTACCCTATGGGCACTAAGGCAAATTGTACAGGAATTTATCTGAGAAGCTGCCTGATAGGAACTGTTCCTGTATGTTGCCTTTCTGCAATAAAGTTAAATGCCTAGACCTATATATAATATAGGGTAAATGCTGGAATGTATCTTGTGAAAAAAGGAAAGACACTATCTAAGCCACTAAAAGAACAAACTCAGATACAAACCAGATTTGTTGGCAGATCTCCATTTTTCTACCATAGAGCTCAAGACTAGAGTTTGGGTCCGTACTGAACTTTGGGGTGTCCGGGACCCGGACCCGAACCCGGACATTTCAAAAAAAGTCTGGGTTCGAGTTTGGGGTTCTGGTATTTGATTCCACGTGTTGAATAGCCAATCAACAAGTCTTTCACTGGTTTGCCCTTAGAAGCCATCACAGCCATGCCTACTAATGGCATGGCTGTGATTGGCCAGTGCATCATGTGACACAGCCTCTATATGGGGCTGGAGTCACCGTGCTGCATGCCATATGCTCTCATATGCTCTCAGGATAGTTTAGGGAGAGGATACTGCTTGCTCTGTGAGGGACAGATTGCAGATATTATAGAACATCTCATCCTGCATTACTGAACGATCTGATTGTGGACTAGGTAGAGATACTAGTACTGCTGCTTTGAGGGACAGATTGCAGACCTCATCCTGCTGCACAGAACGATCTGACTGGACTAGGTAGAGTCTGTTGCTTTAAGGGAAAGATTATTGTTCTAAAATCATCTCTAAGTTCTATAGGGAAAGGTTCCAGCTGTTGCTTTAAGGGAAAGATTATTGTTCTAAAATCATCTCCAAGTTCTATAGAGAAAGGTTCCAGCTGTTGCTTAGAGGGACAGATTATGTTTCTAAAATCATCTCCAAGTTCTATAGGGAAAGTTTCATCCAGCTGCATAGAGAGCCATATTATTGTTCTAAAATCATCTCCAAGGTCTATAAGGAAAGTTTCTTTCCAGCCGCATAGAGAGCCATATTATTGTTCTAAAATCATCTCCAAGTTCTATACGGAAAGTTTCTTCCAACCGCATAGAGAGCCATATTATTGTTCCAAAATCATCTCCAAGTTCTATAAGGAAAGTTTCTTTCAGCCACATAGAGAGCCATATTATTGTTCTAAAATCATCTCCAAGTTCTATAGGGAAAGTTTCATCCAGCCGCATAGAGAGCCGAACCTGCAGAACCCGAACTTCCAGAAGTTTGATCAACTCTACTCAAGACGGGTTGCCACCCACTCAGACTATCCAATTGGATGTAAGGGTCTGGCCACTGCATATTACCCAATTAGCATTGGTAAAATATTGCAAATAAGTTCAGTCACTGATTCTCTACACCTACCAAAGCCAGCAGCATCATAAAAAAATCTCCCCCATATTTTACTTTAAAAGCATGTTTCATTTTGAACAACCATTTGCAACATCAGGCTTTTACAGAAGGTATATAAATTTACACTGCACAAGATTGGCGTTATGAATTATTTCCTTTTCCCAGATTTTTTTTTGAAGATTGAATTACATGCATTTGTCACAAAAGAGTGAGGCTTTAGGCTTTACATCTAGACAGTGACACCTGGGATGCAAACACAAGGTTTGTTGCTAAGTATGGAACACACAAGATCTAAATGACTCTGATATGATGAATTCATTTATAGACAATGTAACGTCCTGCATATTCTGAACTAACTTTTCTATGGCTGGATCAAAAAACATCCAAAAAGATATGACCCAGACTTGCTTCCACTTGGCTGGATCATGACAGGTAAACTCCAACTTTGTCGAAAATATGCAATTCCCTTCATTATACACATGGACCATGATTTAATCAAGCAGTAGTGCATTTTTACTTTATTTTTTTATAATGTTTACCTTTTTCTACTATTTTTTTTTACTTTATGCCCACGCAGTTTTTTGTTTTTAATTTTTCCATTGCTCGCGATGGTATTGTATTGCCAGCAATTTAAATGTCATTTTATTTTCTTTATAAATTCAGTTTTGCTGCAGCAGGTTCTATACACACTATAGATGTGCCACTTTACAGGCAGAAAATGTGTATAGGGGGAAAGTATAGAGGAAATTGGGTGTTAAGTGGTGACCCCCAGATAATGTAGGATACACATATATTAGTTAAAACATTAATATTTATTCAATTTTAGAAAAAAAAACCACATATACATATATCAAAAATGGAGGGCTAAAAAAGCTCACAAACTTGTAAAATAAATACATAAATGCAACATGAATTCCAAAGGTGTTTATATGGAGATTGCCAACATGTTTCACAACCTCAGGAGCCACTTCTTCAGGGGTTTATTCCACAACTTCTGACTCCACACCTATGTTAAACAAACATAAACATACACATAAACAAAATGCACAATCCAGATATAGCTCACTGTCCCTTAAAAGTGAAGATTTTGGGGGAGAGAGGGAAGAAAAAAATATATATATACATTTGTAATATAATTATTATTTAAAATTGTGTACCTTTAAGCTGTCCGGAGTATCTGGGCTAAGAGGAGACCAAAGATAGACTGTATCATAGGCGATAACTACACAGCATAAAAGTACCCGACGATATCACGAAGCAGTAACTGAATACCCTTCGCTTAAAGAAAAAATATACAAAATATACATATAAAAAATTATATACTTGCACAAAATAAGAGGGGAGAAATCCATATCGGCAGAGTTTCAATCAGATACCAGCTTGGTATAATTATCACAAAAAATCAAACCAAGACTAACCTGGATGTAATGAATGGGTAAAACTCTAGCAATTGTCGCATAAATCCTTCCATGAATGGAATACATCCAAATGATCAGCCGACGAACATACCTTAAGAAGTATATATATATATATATATATAAAACACATTTTTTGCACATAGGGCTTGTGCTCCCTGACAATTTGTCAAGTGATTTTAAATATGGGCCCTGACTATATATGCCTACAATGTCTATTTCCCACTTTACAGGCAGACTAAGGGGACCCTTCCAGGCACTATATTTAAAGGAATTTTTAATTTTTATTGTTTCACTTTAAGCATCAGAGTATTGTGTCAGTTGTTGGTTTAGCTTTTTTAGGCTCCGTTCACATCTGAGCGATGCGAGTTGCGGGCGGAATCAGCTTGATTCTGCCCGTGACTCGCAATAGTAGGAAATCGCAGGATGCCCGGGTGCTCCCGGAGCATTGCCCATTAATTCAAATAGCACCCCATACACGGCGCACTTCTCCCGCCCGACCAGAATCGCGGGACGCCCGTCGCCCAAAAAAAAGTACATGAGCTTCTTTTGGGCGAAAGGCGTCCCGCGATTCTGATCAGGCATTTTTACCGTGATTGTCGCCCGACTGGTCACGGGAAAAGCACGCCGCGTATGGGGTGCTATTTGAATCAATGGGCAATGCTCCCGCGAT
>BLSH010242170.1:684718-700823 GCA_018402905.1 Glandirana rugosa
GGGCATAACTAAAAAATCTGAGTTGCGGTCATATTGGTCCACTGACCCAATTCACCATATGCCCGTGTTCTCTGCTTCCATGACCAGGGCATGATACGAGCAGATCCTGCGTTTCATGCACTTCCACGACAATGAACTCTGTCATCCTCGGGTTGACCCTGAAGTTGAGCGGCTCCACAAAATTCGGCCCCTCTTCAACCAACAATTCGCAGCCTTGTTTATCCCTGATCAAGATGTCTGTGTAGATGAGTCCCTGATTATTTTTTCTGGTCATCTTGCTTTCAAACAGTACCTCACCAGCAAGTGTGCCAGATACGGGGTCAAGATGTATAAGCTCTGTGACAGGGCCACAGGCTATACATATAGTTTTATGGTTTTACGAGGGAAAAGATAGTCACGTGGAGCCCCCTGTCCAGACTACATAGGGAGTGCTGGCAAGATTGTGTGGGACTTTGTGTTACCCTTATTCAGAAAGGGGTACCATTTGTATGTGGACAATTACTACTCAAGCGTGCCACTTTTTAGTCACTTGCTTGATCATGGAATTGGCACATGTGGCACCGTGCACCCTAATCGCCAGGGCTTCCCTCAACGGCTGGTAGAATCCTAACTTAGACGGGGGGAGAGTGCCTGCTTGAAAAGTGGTAATTTGCTTGCGGTGAAGTGGAGGGATACACAGAATGTTTTCGTTCTTTCCTCCCTTCACTCAGACACGGCAGTCCAAATTCCAACGGTGACTGGTCTTGTGGAGAAGCTCCTCTGTATCCACAAATATAACCTAAATATGGGAGGGGTGGCTTTGTACCTAATTGCCCATAAGGCCAGAAGCCGGTACAAAAAAGTGTCTATATACCTATTCCAATTGGCTTTGCTGAACACTTATGTGCTATACAAGGTGTCAGGACAGACTGGATCCTTCCTTAAATTGCAGGAAGAGATCTTCACTGCCCGTCTGTTTCTTGATGGTGCTGCACCCCAACTTCCCAATTTAAATGCAGTGAGCCGTCTGCATGAGCGGCATTTTCCGCATGCAGTTCCTGGTACGCCTACCAACTGAGCCCCCCAAAAGAGATGTCGTGTCTGCAGACAACACAGATACAGGCGTGACACCCATTATTATTGTCTCTCCTGTCCTGGCCAGCCTGGTCTTTGCATCGATGACTGTTTTCAGCGCTACCACACACTAGTTGAGTATTATCGTAGGATACAGCACTACACAGGTATAGGGCACACTGTCGCAGGGTCTCCAAAGATGTCACAGCATTTTGAGAGACCCTAACTTGGAACCATTATTGTCGTATCTTCTCTCTCTATTGTTTTCTCTCTATTCTCTCTCTATTGTTTTCTCTCTATTGTTACTGTTTTTTATGCATACCTGCAATGTTTTGTTACTGTTTTTTATTATGTTTTCTTTGCAGGTATGCCATTTTTTTATATGTTACTGCTTACCTGTAATGTTTTATTGTTATGTGTTTTATAATGTTTTCTTTGCAGGTACGTCATTTTTTTATGTTACTGTTTACTGTGTTTTATTAATCGTTTTTTGCAATTTAGGTACGCCATTCAGCTGCAGCACTGATTTATTTATGGGGACAGCAACAGCGTTTGCTCCCACCATACGTAAATCAGCGACTCCAGCGCTGTTGGAGGTGATTTCACACCACAGTTAAAAAAGAGCATATATACCGGAGCATAGGGACAGTGGGTGGAAATTGGGGTGGATTGCCCCTATGCTCTGGTATATATTTTTAGAACGGCGCTATGCCCATCATTAGAAGTGGGTGGATGAAGGGCAGTTTTCTAATAGTGGGCATACCCACTGATTGATTCTTTTTTTTTTCATTTAACCCACAGGCTGCATGAAAAAAAAGAACATTGCAACATATGCCCAACAAGGACCAGCGACATACTAGTAGGTTGCTGGTCTTTGAGTGGTTTTCTCAGGCTCTCCTGTCCCACCGGGGAACGCGAGAATGCAGCCGGTGGTTCCGCCAGCCGACCATAGAGCTGATCCAAGACTAGAATGGCTCTAATCATCTCTATGGCCTAAGAAACCGGAAGCTATGAGCATTTCATGACTTCAGTTTCGCCGATATAAACAGTGCCATTGGGAAAGCATCTTATCACACCGATCTTAGTGTGGTCTGATGCTTTAAGGGCCGAGGAGAGATCTAGAGTCTAATAGACCCAAAATTAAAAAAAAAAAACCATGTGACACTACTTATTTTTATCATAGGGGATATTTAAATTCTCTGTGATAATGATAAAAATATTTTAAAAAACGCACCCCTGTCCCCCTGTGCACGTGCACACGGTCCCATGTCATATGTAAACAGCACTTGCACCATGCATGTGAGGTATCACCGCGAACGTCAGATCGAGGGCAGTAATTCTAGCAGTGGAACTCCTCTGTAAATTTAAAGTGGTAACCTGTAAAGGCTTTTAAAAATGTATATAGTTGGGCACCGCTGCGTGGATGTGCCTAGTTTTTAACCCCTTCCTTACTAGGCACTTAAACCCCCCTCCTGCCCAGACCAATTTTTGGCTTTCAGCGCTGTTGCATTTTGAATGACAATTGCGCGGTCGTGCGACGTTGTACCCAAATAAAATTTGCGTCCTTTTTTTCCCACAAATAGAGCTTTCTTTTGGTGGTATTTGATCACCTCTGCGTCATTTCTGATCCCCGCTATAAACAAAAAATGAGCGACAATTTTGCAAAAAAGAACAATATTTTTTACTTTTTGCTAAAGTACAAATCCATTAAAAAAAAATTATTCATCAGTTTTGGCCAATATATATTCTTCTACATATTTTTGGTAAAAAAAAAATCGCAATCGGCGTATATTGATTGGTTTGCGCAAAAGTTATCGTGTCTACAAACTGGGAATTGATTTATGCCGTTTTTATTATTTTTTTTTTTTTACTAGTAATGGCGACGATCTGCGATTTTTATCGGGACTGCAATATTGTTGCAGAAATGACGGACATTTTTTACACATTTTTGGGACCAATGACATTTATACAGCGATCAGAAATTTAAATATCCACTGATTACTGTGTAAATGTCATTGGCATTGAAGGGGTTAACCTGCAGGGGGCAGTGAAGGGGTTAAATATGTTCCCTGGGTGTGTTCTAACTGTGGGGGGGCAGGGCTGGCCGGGACATAACAGATCTAACTGATCCCAGTGACAGGGATCAGTAGATCTGGTATGTCCCCTGTCACAGAACGGGGAACCGCCGTGTTTACATCGGCGGTTCCCCGTTCTGAGGCTCCTAAAAGAGATTGGTGGGTCACGCTCGCGCAGCGTGCGGCGCGCGCGCACCGCCGCTGCCGCCAGGGGGTGCGCGAGGAGCGTGCACAGGGGACGACGTCCATGGACGTCGTCCCGGCATTTCAGATCCGCGCTGGAGCCGTACTTCGGCAATAGCGCGGATCTGGAGTGGTTAAAGTCCTTCACAACCCCTGACACTCTGGGTTCACTCATATTGTAAGTTTTTTTAACCAATAACTCTATTTTAGTAATGGAGACAACAACACAGGTAGAGTTAGAAAGGTTTTACTTTTAACTCTTTTCTCTGAGAAAAGAATAACAACTGTGAATAGTAAATAGTACCATTCTTCACATACATAGTCAACTTGAAGGTTATGGTGAACAAAATGAGTAAGTGATTTGTACACTTTCCCCACTCCCTGTATTCTCCAATAATATCAATAATGGAAAACAATGCAATTTCTCCAATTGAGCTTAAACAATACCTAATGGGTTTTTGCAAAAAGAGGTAATTTTATAATGTCTACTGGAATTTGACAAATGAAATGTTACAGTAAATCCCTATCTTAAACTGATGACCCAAATGACACCCTCAGGACGTTTTATGAAACGAAACGCGTTGGATCCTGTTCCCCCGATTCACTGCAACTAGGATTTTATTGATGAGCTCATTTATTTTTTATCCATGTAAGTGTTTTTAATCCACATTTAATAAATTCCTGTGGTTTACTGAATTACGCTATGGAGTTTCTTCTCGTTTCTATCTCAACACAAATCCTTCCCAAGTGACACCATTTGTCCGTCAAGAGGCACAACACCACTTTAAGTGAGTATCAAGAGTACTTTGGACTTGGAAGGGAGCCGTCCATGACCAGACCATACCCCAAGGAATTACAACACCTCTGCTGTCATATCACCAGCTTCTGGTAAGCATTTTCACTTACAGTGGAGATTGTCACTTCCGAGCACCTATTCAAGCACCTTTCACTGTAACCCATTTTTCATTCCTCTGGACCTCCTGGACCTTCACCGCCTGATTGCACCTGCTGGTGCTTTACCAGCTTCTGGAAAGTACATTCACTCACCACTGTGGATTGTCACCATATCAAGCACCCAATTGTCAAGGCACCTGCCACTTTAAATAGAAACTGGTCCTGGGCATTACATTGTATCCTCATAAGAATTTACTTGCATCTGATATTGGGTTTCTCAATGCTCTTATATGAACTTTAAGTGGACTCTTATTCAGATCGCCTATTGTCGACATAAGATTTCATATTATTATTATCACTGAATGAATTTTGTTACATTGTTTATTATCCATTATCTATTGCACATAATTTTGAGGTATACTCTGGTTTTGCTAACACGTCTATGGTCCCACCCATAGGACCCAGTTACTCGTAATCTTACATATAGTGCTGCACTTTTTGTATTTTAATTTGCTTCCAACTTAGTTTGTTGTCGTGCTGGCTGCTCCAGTCCTCTATACAGGTAGCACAGTATCCCTTTAACCCATATTCCCTATTTTCCATCCGTTTGGTGGATCGGATAAGATGAAAATGGTCAGGCGGTCCGTTTTCATCCAATCTCCCTATAGAGGAGAATGGGACTCTGACAGGTCCGTCTCAGCACAGTAAGCGGAAAAGGACCTGTCATCCCCCTGCTCAGCAGGGATCCGCTTACTGAGCAAGCAGAGTCCGTAAAACGCACAAGCCCATGTGAAAGGAGCCTAATAGTTCAGTCACTTAAGGAAGCATGCACATACCTATAGCAGATCTCACTCACATCTACTACTGCTGATTGCCAGCTTCTGTGACAGGTACTTCCTTGTAGTGTAGGCATTTGTCCAGCCCTTCTTGCATCCCAGGATATTCCCACTGGCTGAGGCCATTCATAGCTATGACGCAATAGGAATGTATGTGGGTGGGAGGGAACGGGCTAATTCCAGATCTATATTGGGATGTTGGAACCTAACTACACTGAGCAAAATTATAAACGCAACAATTTTGTGTTTGCCCCTATTTATTATGAGCTGAACTCAAAGATCTACAACTTTTTCTATGTACACAAAAGGCCTATTTCTGTGTTAGTGAGCACTTCTCCTTTGCCAAGATAATCCATCTACCTCACGATTGTGGCATATCAAGATGCTGATTAGACAGCAGGATTATTGCACAGGTGTGCCTTAGGCTGGCCACATTAAAAGGCCCCTCTAAAATGTGCAGTTTTACTGTATTGGGGGTCCGAAAACCGGTCAGTATCTGGTGTGACCACCATTTGCCTCACGCAATGCAGCACATCTCCTTCGCATACAGTTGATTAGGTTGTTGATTGTGGCCTGTGGAATGTTGGTCCATTCCTCTTCAATGGCTGTGTGAAGTTGCTTGATATTGGCAGGAACTGGAACACGCTGTCGTATACGCCGATCCAGAGCATCCCAAACATGCTCAATGGGTGACATGTCCGGTGAGTATGCTGGCCATGCCAGAACTGAGATGTTTTCAGCTTCCAGGAATTGTGTACAGATCCTTGCAACATGGGGCCGTGCATTATCATGCTGCAACATGAGGTGATGGTCGTGGATGAATGGCACAACAATGGGCCTCAGGATCTCATCACAGTATCTCTGTGCATTTAAACTGCCATCAATAAAATGCACCTGTGTTCGTTGTCCACAGTATACTCCTGCCCATACCATAACCCCACCGCCACCATGGGCCACTCGATCCACAATGCTGATATCAGCAAACCGCTCACCCACGCAACACCATACACGCTGTCTGCCATTTGCCCTGTACAGTGAAAACTGGGATTCATCCATGAAGAGAACACCTCTCCAAAGTGCTAGACGCAGTTGAATGTGAGCATTTGCCCACTCAAGTCGGCTATGAAAACGAACTGCAGTCAGGTCGGGACCCCGATGAGGATGACGAGCATACAGATATGCTTTCCTGAGACGTAAAACTGTAAAACTTTGAACAACTTTTGATTATATTCACCCGGAATGTATTTAGCAAATTTAGACTTTAGCCTGAAGAAGACACCTAACAGGTTCTCAAAACTGGAACCTTTAATAAAATAAGTGAGGCAATAAAGAGTATCAGCTAAATTTCTGCATTGATCGATGGGTGACACAGTACTCTACACCTAAACTTTACTTGTAACCATCAGCAAAAGACATAAAGTGCTCTAAAAGAAAATAATGTAGATCCTAAAATGATTTCATTCTTAAAGGAATTCTGTTATGTACCGCATATTTAGCAATTATAAGTACGGAATATTCTGTAAATTTCACGTCCACATAGGTTACTAGAGTATAAGATTCTTTCTAATGGCTGTATAATTGTTGAACCAAGGGTCCTTATCTTGAGTATGGCACTCTAGTAGGTTGCAGCAACACAAATATAATCTGTAAGTGAACCTATAATAGAAGCTTTCTACAGAAGCCAGTCTCTAAGGTTTGACTATCCATAGAAGGAAAAAGTAAATGATTTACTAGTAGAGGCTTAAAAGGATACCTCTGAGCAAATATTAAAATCTTCCATTTATTCCACTATTTGTATACCAAATAGCCTGAACTACTTTGTTTTCAATGAGCTATGTGTTTTTGCCTGTCTCAGAAACAAAGAAGAATAGTCAACATAATTATTATCTGTGGCCTCTTCTATCTATAACTCCCAGAATCCCATATTACATGAACTGATGTTTGGTAGGATGGACGTTTGGATAATTTATCACAGTCTGCAAAAAACATATTTTCCCTCAAGGGTCTTCTGGCAACTCCGGTGACTTCACAAGTCCTTTTTTCCTTCAGCGAGTGTCAGTGAGTGTGCCAACTTCTACACTGAACAGCGCTCATGGTGTAACCTTAGCGCAGTAGTACTCTGAGTCTAGGAGGAATAATACAACTTCACAAGGTATTTCTATGACAGCCATGAATTTTGCATGCTTTATACACATAATGCTCCGGCTCTCTGCCCCCTTCCCCTGGATCACACTGCTGCCTTATACACACAATGCTCTGGCTCTACCCCCACAATCTGTATCACACTGCTGCCTTACATAGACTCATCATTGAATCTCACCTCCTTATGTGCTTGAGCTCTGTGCTCCCTCCCACAGTCTGTGATCAGCACTGCTATTGGAAGTCCCTTTCTTCTTGATCTCCCGCTCTCTGCGCTACTCCTGGCACCTCCTACTGAGTTCACAGGAGCCGGAACTTCAGAAAAGGCATTGGGTATCAATGCACACTGACAGTATTGACTGTAAGCGCGCATTGAGAACAACACTGGGCAGTATACATTCTCCACGATGTTGATTTGCAGCAGAACCCCTGGGGACCCCCAAAATCTTCTTGTGGACCATCAGAGGTCCATCGACCAATGGTTGGCGATCGCTGGCCTAGACATACAGAAGAGAAGAACCATCTGCTGGAAGAGCAGATCTTCTGTGGGGGACAGTGCAGGCATGAAGGCTATTACGGCAAAAGCTATTTTTTTTTCTTTTTATAATTTTTAAAAGCATTGTTCCCTTTCAAATGTTTTTGTCCCAGTAGGCAGAAGCATATGCTGAAAAACGGAGATAGCGTTAAGGCGGTGTGCTCCATAATAAGGGACACTTCTCCAAGCAGACATTAGTTAATTCTTTAAATTCCATGGCACAGTTATTTTATTCTATACTCTGTACACTATAGATAACAGTTGTTCAACACACTTCTCTCCTTTCATTCAGCATTTCTGAACCAGTGCCCTGTGACACACACCGGACTCAATCAGCCCAGTTATCTGTCACCTAGTCCCAGTGACACTGATCTGCACATTTAACAATTGACTCTATACAGTATGTGATTACATATGGATCCCATTTGTATATGCTTTATTGTTATTTTTTATTTGCAATTTTTTTTTCTCACAAAAGTGGAGTTACCCTTTGATTTTTTAAATATTTTTAGCTGAAGCTCTACTTTAAATTGTGCATTTCATGATACAGATTTGTACACCAGACTTTCAAATAGGAACTAAGGAGAAAAGCGAACAGGATCGGATTGGATTGGATGCTGGCGCGTGTCAGCGGACACATGTCCGCTGACATTCACCGCTCCATAGGGAGCTATGGATGGTCCGATTAAGTCCACCTGAAAAACTGACAGGTGGACCTGATCGGTCCATCAGTGTGAAAGGGGGCTTAGTGTCCAAAACTCCACAGAGGATAGGCAGCTTACACAACAGACAGGGAGGTCTGTTATACAAAAAGATGTTCGCCTGTCATTTTTGAACAGGACCTTGACATCTAACAGGTTGTTGGCTCTTCACGGTGTGTCCGCAGGTGGCTGTTAAGATACGGGCAAGGAATGTTCTGCCACATACCGGGCAGATATGTGTGGGCACCACTGTTGGAGCATTTTCTGTTTTGGCTTTACAGAGTGCTTGCTTTTCTTGTCAGATTTCTGACAGCCTTGGAGGATCAGCGTGCGCCATGTCGATTGGTCTTGTGCCAGGGTTTCCCAGGAGGTGGTGGACTTGAGAGAGGCTTTCAGCATGTATTTGTGTTGTTTCTTTTGTCCCCCACTCGATCACTTTCCTTGAGACAGCTCACCATAGAGGAGCTGTTTGGGGATGCAGTGGTCTGCCATCCTTACAACATGGCCTGCCCAGCATGTCTGGGTTTTCATCAGCAGGGTGTGAACTGATGGCAGGCCTGCTCTGGAGAAAATTTCTGTGTCTGGCACCTTGTCCTGCCACCAGTTCCTTAGAAGTCTGCATAGGCAAGTTGTGTGGAAGTGGCTCAATAGCCTAGCGGGTCTCCTGTATACAGTCCAAGTCTCACTGGCATATATCAGGGTAGTTGTCACGTACCTGGTGGACGAGTCTGACTTATGCAGGGGGTCACCTCTCTTGCGGCCCTGGTTCGAGAACCCCTGGTAGTGCAGACAGGGAGTTTAGGAGCACAAGGGGGCACGAGGGTTGGACTGGGTCACTTGGTGGTGTGTGAAGGTCCACTGGAGCTCGTGCTAGGCAGAAGAATGGTGGTGCAGTCCGGGTCGGCAACTGGCTGGCTATGCGGTACAAATGGAGCAGGCAGGCGGGTGGTTGGGTGCAGGCAGGGTCAGCAATATGCGAGCAGCAAAGGTACAGAAGAATCAGGAAAAAGAGTAGTCGTAGAGAGGCCGGGGGTCAGGGCAAGCAGACAGTAGCAAAGTCCAAGTAAAGCCGGGGTCACAGGTGCAGGAAAGTCTCTCAGAGTAACCACAGGGGTCACAGGAACACTGTAGAATGGACAGCATCTGCTGCAGGGTGTTGTCTGCTTAAATAGGCCGTTTGGCGCCATTGGCGTGCACAGGCGTGCGAAACACGCACAGGCACACGCAATGCGCACAGACACCTGAAACAGCCATTTTCCTAACATTGCCTCCCCCCCAAGGGGCAGCCTCCGGATGCCCAAACGGGCTTTCTTGGTCGGGTGTCTTCTTCAGAAGGGCCTGATCAATTTCTTTGTATGCAGATTCTCCTCTGGCTCCCAGGAGCCCTCTTCGGGTCCATAGCCCTTCCACTTGACCAAGAACTGAGAGCTGCCTCCTCTTTCCTCGTTTAGCTCGTAGGCTACTTTGTCAATTTTCCTTTTGATCGGAAATGGTCCTATGTATCTGGGTCCCAGTTTTTTAGAGGGACAGGAGAGTCTTAAGTTTTTTGTGGACAACCAGACACGCTGACCAACTTGCATATCTCCCCTTATCAACATTTTTCTTGCTGGTGGCCTGGGTTTGGGAGAGGGTTTCCTGAAGGAGCTTGTTGTTTCTCTCCAGAAACTGTGTTATATCCAGGACAGCAGGTACGGTGCTTTCCATAGGCAGATCATGTAGGAAGGTAGGGTGGTAGCCAAGGTTCGCCCAGAAGGGGGACTACTTGGTGGCAGAATGAACAGAGTAAATGTAAGCAAACTCGGCTACCGGTAGAAGGAAGACCCAGTCATCCTGAGAGAAGGAGGAATAACACCGCAAATATTGTTCCAGGGTCTGGTTGGTCCTCTCCATTTGACTATTGGACTGGGGGTGGTAGGCTGAGGAGAAGGCCAACTGGATCCCCAAAGTGGTACACAGGGACCTCCAGAAGCGGGAGGTGAATTGCACTCCACGGTCTGACACAATGTTGGTAGGGATCCCATATAAGCGGACCACCTCCTTTATAAAGATTTCCACGGTTTCAGCTGCTGAAGGAGTGCCCTTTATTGATATGAAGTGTGCCATCTTTGTAAGATGGTCTACAACCACCAGAATTGTGGTGGTAATTTGACTATGAAATCCATTGCGATCTGGGACCATGGTCGTTCTGGAATGGGCAATGGATTAAGTAGCCCCAGGCCTTAGATTTCTCTGTCTTACTTCTGTCACAGACAGGGCAAGCGGTCACATGGTTTTGGCAATCTTACTTCAGCCGAGGCCAACGGAAGGAGCAGGAGAGTAACTCTGTTGTTTTGCGACCACCAAAGTGCCCAGCCATCCTGGTATCGTGGCAGAGTCCGAGAGTTGCTGAGCGGAGTTCTTATGGAATGTACAGTCTATTCCCGAACCACCACAACCTATCCTTCAGCGTGAGTCGGGGGTCCGACGGTTCATCGAGGCCGGTGCAGGATTTCCTGAGTCAAAAGATCCTCCTGGGTAAGCAGGAAACTGTGGGCCGGGAGGATAGTGTCTAGCGGAGACGTGTCTTCTAGGACATGGAACATCCTTGACAGCGCATCCGGCTTTACATTCTTAGCCCCCGGCCTGTAAGTGAAGTGGAGCTGGAACCGAGAGAAAAACAGTGCCCATCTTGCCTGCCGAGGTTTCAGTCTTTTGGTGGTCCGTAGGTATTCAAGATTTTTATGATCAGTAAAAACCAAAACAAGGTGAGAAGCCCCCTCCAGGAGGTACCACCACTCTTCCAGAGCCGACTTGTTTGCCAACAGTTCCCTGTCACCGTCATCATAATTCCTTTCCGGAGGTGACAGTTTTCTGAAGAAAAAGGCAATGGGATGAAGCAAAGCCTTTGGGCCTCGTCCCTGTGAGAGGACTGCTCCCACTGCTGTCTCGGAGGCGTCTACCTCTAAGGTGTATGGCAATGCAGGGTCTGGGTGTTTGAGATCCGGAGCGGATGTGAACAGCTCTTTAAGCTGGGAGAAGGCAACTTGGGCCTCGGGAGTCCAGCAGAAATGTGCGTCCTGCTTGGTGAGTTGGGTTATTGGGGTGATGACTGCCGAAAACCCCTTGATGAAATTTCGGTAAAAGTTTGCAAACCCAACGAATTGCTGGACTCCCTTCTTGTCAACTGGAGCGGGCCAATTCAGGATGGCCGAGACCTTCTGGGGGTCCATGGTGATTCTGGCAGTGGAGATGTTGAATCCCAAAAATGAAATGCTGGCACATTGAAAGGCACATTTTTCTGCCTTGGCATAAGGGCCATGTAATCTGAGGCAGGTAAGCATGCTCTTTACGTGCCTGCGATGCTCTACCAGAGAAGGGGAAAAAATCAGAATGTCGTCTAGGTAAACGACTACAAACTGGTCCAGAAAGTCCTGGAAAATGTTGTTCACTAAATGCTGAAAGGTCGCAGGGGCATTACACAGTCCAAAGGGCATCACAAGGTATTCATAGTGCCCGAACCACGTTCGGAAGGCGGTTTTCCACTATCCCCTTCACGAATGCAGATAAGGTTGTATGCCCCGCGTAAGTCCAATTTAGTGAAGACAGTTGCGGTACCTAACCTCTGAAAAAGTCCTGGGACCAAAGGTCGCGGGTACCGGTTTTTGATGGTGATAAGATTGAGCTCCCGATAGTCTATGCAGGGAGAGAATGGTCCTTTTTCTCTACAAAGAAGATACCGGCTCTGGCTGGTGAGGTGGATGGTCTAATAAAGCCCTTCTCCAAATATTCATATAGGTATGCCTCGAGGATGACCAATTCCACCTCAGACAAGGGAAAAATCTGACCGCATGGGACCTCAGCTCCCGGTAGAAGGTCGTTCGGGCAGTCGTAGGATCGATGTGGTGGGAGGACATCAGCCCCCTTCTTACTGAAGACATCTAGAAACTCATGGTAAGGTGCAGGGATGGCCAGGTGGCACTCCTGGTCAACTTCTGTGTCCAGGCTGAGCACAGCTGGGGGGTTTTCCAGATGCTAAGGGAGACAGTGGTGGAAGCAGTAGGAAGAAGAGAAGTCCACTTCGCCCGGTGCCCAATTAATCTGGGGGATATGAGTCCAGTGCCAGGGGAGGCCCAGAATAACCGGGAATAGTGGGACAAGATGGCGCCAGTACCAGGAATTTGGCATGTCCTCTCTTGGCCTTGGTGAGCACTGGGGTGGTCTCCTGGGTGACCATGCCTGATTTGATAGTCGACCCATCTGCTAGCCGGACTACCATAGAGTGTTCCTTGGGTCGGAGGGGTATATGGTGATGCGCTGTGAAGGAGATGTCAACAAAGCAGCTGCATGCACCAGAATCAAGGATAGCCTGCACTGGTATAGTCCCGTCGGAGAGCTGTAGAGAGACAGAGAGCACAAGGTGAGCTTTGTCACTGGGTAAATACATCAGTCCGTCAAAGTTATTGGTGGAGCACTTGCCGGCCTTGGCGGGACAGTTCCTCACCAGGTGCCCGGAACCTCCACAGTATAGGCACAGGTTCTGGGACATGCATCTCTGGCATTCTTCAGGGGGTTAAGGATGGGCGAAGGAGCCTGATTTGCAAGGGTTACTGGTGGTCTGGTGGAGCGAAAGAGGAGGCAGCTGGACTGGGGGCTGGATAGCTAGGGACCCTAGGCATCATCCAAGTCAGACATGCAGGCCCTGCGGATCTCTCGCCCTGCGTTCCCGCAGACGGTGATCGATCTCAATGGCCAGATTGATCAGGGCGTCTAGGGTATGTGGGACCCCAACGTGAGCCAGTTCGTCTTTGAGCGGCTCCGAAAGACCCAGCCGGAGTTGGTAGCTGAGGGCCGCATCGTTCCAGGCAGTGTCTGCACTCCATCTCCGGAACTCAGCCACATACTCCTCTGCTGGGCGGCGGCCCTGCTGCAGAGCGTGGAGGGTTGCCTCCTCTGTGGCTGTCTGGTGGGGGTCCTCATATAGTTGGGCCATTGCCTGGAAAAAACAGTCCAGACTGGTGGTCTCTGGGGCCTTCTGCTCCAAACATGGATCAATCTAGGCCATCCAGACTTTCCTCCTCACACCATCTAAGTAGAGTACATAGCCCATCTCAAATTGACAGCAAGATTATGAACCAAGCCAAGTCCTCCGGTACGTCTGCCCTCTGGAGAGGCTTCCCATCTTTCTCCAGCCAGGTTAGTACCTCCATACAGACCTGAGCCTGGGGGATGAGTTTGCAGGAGCCTAAGCATTGTACGCATAATACACTGATCGTGGTTGCAATACTCTGCAGACTTGAATGCAAAAATTAACAAATGCACATATTTATTTTATTAATCAAATTGTATTTATTATTTATTTATTTTTTTTGCAAAAGGTGAACTATACCTTTAATCATATCATTGAATAAGCACAAAATACGTATGACGGATTGGCAAAGTAATCGGAAGGAAACGTGAATCATTGCGCTATAAGGATCCCACTTATTTGCACATAACGATCATATTAGTATAAAGTGTTGGTGTAGACTCTAATCTTACTTTGCTAGGGATACAACAAACCGGATTAAAGTGTAAACATTGTAAGCTTCTTTCATGTCTGTTTTCAGCTCTACAGGTGTTGTGCTAATCGTTGAATTTTTTCCTTTTTAGTTTATGGTTATTTGACCATAGACCAACTTTTGGGGGAATGAGGGCTAGCTTCTGTACTAAGATCCTAGTAACCAGGAATTAATCTAAATGCATTCACTTTTTATGATAAAATAATATGAAGGCATATTTTAAATATGTATAGATTGCATTGCACAATGGTAAATCTGCTTTTAGTCATTACAGTAAAGATCAAATATTTGCCATAGATAGGCGCAGCAGCAGTATTCATGGATATATATTGAATGCCTAACTCTCCTTGTTTGACTTGTTCTTTTTTCATCTATTTTTAGTTTTTTTTTCTTTGTGGCAGGTGGGCTACAATGGAGAGGCATAATAACAAATGTCACTTTCACCTATTTCAGCACAAACAATCTCGGATAAGATTCAGGTTATGCAAATGCTTTTGAAGATAATAAGGCATGGTGTTTACACGCAACCCATGGCCTGATGCAAGCTACCACTGATAGTACTAATAGACAACCTTTCTTGTATGAATTAGATATTGTATTTAATTTTTTGCCCTGGACAGATCATTAACAACATAAATTACCTATATATTTCTTTGTGTGGATTTCTGCTTAAAACTCAACCCAAGGCAGGTGTTAAAAGCCAACAATTAATTTAACTGGGTGTTTTTTTTTTTAGAAATAATTAAATGTATTGTAATGTTAAATGCAGCTAATATGTTTACCCAAACTGTCTTTTATACCTGACCTGTAAACTTTCTAGGTTCACAGCGAGGAGGGAGTTGGCGCGATTCCCTAGCCGGTTCCCGAATCGCATCTTTCCCGCAGGCAATTCACAAAGTTAATGACACCCCCAGATCGGTTCACAGATCGCAGTGCGAACTGTGGATTCAGACAGGAATCGAATCGGATAGGTTATAAATATCCAAAAAAAATGTAAAAAACACGAATTTCTTCCTCAGTTTAGGTTAATATGTATTCTTCTACATTTTTGGTAAAAAATCCCAATAAGTGTATATTGATTGGTTTGTGCTAAAGTTATAGCCTCTACAAAATAGATTTACTTTTGACACTTTTTTGGACCAGTGACATTCATACAATGATCAGTGCTATAAAAATGCACTAATTACTGCATAAATGACACTGGCAGGGAAGGGGTTAACACTAGGGAGCCATCAAAGAGTTAAGTGTTCCTTAGGGAGGTGCTTTCTAACTGTGGGGGGAGTGGACTGACAGGAAGTAGTGGGAGATCGCTGTTCCTGATCATTAGGAATAGATGATCACACTATACTCCCCTGACAGAACGGGGATCTGCTTTGTTTACACTGGCAGATTCATGTTCTGCCTCTCTGTGGAGTGATCGCAGGTGGTCGGTGGACATTGAGGCCACCGTCCATGCTCATCAGATCCGGTGCTGCGCCACTATAGCTATTACACAGAGCGCCGTACTGGTACAGCAATTTGCGTCATAAAGCTGCTTTTCCACAGTATATGTGTGGCGGCTGGTTGGGAAGTGGTTAAAGATTAATTCCAGGTGTGGGTATTCTACACATAGTTAGATCAGTTGACGATTGCAGGAGATCGTGAAGTTTCTATAAGCGGAGCTAAGTAACCTTTTTGTGTATTCTTATTGTATACAGACCATAGTTTGGCTAGGAAGTAGGTAGCATTTCATTTTAGGTATATCTGCCAGTCTTGTATGGTATTCCTAATATTGTAATAGCTTTGTATGTAAAGCATTTTTTGTATAGTAAAAGCACATTATTATACCACAGATGTCTACGTTTCCTTGCTTATACTGCAAAGTAACCATAATAGATAAACGCATGCAAAACATTTGGGGGCTTGTGCCAGGATTTGTGCTAAAATTCAACTGAAGCAGACTTGTTTTCTTTGGTGTGTTTTGTTGCTTGTACTGAAGAAAATGTTGCGTACACTGTTTAGGAAGAGTAAGGCTGTAAAGGTTTCTGGTGTCCAGGAGGACTTGAGGCGTGCACCCTTCCTACCTGGGCCAGCGACTGTCAGTGGATGTCTGTTGCAGAGGAGCTGGCTAGATGTGCTTCTCCTTTGAACAGAGCATGGGGGGGGGGGGGGT
>BLSH010242170.1:700833-713079 GCA_018402905.1 Glandirana rugosa
TTGAACAGAGCTTGGGGAGATGGTGTCTCTGATCTTTCCTCAGAGTTTAGTCTCAAAAGTTTTGGGGTCAGTAAGGGAGAGATGCGGGCAGTTGCTGTGTTTGGTTTACACTTCCTGCATGCTCTACATATTGAAGCTGAAAAGAGGAAAAAGGTAGAATTAGAAAGAGATTTACTGAAGGAGCAGTTTGCAGTGGCATCTGAGAGTTTGGAAGACACTGCAAGCAAGGCAAAAGATTTAGAAAGCAGGGTAATCAAAGTTAAACCTGCAGTGGCTTCGAAGTGTGTTCAAACCCCTGTAAGCAGAGCTGAAGATTTGAATGAGCGGTGGGCAGCCCTCATAAACAAGTCTAATCATGCCCTAACAAAGGACAAAGGCCCTAAGCCTGTAAAAAAAAGTAGAACGTGTGCCACTGGTATTTACCGTAAGCGGGAAGCTTAGTATTTGATCAGCTCAAATGATGGCCGAGCTGAGTCACATACAAGGAAGGCAAGGCCTATGGTCTCTAGTGTCCCTAGAGAGGAAATAGATGGGATTCCTACACCAGCATTGTTTAAGAAGTGGAAGCAATTGGTTGGGATTAGCAGATTCAGTCACATTAAGTGTTTCTCTTGCCATAACATGGGCCATTTTGCTAAAATGTGCCATGCTGTGAAGACTGAACAACAGCAGGCCAGTGTTTGTCCCAGGGCAGCATGGAGAGACATGCAAGTTTATTTGTTGCGTTGGAAGTCAATGCCTTTCCGTGAAAGTGTTTAAAGGCAACAGTGGGCACCCTATAATAGTTTTGCAGTTAGAAATGGGCAGATAGAGAAATGTGAGCAGTAAGCTATGTTTTTTGGCACGTTTGGAAGAAAAATATTATCTGCTTTGTCTCTTACTTTTTTCAGGTACTGAGCATCCAGAGGTGGAGGAGGCAGAGCAGGTGACCAGGCCAGTAGGAGGAGGCAGACCAGAAGAGTCTGAAGAAGATGCTGTTGATTTCTGAATTGGAGTGGACTTTTGGTCTGAGCATTTCCTTATGACCAGGAGGAGGACAAGGGACTTTCATTTGGAACTTCCACAGACTGTCAAGGACATTGCTGACCCTGCTCAAAAGTAATGTTTCAGCCTCCCAGGGACTTTAGTCTGACTGCCCAGAAGATACGGAAGTCGAACAGGAAATTTTTCCTCCCATTTTTGGACTACAATATGGGGGGTTTATTTCACCCTTTCATTGGACAAAAGGCTTTAAGAGATGTTAAAGTTTCATGTTTTCTTATATTATGGTATAAAGTCAAGAGGTGGTATGTGTTGCTACGGTTCTTAATGACTTCCCCCCTCCCCTTCCATTGATATGTAAACAAACCAGTTAGACGGCTAGAGAGAAAGATCTCTGCAGGAAGTTTGTGTATGCAGGAAGTTGGAGGGAGGGGCTTGGGGTCTTTTGAAACGCACATGTGTTCGGACAAAGAGTGTGTTTGAGAAGATGGAGGAGCAACACATGGCTGCTAGAAGCTGGAGAACTTTGGAGCCATTTTGAGTTGGACTGAACAAGGAATTGAGAAGGACATTACATCTTAAACCCTAAGTTGAGTAACAGTTTAGTTTACCTAATGCGTACATATTATACATGCTTATATTTTGCTAGAAAAGATGATTGGCATTGTGCATGTTCTAGACATATTTTGTAAGCTATGAGTTGTGTTATATTGTGTATCCTACAGTTGTATGTGCAGATTTTCTGTTTAGTAAAACATTGATACCCTTCAGATGTCTAAGCTTCCTTGGTTTTACCGCAAGTAACCTTGCTAGATAAACGCAAGAAAAACACCATAGGATCACCATGAGGCTGCAGAGCTCAGCAGGCACGTGGCTATTTGAAGCTGAATTCTTGAAGGAAGTGCAGCTGTCAGGCTTTGGGCTGGAACATAAGTATCAGCAGCTTCCAGAAGTGGCAAGATGGCTGTGGCTCCAAAACAGCACCTCTCTCGGCTGAGTGAAGACAGGAAGTGGAGGGGATGTGGCTATATGTTTCAGGGCTGAAAGAAGGGCCCCTTTATCAAACCATAGGCGTTTTCTTTTTTTTTTCTTCTTCTTTTAAGGGCTCTAATGGTATGTCCAACACACAATAACCCGCATGGACATTTTAAGCAATAAACAACAAACTCAGTTGAGCAACAAAAAAAATTGGGAAATAGAATATTTTTTTCCATTCACCTGGAAGGATTTTTTGTTATGATCAACAAATTGACATGTTAAGCATTCATGTTTTTGGCATTGGAACATGCCTACCAGATTACAGAGGAAATGTAGGGACTCTGTAGTGTTTTTATTTTTTGATAGTGCTTTAAGCTTGCTCAGAGCAATGCGACTTTTCAAGTTGCGGGCTCTCCGGTATGTGAACATGGGGTTGTTGGGAATCAGAGAACCCAGTATGGCATTCTGTTGCAAGACATTCCAATGTTTATTTCATTTTTTTTTTCCATTTGTCGGAATCTGGAGTGATACTGCATGATAAACCATATCGGAGTCTAATCATTGTTCAATACTTTTGGTGCTGTTTGGCCAGAAGTGAGGTGAAGGCTTCTTCAATAATATTGGATGGGTATTCCTTATCAGAGAACCTATCTTCGAGCACCTTGCTCTGTAAGATGTAGTCAGTGTCTAGAGTACAATTCTGGCATAATCGCTGGAATTGACCACTGGGAATATTCTTCTTCCACCTCGGGTGGTGACAACTTTTAGAGTGGACATAAGAATTTCCTGCAGTGGGTTTAAAATATTTTTTGGATAAGATTTTGGGACCAAGATGACTTAGAGTAAGATCAAGGAACACCAAGGATTGGGTGTAACATAAATAAATGATAGGCCATATACATTATTGTTACAGTGACTTACAAAATCTGGAATGATGGCAAGGGGGCCATCCCATATGATGATGATATCATCAATGTACCTCCCAAAAAATAATATATGGGAGGCAAATGGATCATGGTGGTGGATGTATTGGTGTTCCCACATTCCCATCGTGAGATTGGCATAGCATGGTGCAAACCTAGCATCCTTTGCTGTGCCCCTGGTCTGCAAATAGAATTTGCCATCAAAAGTGAAAAAGTTGTGCTCTAAACAGAATTGGGTGGCCTCTAAAATGAAGCTTACCTCACTCCCAGTAACAGAATAAGGTCCCGTTGAGCACAAAGCGCGGATCTCATGCATGCACACATTAACTCATTGACTTCCCATACCTCATGACCAGACCATAGATCTCTGAAAGGTAGGTTCTGATCCAGTTGCTATTGAATACCGACCCCTAGGGAGGGAGCCAGACATTGACCCCCCCTCGCTACCGGAGGACTTGTCACCTTACCAGGTACCATGCCTAATGACTAGTTGCTTGTAGATTGAACTTATACTGGTTACTCCTAGCAACTACATTCCTTCTCCTTGTCTTTTCCAAGCTAACTCCTTTGTAGTGGTGTTACTTCATACCCTATAGAACATTTACAGACCTTGGTTTCTTAGATACGCCAGAACCAACATGCATAACTTCAGAGCAGGCTCATAACAGTTAATATAATTTTACTGAACATGATTCAGCATACAGTTCAATATGAACAACATCTTTCTCCTAACTCTAACTATAGTAATCTGGCTGCCCAGGCATACCTCTGTGAGGCAAGAATCCATTATTGCATTGTCCATGGCTTGGCTGTCTCCAAAATGTCATGTTTCTTTAATCCACACATAGACAGCTAGGAAGATTTGACCAAGCTGAGTTATTCCCAGAAGAGCCAACCAGAGCCTCAGACCTCAGCCTTCACCCTTTTTTTATCACAGAAGGGCCAGCTAGTACCAAAAAGCCTAGGTACAGAACTTCTACAAGTTAACCCCTTCCCCCAGTATGGGCCAGATTCGAACTCACTAAAACCAAACACAGTTAAACCTGCCTACGTGCTGAGTGACTGGCCTTCTGCATTCTGAACACAGCAGGTTGGCTGCTCAGCATGGACACTATTGAGAGAATGATTTGCACCTTCTAAATAAATGCAAAGTGTTCTCTGATTGGCGGAGAGGCTCTGTGGGTGATCAGTGTACATTGCTGCATTTTAACAAACTTTGTAGCAGAGTCCTACCTGTTTCAGTTCTTAAAAGTAAAGTTCGGGAATCTAAAAAAACAAACAATCACACCTAGATGGTCGCAGCACCGATCCCAGCTACAGATGTCCCCCACCGCCTCTACACCGAGAACTGAGTGATCAAAGAACACTGATCTCTCAGTTCTCGGTCTTCACTGAGCAGAGAGCCAATGACAGTCAGTCACCACTCTGTGCTCTGCTTTTCCAGCGCTCACTGAAGTGCCGAGCTGTGCCGGGGGTGAAATCGGCTGGCTGAGTCTCCCAGCAGTTCACAGAGAGGCCGAGCCAACTGCTGATCCAGGCATATGGGTGGATCCCAACTTTAAAGTCGGGATCGATCCAGAGCCAGGACCGGATAAGTGATGTCAACCGACAATGGACTTTAGCCCTCTGTGGGCTGAAAACGGGTCACAGGAATTCAGAAATATGTGCACTCCTGTGATCCACAGGAGAAGTAGGACCAAAAGAGATTTGTCCATATTATTCCTTTACGAAAATGCTGTTTAATGTGTGCAGAGTGAATCCAAATGGGAGTGACTGTTTAATTATTAATCATCTGATGCACATGCAGTGTTCTAATGAGGAAAGCTGCAGAGTCAGCATTTGTTTAGAAGTGATTAACCCTTTGGGAGTATCTCACAAAAAATGTTTTTTTTTTGTTGCAGAGGATGCCTAAAATCAGTGAACCAATGACACTAGCGAGAAATTATGTCTCTGGGGAAGTTCTGTACACCAACTCTGTACAGAAGGTCTAGAGGTCACCATATTGCATTGCATTTCACAGAAAGTTACAGTGCTGCAGATTAAAAAGGAAAGGTAATTTTCATTAGCATTCAGTCACATTATGACTTGTGTAGAAATTGTACATACATTTTTTTTTTATTTGCTTTTTTTACCAATGAAAGTGGAGTTAAGCAGTTCAAAGCACCTAGAACAGGTGTAATTTTTTTTACAGTGTTACCTTTGTATATTGTATGAAATCTGTTTAGCTACACTATGGAGGTGATTTACTAAAACTGGTGCACAGAAAATCTGGTGCAGCTGTGCAGAGAAAAAAAATCAACTTCTAACGTCAGCTTGTTCAATTAAGCTTTGACAATAAAACCTGGAAGCCAATTGGTTACTATGCACAGCTGCACCAGATTCTGTGTGCACCAGTTTTAGGGCTCATGCACACACAAGACTAGGTTGACCACCAGCCTTGGGAAAATGCATAACACGGCAAAATCGCACAATTTTACCGCAAGTTTGCCACTTTTTGAGCCCGGCAGTCAAAATGCTCCTATCCTGAATGCAATTCGTCTGCATTCAGGAGAAGGAGGTTGAAGAAGGTTGGACCTCCCCAAACTACAGCGGCTTCTAAACTCTTGTAAAAGCCTATGTGTGCATGGATGCATAGGCTTTTATGGAATTGAGTTTAGGAGCTTTGGCAAAAAAAAAAAACACCAAAAACTCCTAAACTCAAGTCTAGAAGCTGTAGTGTAGATGAGCCCACAGGCTATTTTCACACTGCTGCTCAACAGTTTGGCTAAAGCCCATGTGCAGTGCAGCGTAGAAGAAGCTTTTGTGCAATCATTTCCAATAGTTTCACATTTTTGGTGCTTTTCTGAAAGCACAATAAAGATGCTGCATGCAGGACTTTTGGTGTGCTTTCAGAAAAAACGCAGAACATAATATAAAGTCTATGGAAAACTGTAGGTAACCTGTACAAAAACCATGACCACAGCCCTGAAACACTTTCAATGCAGGACCGGCTTCTCCACCTTTTCCCAGCTACAGGCTCAATATGACCTTCCAGATACGGAATTATATCACTACCTACAAATAAGACACTTCTTCTTAACGCACTATGGGTTACCCCCCTCAGACACGCACACAGGGTTTAAATGGTTATGCCACAATAACCCCAGAGGAAAAGGGTTAATTTCGAGCCTATATAAAATGCTCACCACTCAGGAGGTTGATACTAAATTGAAATATATTTTGAGCTGGGAGGAGGAATTGGATGAGGTCTGGGACCTCTCGGAGTGGGACAAGCGCTGGCAGAACATGCGTAAATGCACATATTCTTTGACGGTTAGAGAAACGGCCAAGTGATGACCCGTTGGTATTATACCCCATGTAGGGTTAATACTCTACTCCCCTACTCCGCCCCACCTGGCGTAGGGTGGAGGAGATGATGGGGAAATTGATCGGCAGACAGTTAGATTTGACTTTGGCACAAGGTCTTTTGTTTGCATCTATTCCAGGGGTCCCTAAACAACTTCAGAAACTAATACATACTATTTGTGTTGCTGTGCAGTGGATGGTGGCTCTCAATTGGAAGAAGCCCACTGTTTCTTTCTCCCAGGTGGTAACCCGTGTTGACCAAATTATGCTAACTGAAAAGATCTACCACACCCTACATGACTCTACCCAGACATATGATGCCAAATGGAATCTTTGGTTCCTTTATCACTTGCAGGATTAGCTATTATATCTATAAATACAGTATAACAGGTCACAGACAGGTTATGTTCAAGTGGTCCCATTATGTTTTATTCAATATCACTTTTATCTTCTATTATTGTCTCTTTTCTCTTCTTCCTCATTTCTTTTACTTGGTTCTGATTTTATCTCTCTTTTCCCTTCTCCTTTTTGTTTAGTCTTACTCTTTTATTCTCCTTTCTCTATCAATACATTTAAAACCAATCTTTGCAGTTTTTCTGTTGCATTGAGAGTTTTTTTTCCTTTTGTTTAGATATAGGAGTGGTATTTTGTTCAGTTTAATGGATTTCTGAATAACACGTTATACCGATATCATTTGTATGCCCTCCTTTCTGATGCAACTTTTTTTTCTGTATATCTTATTATAATGCAAAGCTTGTATACTCTATTTACTTTCAATAAAATATACTCTTTAAAGTAAAAAAAAAAAAAAAAAACTATGACCACACTGTACTGCACCCGCACTGCGGTCAAACTGCAGCGCAGCAGTGTGAAAGCACCCTAAAGCATTTCTTAACCAAAGAAAAAAAAAATTTAATATATTGCAGCTTACCAGTCCTTAGATGAATTGGCTGCATCTGATTACTTTTTTCAGCCTAAGTACAGTTTCTGCAAGTACAGAAAACACCTTCTGATCCTGCCAGAAATTCAATATCTTTGTAGATTTCTGTTCACTGAATTGAAATCTCAAAGTTCCTCAAACATGGAGAAGATACTCAATCCTGGACTAACGTCCACCCAATTTCATGAATACAAATTGATATAAAGATCTTACCTAGACTTTTAGCAAACTGATTTTTGACTACAACACAAATTTGTGAGCAGGTTTCAGCCAACGATTTTGGTTGTGAACCGGCTGATCAGCTGCAGCCAATGACAGAACGGTCCTATGTCTTGTTTGTAAACATAGACACAGGATCTTCTTCTGTCTTCTCTTCCTGAATCCTTTTCAGTTCAGGAGAAAAAAGCAAGACCACAGTGAGTTAAAGCAGCACATTTACACTTGTTAGGCACATTTAAACCTTTGATTATACTCTATTAACCCTTTGATCACCCCTGTCATCCAGCCAGTGCCATTAGTACAGTGTCAGTGTACAGTATTCTCACAGTATTAGTGTCACTAGCGACATCAGATAGTATCAGATAGCGTAAGAGTCAGTTAGCGCTTCTCCCAGCAAGGGTCAGTTAGCGCTAGATTGCCCACCACACTATCGCAGTCACACTATAAGTCGTTGATTACCGTCATTGCTAGTATACAGTCTGTACAGATCAGTATCATGATCACGAACATACTGTAACCATCACAAAAAACAAGAAAAACTAGCACCACAGATATTAGTGGAAGACTGTGGAACTAAATAAGATTGCTGCCACCTAAAACCGGTGAATCACCAGTAGATATGGCAAGAAGAAGGAAGCAAGCAGCGCAAATCTATAATCCCACAATCTAGAGGTGGTGAACTCCCTGTTATTAACGTAATCCTTTACTATGCACGGGAAAATAGAATCAATCTTTTTATGGTGAATGGGAAGATTGGCATGAAAACACAATTTAAAGAAACAGATCAGAATAGTTTTGTCCCCACAAATAGTTGTCACCAACTTAGGTGGATATGTATAAAACAGCAGTGGCAGCTGGTGGTATATTTTTGGGGAGGGCGGCAATCCGTCCGCCAACCCCCCCCCCCCCGGCGGTCGATTGTGTTCACCCTGTGTCTCCTCCTTCCTCAGCTTCATGACAGATGGTGGCGTGGCTTCCCATGCATCTCCTCCCTCATTCTCCTCGGCAGCCAATTGGGTCTCAGGACCTGCTTCCTGAGCCGGGATTGGCTGAAAGGAGAATCAGGAAGACAATAGCGAATATAAATTCACTATTGTCACACAACTGGGTGTCACACCCTTTTTTGAAGCCAATTAGAGACTCAGGCTCTAATCACATGCTTCTAAATCATGTGCTTCTAAAAAAAAAAAACCTATTGGAATCCATGCGTCTGGCTCCCTGCATGTAAATTAGGAGCCGGGTGCATGGATTAGGAGGCCGATGCCCCTGTGCTCCTTATGGACAGGCTGCCAATGTACAACACTCCCAGTAGTCAGTTAACTAGAATAAGGAGGAATTGTCTGTTGGACTATTTTGATCAGACAGACAAATTGATTGCTAGATTTTTAGAAAAGGGTTACACTAGATCTTTTTTTATTTATGAAAGAGACTGTATTTTCTTAAAAAAGAGACAGGAGTTATTGTTTAAGAAGTATAATAAAAAGAAAAACCAAGGGTGCAGTTTCATTAGGGATTTTAATGTGCAATCTAAAAAAATGGAAAGCGTTATTAAAAAATACTGGCCGATTTTGTTATAGGATGACTTTTTAAATAAAATGTTTCCTTTCCATCCAAGATTCATTTATAGAAAAAACAAATCTGTACGGAGCAGGATTGTCAAAAACATATTGGACCCCCCCGACAGGTTAAAAGGATTTAGGTTTTTTATTGGGTCAGGCATTTATAGCTTTTATTATATGACTGTCAGAGTTCCTCTTGAGTTGGCGTACTTATCTGTTAGTCTAAATTAACGCCAGCATGCCCAGATATTTAAAAGTTTTGTTGCACTATCCTTGGCTATGCTAGTTAATTCCTCCAATAATAATATTTCATCCACTTTTATTAGCCATTGAGCTATAGAGGGAACCATATGCTGTCTCCATAACAATGGAATCAAGGATTTTGCCCCATTCAGTAAGTGCAGGGTTATTGAGTTTCTATATTTATTCACTGATGCCGTTGTGCAGTGAAATAATATAGCCCAGGGGTTCAGCATCATTTCCTCTTTCTGTATTATAGAGATTATTTTAACTACATTTTTCCAATACTCCTGTATGTAAGGGCAATCCCACCAAATGTGTCCATGTGTTGCTATGCCGCCACGTTTCCTCCAACACAGAGGTGAAGCCGCGTGTGAAATTGTATGTAGTTTATTTGGGGTATAATACCAGCGGATAAGGTGTTTATAATTTAATTCCGCTGTCTTGGAGGAAATGTAGGATACATGTACTAACTGCAAGATTTTATCCTTTTGTTCATCAGTTATACTCGTAAGCAGATCTTTTTCCCATTTAGCTAAATATCCTGGGTATTTATGGTTCTGAAGGGCCAAAAGGGCTTTATAAAATAAAGATAGATATACAGTGTGCGGGATGAGCTTCCAGGTTTAGAACCCTTTCAATCTGGTTTACCTCAGTCAGAGAACGAATCAGATGGGGGAGGATATGCCCAAAATGAGAGAGTTGCGCATATCTCCACTGATCCATCTTATTGGCCCTGGTGTTACCGCAAAGAGTTTGAAAAGCTTTTAATCTATTTTTATGGACAATTTGATTTGCTCTCAGCGAACCAGTGCTTAAATCCCTTATTTTACAGTCCTGGAAAAAAATAACTTTGACCCAGGAGAAGCATTAATGGAGAGTTATACTTCCAGCCGTGTCAGAGATGTAGCGAGTCTCATATAGATAGTGTGGACCTTGTCAAAGGAGATGTAGATGGTGCCAACTCCCTGTATTTACGTGGTAGCCAAGGGACTACAGACAGGTCCCTATCTGCCAGAGCTGATTCTATCTGTACCCATATTTTTTTTATCTCCCACCTGTTTCCATTCTGAAATTCTCTTTAATATTACTGCATAGTAATATAACTTAAAGTTAGGCAATGCTAGTCCTCCCGATCCCGAAAAAAAAACCTATGGGAACCCCCATAGGGGTCATCTGAAAAAGAAACAAAATGCGGGGAAGAATATCCATCTTAATAATGTTTATTTTTCCCAACCAAGAATGGCACTTTGCTGACCATCTATTCATATCTATCTTAATATTTTTTAACAAAGGAAAATCATTTTGTCTAAATAAGTCTGACATATGAGCAGTCAAATTGACTCCCAGGTATTTAAGGCCTCATACACACAGGCATTTTTTGACGCCACTTTTTTGGGAGTATTTTGCAACTCTCCGTTATTCAATGGCCCTCTAAAAATGCTGATATTTTTAAGCAGTAGAGGGCGTCGGCATTAGTGAGCTGTTTCTAGAACGTGGGACCAGCACGTTCTGAGGCTGTAGCTAATCGGCAAAAAGCTCACTAGCGCCCGCTAACGCCGTACCAGCGTTAACCAGCGTTTTTTGATGCCGATGTTTTTAGGTTGAAACTAGCAGAGGACTGATT
This sequence comes from Glandirana rugosa, assembly GCA_018402905.1. Lineage (NCBI taxonomy): Eukaryota > Metazoa > Chordata > Amphibia > Anura > Ranidae > Glandirana > Glandirana rugosa. The sequence continues at coordinate 711,646 of BLSH010242170.1, forward strand.
TTTTTAAAAAAAAAGCCTATTGACGCCGACGCTCACTAACGCCAATGCAAAATGCTGAAAGCAACGCAGATTTTTCCAAAATGTCGGATACCACGTTTTGCTTATTTTTTCTCAAACGCCCATGTGTATGAGGCCTTAGGGTCGCTGGCTGACATGAGAAGGGAAAAACTGTTTTAAGTTTCAAAGCCTCCTTATCTGGAATTGTGATGTTTAAAATTTCGGACTTAGACATGTTGATTTTTATAATTCGATAGCTCATGAAAAGATTGTAAAGCGGCCATCAAATTGGGTGAGGAGATTCTGGGTTGCTGAACGAAAAGCAAACTATCGTCTGCATGGGTATCAGATGTGGATCTGAATGTTTGGAGAAAGGGTTCTAGGAATGTAACAAAAAGTTATGGGGATAGGGGGCACCTCTGGCGAGTCCCATTGTGTAATGTAAATGGGTCGCTTAGCACTCCATTTATCCTTATCTGTGCTGTAGGAAAGTTATATAATGCTGTTATTCTACGAAGCATTTTGGGGCCAATTCCCATTGAATCCAGGGTCAACATTCCAGTCCACCCTGTCAAATGCTTTTTCGGCATCTAAGGATAATAGCAGGGTGGGCTGGGAACAATGCCTGACATTTGAGATGATCGAAAGGGTACGGAGCAAGGCCTCACGGCCTGGAACAAAGACCGATTGATCAGAATCTATCCATTTTTGATAACTGTGGGTAGAGTCTATTGGCTAATACCTTCACATATAGTTTGATACCCATGTTTAACAAAGAAATCAGGCGATAATTCCCACAAAGCATTCAATCTTTTCCTGGCTTGGGCAATACCGTTATATAGGCTTTAAGGGTCTCCTGTCTGAAGTCCCCTGGACCCTTTATTAAGTTAGCACAAGAAGTTAATTGCAGGATAAGGATTTCTTTACAGTTTTTATAATACAGGGTGGTATACTCATCAGGTCCGAGCACTTTCCCTAATGGTGTAGAAGATAAAGCTTTGTAGAACTCTTCTTCTTTGGTAATATTAGAGGAGTATAACAGTATGTAGCAAAAGATGCTTTCCCTTCTCTGTCTACAGTAGAAATAAGGTATTTCTATTTTGAGAAACGCTTTGTCTTTAACCACTTCAGCCCCGGAAGGATTTCCAGCTTTAGGACCGGAGCCCTTTTTGCGATTCGGCGCTGCGTCGCTTTAACTGACAATTGCGCGGTCGTGCGACGTTGTACCCAAACGAAATTTGCGTCCTTTTTTTCCCACAAACAGAGCTTTCTTTTGGTGGTATTTGATCACCGCTGCGTCATTTCTGATCGCCGCTATAAACAAAAGAAGAGCGACAATTTTGCAAAAAAACCCAAATTTCTTACTTTTTCCTAAAATACAAATCCAAAAAAAAAATATAAAAAAACATTTTTTTTCACCGTTTTTGGCCGATTTAT
>BLSH010242170.1:730840-741054 GCA_018402905.1 Glandirana rugosa
ACTTCTACACCTTAAGAGTAGGTGTTCGTCATCAAAGACTGCCCTCATATCTATTAAAGTTTTTTGATTTTTAATCTACGCGTGGTGTTGTAACTCTCTATATGTTACATTATGACTGTATTTTTTGTGTGTGTATCCAACCTGAATTACCTGAACACAGAAAAAAGTTGGAGAGACTGATACATTGATACATTTGTGATGTGACTTAAGATATTAAATCAGCTACTTCGGATACGTGCAAGTCAGTAACTATTTCTGATCTCAACTCGCTTGTGGACCTTCAAGCCCAAGACGACCAGGCAGGCTTGAAGCCCTGTGCGATCGTTCGGGTTCCGTCCGGACCCGGACCCGGACTTTGTCCCGAAGTTCGGACGGACCAGCAGAACCCGAACTTCCAGGTGTTCGCTCAACTCTAGTCTTTATCAATGACTGAACGTGCATAGGCTTCATCGACTAAATTATAGAATTCAGTGTAGTGTTTACATAGTTACATAGTCAGAGAGGTTGAAAAAAGACACAAGTCCATTAAGTCCAACCTATGTGTGTGTTTTTTATGTCAGTATTACATTGTATATCTCTCAATGTTGTGGTGCGCATCTAATTTTTAGTTTTTTGAAATTATCTATACTCCCGTCAGAAACTACTGCTTGTGGATGAGAATTCCACATCTTCACTGCTCTTACCATAAAGAAACCTCTACGCATTTTAAGGTTAAACCGCCTTTCTTCTATTTTTAGTGAATGGCTGCATGTCTTTGTGTACTCCCTTGTGCGGAATAGTTTTGTCCCTATTGTGGGGTCACCAGTACAGTATTTGTACATTGAAATCATATCCCCTCTCAAGCGTCTTTTCTCCAGAGAGAATAAGTTCAGTGCTTGTAATCTTTCCTCATAACAAAGATCCCCCAATTCCTTAATTAGCTTTGTTGCCCTTCTCTGAACCCTTTCCAATACCAGGACATCCTTCCTGAGGACTGGTGCCAGAACTGGACGGCATATTCCAGGTGCGGCCTCACCAGAGACTTGTATAGTGGCAGAATTATTGATTTATCCCTGGAGTTGATCTTTTTCTTGATGGATGCCAACACTTTGTTAGCTTTGCTTGCAGCAGCTTGGCATTGCATGCCACTGCTGAGCCTGTTCTCTACTAGGCTCTCCCCCTAGTGAGTAGTTTGTGTTCATGTTCTTGGTACCCAAACGCATTAGCTTACATTTTTCTACGTTAAATCTCATTTGCCACTTGTCTGCCCATGTATTGCTCTGCTTAGCTTGGTATCATCTGCAAATATTGAGATTGAGCTGTTCACCCCGTCCTCCAAATCCTTTATGAATAAATTGAATAGGATTGGTCCCAGGACAGAACCTTGGGGAACCCCACTTTCTACACCAGACCATTCTGAGTATTCCCCATTTATGACCACCCTCTGGACTTGCCACTGTAGCCAGTTTTCAATCCAGGTGCTCACCCTTTGATCCATGTTGAGGGACCTTAGTTTGTACAGTAAATGTTTATGGGGAACTGTATCAAATGCTTTTGCAAAATCCAGATACACCACGTCTACAGGCCTTCCCTTATCTAGATGGCAGCTCACCTCCTCATAGAAGGTTAATAGATTGGTTTGGCAAGAACGATCCTTCATGAAACCATGTTGGTTACCGCTAATGATACCGTTCTCGCTACAATAATCTTGTATATAATCCCTTATTATTCCCTCCAAGAGCTTGCAAATTATTGATGTTAAGCTAACTGGTCTGTAGTTCCCAGGGATATATCTTGGTCCTTTTTTATATATTAGTACTACGTTGGCTTTCCTCCTGGTATCATACCAGTCAGAAAACTGCTCTTAAACTTGGCTAAGTTCCTTAAGGACCCTTGGGTGTAAGCCATCTGGTCCTGGTGAATCATTAGTGTTCAGTTTTTCAAGCCTATTCCTGATTTTATCCTCAGTTAGCCATGAGGGTGCTTCCAGTGACGTGCCATGAGGACCAGCATTGTAGTTCTGAATAATTGCCCCCCCCCCCCCGTTTACTTTGTGAATACTGAGGAGAAAAATGAGTTTAACAGCTTTGCCATTTCTCCATCCTTTGTAGCAAGATTACCTTCATCATTCTTTATGAGGCCAATATGATCTGACCTCCCCCTTTTACTGTTTATATACTTAAAGAATTTCTTGGGATTCTTTTTACTCTCCTCAGCTATGTGTCTTTCATTTCTACCTTAGCTGCTCTGATTGCACCTTTGCATTCCTTATTGCGTGTTTTATAAATATAAAAATCTTACAGAGACCCCTCAGCCTTGTATTTTTTGAAGGTCTTCTCCTTTGCTTTTATGTGTGCCTTTACGTCGGAGTTAAGCCACCCTGGTCTTCGATTAGCTCTTTTAAATTTATTTCCCATTGGGATACACTGGCTAATACCTTTGTTTAGTATGTTCTTGAAGTACTCCCATTTTTCCTCCGCGTTCATTGTTCCTAGAATTTTATCCCAGCTAACATCTTCCAGCAAGGAGCGTAGTTTATGGAAGTTGGCTCTCTTAAAATTCAGTGTCTTTGTATTCCCCTTATGTTTCCTATTTGTGTAATTTATACTGAAAGGAATTGACCTGTGATCGCTATTTCCTAGATTGCTCCTTACTTTCACGTCTGTGATCAGGTCTGTGTTGTTAGTAATCAGAAGGTCTAATAATGCCTTTTCTTTTGTTGGTACATTTACCATTTGACCCATGAAATTGTCCTGCAGGCATACCCCTCCCCCTTTTTTGCCCTCCCTATCCCTGCGATATAGGGAATACCCCTGAATGATAGCCAGCCAATCATGAGAGCTGTTGAACCCAGCCTCCGAAATTTGCACAAAATCAAATTCCTCCTCGTACAGTAGCAACCCTAGTTCTCCCATCTTGTCTGCCAGACTCCTGGCATTAGTGAACAAGCCACATAGTTTTGTCTGGACACCTACTGTTTCCTTACTGGGTAATCCTCGTTTGCATATAGGACTTGTTACACTACTTGCCTCGGATGGAAATTCTTTATTCGGCCTACCACTGCTACCCCCAATACTACCCACTGAACTCTGTTCCACTCTGGCGATTACTAAGTCTGGACCCCCCCATTGCCTAGTTTAAAAGCCCCTCTAACTTTTTGGCCATCCTCATTCCCAGCCGGTCTGCACCTTCCCCATTTAGGTGCAGCCCATTATTTCTATAGAGCTTGTAACCGATTGAGAAATCGGCCCAGTTCTCCAGAAACCTAAAACCCTCCTTTCTACACCAGCTCCTCAGCCACTTCTTGACCTCCCTAATCTCCCGCTGCCTCTCTGGTGTGGCTCGAGGTACTGGTATTATTTCTGAGAATACTACCTTGGAGGTCCTAATCCTCAATTTTGCTCCTAGGTCCCTTAAATCTTTTTTTAGGACACTCCACCTACCTCTAACTTTGTCATTGGTGCCAACATGCACCATGACAGCCGGGTCTTCCCCAGCCCCTCCCAGTAATCTGTCCACCCAATCCGTGATGTTCCGAACCCGAGCGCCCAGTAAACAGCATATAGCTCGGTGCTTCAGGTCTTTGTGACAGAATGCCCTCTCTGTGTTTCTAAGAATTGAGTCCCCTACCACCACAACCTGTCTTTCCTTTCCACTGGCTTCATCCCCACCCTCGCTGGAGGAATTACTCCCCTGGCAGCTAGGGGCGCCACTCTGCTCCAGTGATGCTGATTCCTGACTGGTTTCCACAATATCACACAATGGGGTGTACCTATTGGGATGCTCCAGCCCAAGATCAGCCTCCCTTCTACTCTTCCTAACTGTCACCCAACTACTTTGTTCTGGTTATACAACACACTAAACTGCGCTAAAGTCCCAGAAAAAGCTGCAGCAAAATACTGAACAGTAAAAAATCAATATGCAAACAAAAGCTGCGCTAGAAGATAATAATAAATATTATAGTTCAGTTGCAAATAATAAAAGTAGAAAGTCCAAACAGTGTTGTGTTCCTTCCACCACTGAAATTCGATCTATAATACTCCAAAAAAATGGTAATAGCACCCAAGTGCACTGACAAGCAGAGGAGAGTCCACCACCAATGTATAGGGAGGCTTACCAGAACACTGTGTGTTCAACAACAGTAAATCCCCGACCTGGGATGTAGAACCACCAAATTATTCCCCTAAGGTCTAAAATATTCCTTGTATAGATACACCATCCAAGTGATTGGTCTCCAGACAGCTGAGAATTAGAAAGGGCCATTGGCAAGGGCAACTTCGCTGTGGTGAAACTGGCCACGCACATAGTTACAAGGGCAAAGGATGCACGTATGCATGATATGATTGATTGGAACGTGGTTTAACACCGAGAGAGATTCTCAGCTGTCTGGAGACCAATCACTTGGATGGTGTATCTATACAAGGAATATTCTAGACCTTAGGGGAAGAATTTGGTGGTTCTACATCCCAGGTCGGGGATTTACTGTTGTTGAACACACAGTGTTCTGGTAAGCCTCCCTATACATTGGTGGTGGACTCTCCTCTGCTTGTCAGTGCACTTGGGTGCTATTACCATTTTTTGGAGTATTATAGATCGAATTTCAGTGGTGGAAGGAACACAACACTGTTTGGACTTTCTACTTTTGTTATTTGCAACTGAACTATAATATTTATTATTATCTTCTAGCGCAGCTTTTGTTTGCATACTCTGTTCTGGTGCCTGCACCTTTATGTCTTCACCTGCCTCTGTGCTGGCCCCTGCCGGCACCTGCCGAGGACGATCCCAACTCTCCTTAAGTATGGAGAGTCGTCTCACTGTTGACAGTTGCTTCCTTAGATTCAGAACCTGGGCTTCCAGGGAAACAACGTTCTTATATTTTGCACAGCAGTATTCGTCCTCGATCTCATGATCAAGGAATGCATATATGTGACAGGATGTACACCGAGTCGCCTTTCCACACCCGCCGGGCATCATACCTATTGATTTAGTGGGGACTGGGAATTATGCTCTATCCAATTAACTAACCGCTGGCTGCCTGCCCCCAATACTCACAGTATACGTGTCCTCACAGCACTCGGTACTCATGCCACACTTGGGTACTCACGCCACACTTGGCTACTCACGCCACACTCGGATACTCACAGAACACCCAGGTACTCACACTATATACTCAGGTACTCACACTAATACTCAGGTACTAACACTATATTACTCAGGTATTCACCTAATACTCAGGTAATCACACCCTATACTCAGGTACTCACACTATATTACTCAGGTACTCGCCCAATACTCAGGTACTCACCCAATACTCAGGTACTCGCCCAATACTCAGGTACTCACCTGATACCCTGGTACTCACACGATACTCAGGTACTCACTATGCTCAGGTACTCACTACACTTAGGTACTCACAGAATACTCAGGTACTCACTATACTCAGGTACTCAGAATACTCAGGAACTCACAGAATACTCAGGTACTCACTACTCAGGTACTCACTGTTCAGGCACTCACTATACTCACTACTCAGGTACTCACAGAATACTCGAGTTTCTCGATCAGATGTGGAATAGGTTTGTACCAGCGGTGGCTGGCACATAAGGGGCTGCCTCCCCGCCGCTGACAAGAAAAAAAAAAAAAAGTCAGCCCGGCCCCCTGGAGGTGGCACTGGTACATTGACTTTTCTTTTTTTTTCCTCGGCTCCTCGGCTGACAGCAAGTAGTGAGCCGATTGGTCAGCCATTAAAGTCTATGTGTGTGCGCTGAATAAGCGCACACACATAGTCTGATTGGCTGCCCCCTGAGCCATCAGAGCCAATGCCTCTCTGTGGGCGGAGGGCAGGACTGTGGCAGACGTGCTATCTGATGCACTGTATGCCCTATCTGATGCCCTGTATGTCCTATATGATGCTCTGTATGCCCTATCTGATGCCCTGTGTGCCCTATCTGATGCTCTGTGTGCCCTATTTGATGCCCTGTGTGCCCTATCTGATGCTCTGCATGCCCTATCTGATGCCCTGTATGCCATATCTGATGCACTGTATGCCCTATCTGATGCCCTGTATGCCCTATCTGATGCCCTGTATGACCTATCTGATTCTCTGTTTGCCCTATCTGATGCCCTGTATGCCCTATCTGATGCTCTGTATGCCCTATTTGATGCCCTATATGCTCTATCTCATGCTCTGTATGCCCTATCTGATGCCCTGTATGCCCTATCTGATGCTCTGTATGCCCTATCTGATGCCCTGTATGCCCTATCTGATGCTCTGTATGCCCTATATGATGCCCTGTATGCCCTATCTGATGTTCTCTATGCCCTATCTGATGCCCTGTATGCCCTATCTGATGCTCTGTATGCCCTATCTGATGCCCTGTATGCCCTATTTGATGCCCTGTATGCCTTATCTGATGCCCTGTATGCCCTATCTGATGCTCTGTATACTCTATATGATGCCCTGTATGCCCTATCTGATGCCCTATATGCCCTATCTGATGCTCTGTATGCCCTATCTGATGCACTGTATGCCCTATCTGATGCACTGTATGCCCTATCTGATGCTTTGTATGCCCTATCTGATGCCCTGTATGCCCTATCTGGTGCTCTGTATGCCCTATCTGCTCTGTATACCCTATCTGGGGCTTTGTATACTGCTAAATGGTGACTCTGTATACCTCTATCTGGTGATGCTGTATACCCTATCTGGTGATGCTGGGCTGTATACTCCTGACACAAGGGGTGGAAACTATAAGGGGTGGGGCTTATGAGAAGTAGGGGGGGGGTCAAAAAGGAAGGGCGGGGTCTGGTACCCCCAGCCTAAAATTTCACCAGCCGCCACTGGTTTGTACCACGTTTCATTATGCAAAATCCTGTGGCACATTGTACGATATTGTTGGTTGGACATGATTACAATATTCCCCCTTTGTCAGACGATTTAATTTAATTAAGTTCATGACGATTTTTTAACGATTGGGCTGAAAAATCTTTGTTATTAATTCGCCTATTTTGGTCTTTTAATTTTCGAATGTCATTTGTTGTTGCCGTGACAAAAGCTGCCAAATTGACATTGGTAGAAATCTGGGGGAATTTGTCCGATTTCTTTTTAAAGGATGGTATTTGGCCATGAGAAATAGTTTTATTTTCAATGTGTTCCTCAAGGAGAGAGTCCAAATCAACCATATCAATCAGATCTAGAGGATCCTGCTCCTCCGTAAGGGCCAAGAGTTCACCAAGGTCCTCATCTGAGTGTTTTTTAGCAGAGGACTCCTGTGAGGGGGTCCCCGCATAAAAACTTTTAAAAAGTAAGTTTCTTGCAAATAAATGCAAGTCCTTGATTATTTCAAATTTATTAAGCCCTGCTTCAGGACAAAAATTAAGACCATATGACAGTAGATTAAGCTCCTCTGGGCAAAGTTTTTGATTAGAAAGGTTAATTATGTTAAGATAATCAGATTGTGCAGGTGAGTGTGTATAGTCAGGTTCAATGTATTCAGTGTGTTGTCCTGGGGAGGGACAAAAAAAGAAGATGTGAGAGTGTCTATGTTGGAATTTGTGGGAGCAGCATGGGAGATAGAAAGATCACCAGTGCTAGTGTTAGTAGTTGGGACAGGACCACCACCAGTAGGGCCTTTGGGGCCAGAGTTGGATGAGACACCGAGCATGTTACCTTTACCCAAAGTACGGAAAGAAGAAGATTGTTGCATGGGCGTGGATTCAGTGGTGCACTTCTTATTCAAAGATGGATCCTCTCCAGAATATGTGCATTTCGTTTTTTGTGCTTTTCTATTGTGCTTGCGACCCTGGGAAAAGAAGACGAGAAAAAAGAGGAGTTAAGTGATGACATAGAACCATGATCAACATGGGACTGACCCAATTTCATATTAGTTTTTTGTGCCTGAGCTTTATTGCTCTGTTGATACCAAAGGTAAGCCTTATTTTGGCACGTTCGTTTCTCCAGAACTTTTTTCTTTTGTAGATAAAATTTCATTAGTATCTCTGTCTAACCGGTTTTTAATCTTATCTTCCTCTTCCTTAAAGGTAGCTAGGTTTTTTAGAGGTTCCAGTTTTTTATAAATAGATGCAATGTCTTTATCAATCGCTACAATGCGTTTTTGATATTCATCCAATAGAAGTTGCATCATATTTTTAGTGCAGAGTTGGAGATTATTCTCCCATTTGGCTTTGAAGGACTCATCCAAGTCATCCAGAAGAGGGAAAACCTGGATGTGTAAACCAAAGGGATTAATCTCTTCTTTTATATACCTCCCAAATCCCTTCTTATGACAGAAATAGGACGCTTTTTTGTCCACCAGTTTACCAAGTTGGCAAATTAAAGAAATCAATTCTGATTGGGGATGCTCTTTTTGATTGTGATCTTTATGAAAGCCCTTCATAAGTGTGTCCCATTCTTTGCCCTGAAACATGATGAAAGTCATAACAGCCCAAATCGCAGTGACTAAACTAAACTATATAACAATGCAAGTCCAAAAATTATGTATTTTATCAGATAAGCAGAAGATAGAAGATTTCCAAAGAAAAGAGGATATAAATATTATGATGAGGAAGAGATGACCCTGATGACTGGTGGTAAGGTGGGGGGGGGGTGGGTATTTACTACTACTACCCGATTACAACAGATATGGTGGATATATCAGCAGGGTTCCTCCCAGGTCCTCTGTGCTTCCCTGTGATCATGCTCTTATATTTATTTTTATTTTAGAACCCTGCTGATATATCCACCATATCTGTTGGCTTCGCACCAGTTGTTCCCAGATTCCCTGCTCTGCAGGGATTGCATGCAGGCTCGTTTTTGGGGAACCCAGTGGGGTCAGTGGAGGTGCTTTCCTTATTTGCACCAGCAGCCACCCTGGCCTAACTTTTCCATCTTGTCCCAGCCTTTTCGGGGTGATTTTTGGTGGGCGTGGCTTTCATTGGCGGTGAGGCTTCCAGCTTTGCATTCATTGTAGGATAGTTACGGACATGGCCTAACAAGGTATCCTTATTTTGTTATCATATAATTTATCATCGTTATCACACTGCTTGAACTTTACTGTGTTACTGAGACAATGTTTGAAAAAACTGTACATTAATTATGACTATTATTTTGTAGAGTGTACTTTTCAATATATAGAATATAGAAAATGCCCCTGAGGAAAGGACTATACTCCTGAAACATGTCGGGCGGGCATTGAGCAGTGCTACCAAGCCTCAAGACTCTCCACTTGAATATTGCTTTTACAAATTGTTTGTATAATACACTTTGAATGGAAAGTATATACACTCAACTTTTAAGAAATTTGAATCAATAAACTTCATAGAATTTTTTATATCCTGTTTCTATGTTGCCTGAAAAGTCCCACGTAACTTGGGGGTTGCATATCTAATTGTTTATATATATTGTTGGCACATGGGTCACCCAACCAGGTGGTAAAACAACTTTAACCTGTCAGGATAGAAGAAATATGAATGGAGCGAAATATCAACAAATTCTTGAGAAAAATCTGCTGCCCTCTGCCAGAAAGTTGTCAATGGGAAGAAAATTGACCTTCCAAAATGACAATGACCCAAAGCACACAGCAAAAATGACCACACAGTGGTTGAAGGCGAAAAATGTAAATGTCCTTGCATGGCTTAGTCAGAGCCCAGACTTAAACCCCATTGAAAATCTGTGGAATGACTTGAAGACTGCAGTCCACAAACTGTCACCATCACATTTATTTAAACTTGAGCAGTTCTGCAAAGAAGAGCGGGCAAATATTGCAAAGTGTAGATGTGCAAACTAATAGAGACTAGAGTTGAGCGAACCTCTGGAAGTTCGGGTTCTGCTGGTCCGTCCGAACTTCGGGACAAAGTCCGGGTCCGGGTCCGGACGGAACCCGAACGATCGCACGGACAACGAACCCCATTGAAATCAATGGGGACCCGAACTTTTATGCACAAAAATGGCTGTAACAAAGTCCTGGAAAGCCCTAGAGGGCTGCAAAAGGAAGTAAAATGGGGGTAAGGGTAGGGCAAGTGCCCTACAAAAAAATGGGGACAGGGAAATAACTTTAAATATTTAAAAAAAAATAAAAACTTAAAAAATGCAAAAATGGAGGTGAATGTGGATCATCTTCAAACTGTGTCTGAAAAGTATTAATTAACAGTAGAAGCCATATAACTGTTCTAAAATCATCTTCAAACTAGGACAAGTGCCCTACAAAAAATGGGGAGAGGGAAAATAAATTAAAATC
>BLSH010242170.1:741064-755757 GCA_018402905.1 Glandirana rugosa
AAAACTCTTTACTTTGTTCATTACCACCAATGTACGAAATATCCTATAACTATCTATCTATCTATCTATCTATCTATCTATCTATCTATCTATCTATCTATCTCACCCATATCTTTTCTTAGTGAGGAAATTTTATTAGTATAAAACAACGAAACGTCGGACTTTAATTTTGTGTGGCAAAAACAAAATAGGTCGACATATTGTAGTCTTTTTAGGCTGCAAAGCAACAAAATATGATTATTTTAAAGGAGTGATTCTTTTCTATACCCACTCTATCTATCTATCTATCTATCTATCTATCTATCTATCTATCTATCTATCTATCTATCTATCTATCTATCTATCTATCTATCAATATCCTATAAAGCATGTAACCACCATTACTTGTTTCATTTCTCAAAATTACCTGTACTCTATATTTTTGTGCCCCTCCCTTAGCTCATAACTGCATATTTGACCTATACAATGAAATCTTTTAGCACTGAGACTGGCAGGTCTGATGTCACAGGTGTGTGTGTCACATGTCCCAGCACTCCTTGCCTCACACATATATGTGCACAAGTACAGTGATCACACTTTTACTGATGCAGAACCTATAAGATAACTATTAGGATCACAGGAACGCTGCACTACACAACATGAATTTACCAGGACTTACCAAAGTGTGGATCCTAGGATCCTTACTGTTACTAACTACAGGTAAGCAGCCAATGTTTAAGATGATTTATACAATATTATAACAAGTTAAATGTGTGTGTGATATATAGTGTCAGTATGAAAGTAGTGTACTGTTTTACTCACTGATCAATTTGCTAATCTTGGTTTGCCCTTATAAGTAATGTCTAAAAGATAATTGTTTGGATAGTGGGGAAAGAAAGAAAGAAAGAAAGAAAGAAAGAAAGAAAGAAAGAAAGAAAGAAAGAAAGAAAAAAAAGAAAGAGAGACAGAGGAAGAAAGAAAGGAAAGAAAGAAAGGAAAGAAAGAGAGAGAAAGAAAGAAAGAAAGAAAGAAAGAAAGAAAGAAAGAAAGAAAGAAAGAAAGAAAGAACGAGAAAGAAAGAAAGAAAGAAAGAAAGAAAGAAAGAAAGAAAGAGAAAGAAAGAAAAAGAAAGAAAGAAAGAAAGAAAGAAAGAAAGAAAGAAAGAAAGAAAGAAAGAAAGAAAGAAAGAAAGAAAGAGAAAGAAAGAAAGAAAGAAAGAAAGAAAGAAAGAAAGAAAGAAAGAAAGAAAGAAAGAAAGAGAAAAAGAAAGATAATGGATGGATGAATGAATTGTTCATATAAAAGTAATTGCTACACCAGTTCAGTGATTCATGTGAGAACTATTTTATCATGTCTATAGAGAAGACTTTTGCAACTTGTTGCATGTTACATAATTGCGTACATGGCAGCCTTTCTAGAGTTCCAGGAACAGACATGCAGGCTTTGAAAGATTTATTCTTAGAAATGTATAGCCTTATTATTAAAGCAGGACAGCTATAATGTTTAAAGTTTAGCCTGCCCTGAGGTAAGGCTTCTGCTTTATGTTAAAAAAAGGTAATTGCCTGTAGCTATACCAAGATGCACAGCATCCCTTCTATATATGGGTCAGTGTGGGTCACAGCCATATATGCAAATCCTTTAGGCTGAAATAAATGCAGGAAGCAGAATGATGACTATATAAAAATAAATATTAAAAACCCTCACCCATATCACCCCTTATGAATCATAAAATATTACATTTTAGCTATGCTGCAACTGATTTCACAACAACATTGTCCTTACTTACAATACAGTATATATATATATATATATATATATATATATATATATATATATACACACATCACACACACAAAATGTTTGTAGACGGAACAAAACTTATATATATATATACACACACACACATACAAATTTACTTTCTTTATAAAATTATTGAATAGGGGAGAACTATACCCTTCTAGTTATATTTTCTAAATATAGGCAATCTAAAAAGAAAAAAGGAAACTATCACAGTTTGACCAGTGATAGTGTTAAAGCAACTAATGTTACTGTTGATAATAGGTAAAAAATGTATTATATGATTGTATTCTTATTATAATAAAATTATATTTTTGTGAAAAACATGGTGTAAACTTTTACACATGAAACCAGGGCATTAAAAATATATAAAAATATATACATTGTTGTATTTCACACCCTACAAATGAACAAAAGTTAAAAACATGTTTGCATGGGGATAAAAAATGAACTTTCCGTAGGGATAGTAACAACAATCTAAACTACCCTAAGGCTGTATTCACATCTGAGCATTCTGTGAACATCAAAATGCATGACAAGTGCTCCAAAAATACACAAAGTTCAACACTCAAAAAGGTACATTAGCTTCTTTGGCGCGTCTGTTGCATCTAGGGCAGTCCATTTAAAATAATGAGCTGTCCTATGTGTGTGCTGTAAAAACACAAGAGGAAATGCATGTTCAGGAAACACTAGGTTTGTAAGTCACCAGTCATCTTCCAGTGGTCTGATTGCAATTTAATACAAATATATAAAAGTAGTAAAGGAAAAGCAGCATGGGTATTTTTGCATTTATTTTTATAGCAGTTAATTTTTTTCTAAAAATGTTACATTTTAACAATTATTTTTTCAAATGTAGAAATGTTTTTTTTAAATAATTAGATTTTATTATACATTTTGCAAGGGTTACACCCAAAGCATGTAGCCAAAAACAACATATTCCCATGTATCCTCCTGTTATAAGAAAAGGGATTGAATCAAACCTCTAAACCAATTCAAACAAGCTAGAAATAGAATCAGTATAAATGTGTATTTATACCTGTTCTTCCATAGCCTCTATATTGAGCTATCGAGTGTTCCCCATACGTTAAGAATGGACCCAGAAAACCCCATAAAAACTGAAAGAAAACAGAAGAAATAGAGAGAGGAAGAGAGAAAAAAAAACATACAAAAACAGACAACACCAATATCTGGGAAGCCGCCCTCACGACCACAAAGCCACCAACCTAAGTACCTACCACACTTATAGGTAGCAACTTTTCACAAATAGGATCTCAGCATGCCAGAGCTCAAGCCATGTACTTAAGGTAGCATCCCTGAAGAAATGTTTTGTACTGAAATTTCGCAAATCCACATCTTTTGACAATTTTTATTACATTTCTAGAAACATGTATACCACTAAAATATTGTTGGGTAATTCAAAAGGGGTTTTGAAATCAATGGTTTCCAAAAGTAAACTTGCGCACACTGCTGCGCAGAGGTTTGGCCACAGTGCGGTTGTATCCATGGTTTTCACGCGTTTTACCACCGGTTTAAGCCATGGCCTCATAGACGTTCTATCAGGTTGCTAATTTTTTTACACGTTTTCCACAAAAAAAACACCAAAAACACATAACCTAATAGAAAGTCTATGGGATCACAGCTAAAACCGCCATGGAGCCAAACTGCACCACAGCAGTATGAAACCGGCTTTAGGCCCCTTTCACATGGGTGTCATCTGTTCAGTCAACTTTTTGCTAAGAAAAAAACAGATTCCGTTTACATCAGTTTTATATGCGTTTTTTATCTGCTTCCCTTTTTTTAAATGGAACAAAAAAGCAGACTTGTTCCGTTAAAAAAACAGACCTGAATGGAAGTATACAAAAAACTGATGAAAACGGACATCTTTTTACTGTAATCTGTTTGCCCATAGGAATGCATTGCTGTCCATTTTTCATCCATCAACAGACAGATGGAACGCCCTTGCGAAAGGGGACTTAAAGTAATCAGAATGGTGATAGATGATTTTGCTGCAGTAACCCTTAGCAACCAATCACTTTTCACTCTGCTGAAGCTAGACCAGTAAACATGGATTGCTTTGAGTCACTGCACATAAGGGTTTTTTTGTTCTGCATAAGTTTGCATAGAGTATCTCACAAAAGTGAGTACACCCCTCACAATTTTGTATATATTTTATTCTGTCTTTTTATGTGACAACACTGAAGAAATTACACTTTGTTACAATGTAAAGTAGTGAGTGTACAGCTTGTATAACAGTGTAAATTTGCTGTCCTCTCAAAATAGCTCAACACACAGCCATTAATGTCTAAACCGCTGGCAACAAAAGTGAGTACACCCCTAAGTGAAAATGTCCAAATTGGGCCCAAAGTGTCAATATTTTTTGTGGCCACCAATATTTTCCAGCACTGCCTTAACCCTCTTGATGGAGTTCACCAGAGCTTCACAGGTTGCCACTGGAGTCCTCTTCCACTCCTCCATGACATCATCACAGAGCTGGTGGATGTTAGAGACCTTGCACTCCTCCACCTTCTATTTGAGGATACCCCAGAGATGCTCAATAGGGTTTAGGTCTGAAGACATGCTTGGCCAGTCCATCACCTTTACCCTCGGCTTCTTTAGCAAAGCAATGGTTGTCTTGGAGGTGTGTTTGGGGTCGTTACAATGTTGAAATACTGCCCTGCGGCCTAGTCCCCGAAGGGAGGGAATCATGCTCTGCTTCAGTATGTCACAGTACATGATGGCATTCATGGTTCCCTCAATGAACTGTAGCTTCCCAGTGCCGGCAGCACTCATGCAGCCCCAGACCATGACACTCCCACCACCAAGCTTGACTATAGGCAAGACACACTTGTCTTTATACTCCTCACCTGGTTTCCACCACACACGCTTGACACCATCTGAACCAAATAAGTTTATCTTGGTCTCATCAGACCACAGGACATGGTTCCAGTAATCCATGTCCTTAGTCTGCTTGTCTTCAGCAAACTGTTTGCAGGCTTTCTTGTGCATCATCTTTAGAAGAAGCTTCCTTCTGGGACGACAACCATGCAGTGTGCTGCGTATGGTCTGAGCATTGACAGGCTGACCCCCCACCCCTTCAACCTCTGCAACAATGCTGGCAGCACTCATACATCTATTTCCCAAAGACAACCTCTGGGTATGATGCTGAGCACGTGCACTCAACTTCTTTAGTCGATCATGACCAGGCCTGTTCTGAGTGGAACCTGTCCTGTTAAAAGGCTGTATGGTCTTGGCCACCATGCTACAGTTCACTTCCAGGGTCTTGGCAATCTTCTTATAGCCTAGGTCATCTTTATGTAGAGCAACAATTCTTTTTCTCAGATCCTCAGAGAGTTCTTTGCCATTATGTGCCATGCTGAATTTCCAGTGACCAGTATGAGAGAGTGAGAGGGATAACACCATATTTAACACACCTGCTCCCCATTCACACCTGAGAACTTACAACACTAATAAGTCACATGACATCGGGGAGGAAAAATGGCTAATTGGGCCCAATTTGGACATTTTAACTGAGGGGTGTACTCACTTTTGTTGCCAGTGGCTTAGACATTAATGGCTGTGTGTTGAGTTATTTTGAGGGGACAGCAAATTTACACTGTTATGTAAGATGTACTCGCACTACTTTTTTTTTAAAAGGTGTTTATTTTTGTATTTTTTTTTAAAAAAATACTTACACAAAACATTAAACATTTGCATAGTATTACGTATACAAGTGCCAGTGACAGTCCAGGCGTGGCGATAGGCTACGCAGAGCCCTTTTAAATTTTCCTATTAAAGTAAGTATCATATCAAGCAGTCATGACATATCTTGTGAATTCACTTGTAAAATATGTAAATAAGGTAAAACAAATTAGGGTATATTGATACCTTTAAAACACTAAACAAAACCAAAGCAATTGGGCTCCCTTCCATACCACACAGCTCTATTCTAAGAGCTATAATTGGTGTGTAGGTATATAGATAGGTATATACATACACCATTCACGCCTCATTCATTCATACCACCAATCATTCATACAACCATACTTCCATGTTACTCGCACTACTTTAAATTGTAGCAAAGTGCCATTTCTTCAGTGTTGTCATATGAAAAGATATAATAAAATATTTACAAAAATGTGAGGGGTGTACTCACTTTTGTGAGATGCTGTATATCTTTGATGGTAGACAGTATTGCCTGCTACTTTATTTGATAGATCGATTGATTATTTGTTTTTTTCCTATTAATATGCAATTCATTTTTCTGAATCCAATATGAAGGTTTCTTAGAAAAGTTTGGGTTTTGCTTCATTCCTGACTTATTTTGAGTAAATAATCTTATTATGGTACACCATACTTCCTTACTTACATTCATTGACATAACAGCAAAGACTGTAGCAACCATCAACAAAGGCCTAAAAAAAATGATCAGCTTATGATTTTTTCCATTTTCAAAATGTGAATGTTAAGTTAAAATGTTTTTCCAATAGACTTACTGTTTCCTTTGGGAAGCTCTTTGGTGTAAACTTCATATACATAAAAGTTAAACTCCGTCACTTTTTTTTTGCTTTGGATAGAGCAGGGAAGAGTTATCCATTAAAGTAACCCTGTTGCTAGACAAATGATACCCAGCAAAGGTTTATTAATAAAATAAGACTGTAAATAATTAAATTACCATGCTACTAAATGCTTTTCAGATTCAGTGAAACTGTGAAATGGCCCCCGAAGTCTACTGGGAAACCAACACTTCTGGGACTGTAAATCTCCTGGGTCCTCCATAGCTCTTACTTGTTTCTTCCTCTGACCTCCACATTATTCGTTTCTCCTGTAAAGGTCAACGGGAGGAATCATTGAGGGATGCCCCAGTTTCAGTTTTCCGGTGGACTTTTGGTAACCACTGCACAACATTGGAGCTGTATTCTGTGATGTGGGCAGTAGATAGTTTACCATAAAACTGTGTATGCAGATAAGGGACGCCTGTAGATAAAAACAAGCTGTGTAGCTTTGACCAAAGTTGACTAATACCCTTGCTATAGGTGTAGGCCATTAACGAACGTATCATGATGCCTGACTAGGAAATTCTTAGGTTGTTGCTAAGAGATGCCTAGCTGTTGCTGTTCATCTTCACCATTACAGGAGTGAGCTCTTTCTCTGATTCAAACCCCCTTACATGCGTTTTCTCTCACCTGATGCAGTAGCTCTGAGCTCAGCATTTGAGTGCTCACTCCTGTGATGGTGAAGGTGAACAGTAACAGCTAGGCATCTCCTAGCAATGTCAATAGCAACACCCAATGAGTTCTCTACTCAGGCTTCACAAAGTATGTAAATATCTACACCTATAGCAATGCCATTATTCAACTTTGGCCAAAGCTGCAGAGTTTGTTTATATTTACAGACGCCCCTTATCTGGGCATTTTTTTGGTAAAAGCGAACTAACTCTTTAACCTGACCAAACATATTTAACGATCTTTGATAATGTCCAAAACCTATTTCCATGGTGCTATCAACAACTTCCAGAGTCTTTGCAGATGCAGCCACACTAGACCCCCATTTAGTGCCCAAACTTCTTAGCTCATGCCATAAAGAGGAAGGTCTGTTATGTATAAAGAACAAAAGCACTTTGTCCTTCTGAAATATGTATTTGTTTATTATTATAAAATACCTGTAAAAAGATAGTCATAAGATTAAATGAATGATTCACACGTACAATCAACAGTCAGGTTAAAAAAGGCCAGAATCATAAAACCATCAAGATATTTCAAAATTCAATATTCACTAGTCAAAACCTGCTAATACAATGTTCTGATGGTTGCAGATGGCGTTTTGATATACAATAAGTAAAGATTATATGGCTCTGGTCTGATCATGCCTGATTGAACCTGATTGTGGATTTTACAAGCAATTTATTCCTTTACTCTTGTGAGTACCTTTTTACAAGTATTTTATAATTAACAAATGCATATGTCATTTTTTTGTTATTTTTCAATCTCCATTAGACCTACAAAGACGATTTAATGTGAAAGCTTACCTAAACAATTAATTTTAAATTTACATTCAGTCATTGAGGACCTTTCTCTTCATCGTTGCTCTAATATAGATTATACATATCAGATTGAAAAATGTATGGTCAGTTTTAGGGAGATTTTCCTTGCTTTCTCTTACTGCCAATATCTAGGTTTCCTCTCCTTTTTTGTCTTGGTGACATCTGGGCATTGGAACAGGAAGTGAGGGCAAATCTTCTTAAAAAAAGACACAGACAGCAATAAAAGCCTACTAGAGGTTCCTAAAGATACACATAACTAAACATGGCTGAAATTTCACTGTAATCACTATGTTTGTAGTAAAAACATGAGCAAAATGAAATCATAGACATTCAAGCTTATATTTATAAGCTCATTACAATCCACTAACTGCCTACGTGATTGGTTCTTTTTTTTAACAGTCAACACAGTTGAAGGTCAGACAGTGCTCTCATCATTAACAACACTGGGTGATCTCTTTAAGAAACTACTTAATGACTTATCTTCATTGATAAAACAGTTGATAAACAATATACATCCAACTGCAACCCCAACAGTTACTGCGGCAACAAGTGCTTCAACGTTGTTTAGTAGCAAATCAAGCACTGCTACGTCAGGTTCTACAAGTACTTTATTAAAGTCTACTACCAAAACAACAGTGTTCAGCACATTAATAATCTCCACAAAAAGCAAAACTACTACTGTTGGTACAGGTTCCATTGTCCAGCCTCTATCAACCAATGCATCATCAATACAAAGTACTGGAGCTCAAGGAAGCTCACCAGTTTCCAAAACCAGTCAAGGACTTGTTTCAACAAGTGGCTTACCAGATGCGTTCAATACTACTAATAACAATTTATCTGATTATACTAACACACCTCTTGTTTCTGGAAGAACATCTGAATCTACCACAGCATATCCTTTTGTTACAACCTCTAGTTCTGCATCACCACTAGTAACCACGATGTTCACCACTGGTAGTGTGTCACCATCAACCAATAATAGGGAGACATCTTCAGTATCAAAATTTAGTGGTCAACCAGTGACCACCAATTATGTTGAGCAATCATTATCTACAACTACAAAAGTGACGTCTTTGACTACAGAGATTAGTAAATCAGCATCTCTACAGACAGAAACTGTCAGTAGCAGTCAAAAACCACCAACCACAGTTGTTTTCCACAGCACTGAACCCAGCAGCAAATCTGCCATAACACAATCATCCATTGCTGGCACTAGTAGCCTTTACTCTTTAACCACCTCAACATCTGGCATTCCCAATACAGGAACTGAAAACCAGACAGCTGCCACGGCACTACTATCCTCCACAACCAATACCAGCAGTCAAACAACATCTGGTTTTAGTAGCCAGCAAGCAATCTCAACTACAGCACCTCCCAGTACAGAAACTGGTACCCAAGCTACAGCCACCAGGAGCACCATACTATCTTTTACTACAGATGTTAGTAGCCAGGAAACAGCCTCAACACCTCCAAGTACAGCAACCAGTACTCAAGCTACATCCACTAGGAACCCCACATTATCTTTTACTACAGTTGTTAGTAGCCAGCAACCAACCTCAACTCCACCACCTAACAGTACAGTAACCAGTACCCAAATTACAGCCAACAGGAGCACCACATTATCTTCCACTACAGCTGTTAGTAGCCAGCAAGCAACCTCAACTACAGCACCTCCCAGTACAGCAACTGATACCCAAGCTACAGCCACCAGGAGCACCATACTATATTTTACTACAGGTGTTAGTAACCAGGAAACAGCCTCAACTACAGCACCTCCAAGTACAGCAACCAGTACTCAAGCTACATCCACCAGGAACCCCACATTATCTTTTACTACAGTTGTTAGTAGCCAGCAACCAACCTCAACTCCAACACCTACCAGTACAGTAACCAGTAACCAAGTTACAGCCAACAGGAGCACCACATTATCTTCTACTACAGCTGTTAGTAGCCAGCAAGCAACCTCAACTACAGCACCTCCCAGTACAGCAACTGATACCCAAGCTACAGCCACCAGGAGCACTATACTATATTTTACTACAGGTGTTAGTAACCAGGAAACAGCCTCAACTACAGCACCTCCAAGTACAGCAACCAGTACTCAAGCTACATCCACCAGGAACCCCACATTATCTTTTACTACAGTTGTTAGTAGCCAGCAACCAACCTCAACTCCAACACCTACCAGTACAGTAACCAGTACCCAAGTTACAGCCAACAGGAGCACCACATTATTTTCTACTACAGCTGTTAGTAGCCAGGAAAAAGCCTCAACTACAACACCTCCAAGTACAGCAACAAGTACTCAAGCTACATCCACCCGGAACACCCCATTATCTTTTACTACAGTTGTACCAACCTCAACTCCAACACCTACCAGTACAGTAACCAGTACCCAAGTTGTAGCCAACAAGAGCACCACATTTTCTTCTACTACAGCTTTTAGTAGCCAGCAAGCAACCTCAACTACAGCACCTCCCAGTACAGCAACTGGTACCCAAACTACAGCCACCAGGAGCACCATACTATCTTTTACTACAGGTGTTAGTAGCCAGCAAACAACCTCAACTACAACACCTCCCAGTATAGCAACCAGTACCCAAGCTACATCCTCCAGGAGCCCCACATTATCTTCTAGTACATTTGTAAGTAGCCAGCAACCAAGCTCAACTACAACACCTCCCAGTACAGCCACTGGTATTCAAGCTACCACTACAAGGAGCAGCACATTATCTAATACTACAGTTGTTAATAGCCAGCAAACAAGCTCAGCTACACCACCTTCTAGTACAGCAACCAGTACCCAATCTACAGCCACCAAGAGCTCCACATTGTCTTCTACTACAGTTGTCAGTAGCCAGCAAACATCCTCAACTACAACACCTCCCAGTACAGCAACCAGTACCCAAGCCACTGCCAGGAGCACCACATCATCTTCAGTTACTAACCAAACAATATCAACAAGAACAACATCCTTTACTACAGAAACAAGAAGCCAGACAACCAGTACAAAAACTACTTGTAAGTAAAGTAATATATTCAAACATATGGACAATAAATATAAAGCATATGACTGACTTATCTTTGTTGTCCTTACAGCATCTTCATCCAGAACAGGCCATTCTTCTTGGCTAAATGTAGTAATGTCTCTTGTACTTGGGCTTTATCTTCACAGTAAGTATTTCTTTCCAGATTCTCATTTTATTTCAGTATTTTTTTTATTTTTTATTAATTAATAATTTTAATACTGTAATTGGAATTGACAATTGCAGATTATACAGAGGCACATTGCCCCGTTCAGTCTGCAGTGGACCCTGCAGGCTGAAGATTATTTTGTTAATGAATTCCCCACGTATATATATGATCACTATATTTTATCATAACTGGCATAGAGATCATATGATCAGGAACCACTCTGATTAGATCTGAATTACCATTGGGGATCAGAGCTATCAGTGACAGCTGGGACTGAGAGCCACAAGCTGTACAAAGTACTAGCTGGTGGATCTTAATGGGAAGATATTTATTAAAGTAGAACTTTCTCTAATTTGGATAGAGTAAGGGAGAGTTATAAACCCTTTTTTGCCATCTTTATCCCATTAGGGAGATTTTTTGTTTCATAGCCAAAATGAGAAGTAAGAGGAAATCCCTCTAAAGAGAGGCAATTCCTGGTTGTCACCAGGGTCACTAGAACTAGTGTCCACATTGGAAGATTTTGCCTATATTCCTGTTCTAGGTATAACTCAAAAATTGGGATTGTCTTTCACTCTCAGTGAAGATAGTAAGTAGACCAAATAGAGAGAGTGAATCTCCCTAAAGTAGACGGAGACAGCAATAAACCTGACAGGTGTTATAATTCCTTCTCCACTCTATCTGAAATTAAAAAAAAAGTTTTGCCTTTAGGTATACTTTAACCACTTCAATACAGGGCACTTTCACTCCCTTCCTGCCCAGGCCAGTTTACAGCTTTCAGCACTGTCACAGTTTGAATAATAATTGTGCGGTCATGTAACACTGTACCCATATTTAATTTCTATCAATTTTTTCACACAAATATAGCTTTCTTTTGGTGTTATTTAATCACCACTATTTTTTTTCTTTTTTGATAAATAAACATAAATAGACCACAAATTTTGAAAAAAATACTTTTTTTTGTTTCAGTTTGCAAATAAATAATTTTTCTTCATAAATTTAGGCCAAACGGTATTCTACTACATTTCTTTGGTGAAAATAACCCATT
The DNA here is from genome assembly GCA_018402905.1 of Glandirana rugosa. Taxonomy (NCBI): domain Eukaryota; kingdom Metazoa; phylum Chordata; class Amphibia; order Anura; family Ranidae; genus Glandirana; species Glandirana rugosa. The sequence goes on from BLSH010242170.1 coordinate 753,121, forward strand.
ATTATTATTTAGTCTGTAGAAAAGTCATAGAGTTCACAAACTATTGTATATATATATATATATGAAAATGTATCATTCCTGATGTACTGATGGCCTATCTCATCTCTTGAGGCCAGGACAGTACAAATACAGTAGTCCCCAAATGACCCCTTTTGGAAATTAGACAGTCCAATGTATTTAGTAAGAGGCATGGCAAGTTTTTGGAAGTTGTAATTTTTCGCTCCGGGAACACTGAGGAAATTCAAATGAAAGCTGCAATCCCCGCTCTCTGATGATCCACTCGGCTCTTCTCAGGTCAGGCTGCATTATGGGGCACTTCAGGCTGCATTATGGGGCACTTCAGGCTGCATTATAGGCCCCTTCAGGCTGCATTATGGGGCACTTCAGGCTGCATTATGGAGCACTTCAGGCTGCATTATGAGGCACTTCAGGCTGCATTATGGGCACATGTCAGGCTGCATTTATGGGCACTGGTTACGCTGCATTTATGAGCACTGGTTACACTGCATTTATGGGCACTGGTTATGCTGCATTGATGGGCACTGGTTATGCTGCACTGATGGGCAGAGGTGAGACTGCATTGATGGGCACTGGTTACACTGCACTGATGGGCAGAGGTGAGGCTGCATTGATGGGCACTAGTAGTTAGGTTGCACTGATGGGCACAGGTGAGGCTGCATTCATGGGCACTGGTTGCGCTGCATTGATGGGCACAGGTCATGTTGCATTGATGGGCACTGTTTATGCTGCACTGATGGGCAGAGGTGAGGCTGCATTCATGGGCCATGATTGCGCTGCATTGATGGGCACAGGTCATGCTGCATTGATGGCCACTGGTTATGCTGCACTGATGGGCAGAGGTGAGACTGTATTGATGGGCACTGGTTACACTGCATTGATGGGCACAGGTCATGCTGCATTGATGGGCACAGGTCAGGCTGCATTGATTGGCACATGTCAAGCTTTATTGATGGGCACATGTCAGGCTGCATTGATGGGCACTGGTTATGCTGCACTGATGAGCACTGGTTATGCTGCACTGATGAGCACTGGTTATGCTGCACTGATGGGCACTGGTTACGCTGCACTGATGGGCACTGGTTGAGCTGCATTGATGGACACAGGTCATGCTGCATTGATGGGCACTGGTGAGGCTGCGCTGATGGGCACTGGTGAGACTGCATTGATGGGCACTGGTTGTGCTGCATTGATGGGCACAGGTTATGCTGCATAGATGGGCACAGGTCAGGCTTTATTGATGGGCACATGTCAGGCTGCATTGATGGGCACTGGTTACGCTGCACTGATGGGCACTGGTTGCGCTGCATTGATTGGCACTGGTGAGGCTGCATTGATGGGCACTGATGAGGCTGCGCTGATGGACACTAGTGATGCTGCACTGATAGGCTGCACTGGTGAGACTGCACTGGTGGGCACTGGTGAGGCTGCACTAATGGGCACTGATAAAGTTGTTGTTAATATTTATTTTTGTAACTTAATTATGCATAAAACAAAAAAAAAGTGTCATTTCATGCAAATTTATGAAGGCATGTTTAGAGGTGGGATTAGGGGCGGGGCATGTTAGGGGTTGGGTGGGGCAACTGGTGGTGAGTAACCCTTAAGGCCTGGCAAGCAGCGGTGGCTGGTGTATAAGGGGCTTTTGGGCGCCGCCTCCTCGCCGGCTAAAAATAAAGAAAAAAGTCAGCCCGGCTCCCCTGCAGGAGGTGCCGGTACATTGACCTTCTTTTTTTTTTTTTCGGCTCCTTGGCTGTCACCTGACAGCCAAGTAGTGAGCCTATTGGTCAGCCATTAAAGTCTATGTGTGTGTGCTGAACAGGTGCACACATATAGTCTGATTGGCTGCCCTGAGTGTGATTGGATGCGGTGGCTGGGGCAGGTCACTGTGCGGCAGACATGACTCCGGCTCCCACAGAGACCCTGACCGGTGACCGACAGACTGATGGGGACAGCAACTCTCCGCCTGCCGATCTCTGCAGACACAGCCCGCTTGTCCGTATGCCAAACTCTGCAACACTCCTGCCTGCCTGCCTATTAGACTGGGTTTGTCACGTACCTGACGGTGGAGTCTGTCTTGTGCAGGGAACAACCGCTCTTGCGCACCCGATTCAAGGACCCCTGGTAGTGGAGACAGAGGCCCGAGAGTGCGGGATGGCAGGAGGGCTGGTGTTAGGAAAAAGGAACAGTTTTGCTGCTATTTGTCGTTTTCCGCGGTGGCGCGCGCTCCCGTGCGCGTTCACGCGCGCCTGCACGCGCCGGAAACGGCGCCAAACAGGCCTATTTAAACCTGGAGGCCCTGGAGACAAGTGCTGCTCGTTCTACAGCGTTCCCGACCTGTGAGCCCCAGCCTCTGATACCTGTTCCTGCGTTGTCCTGTCTCCTGTTTGACCCGGCTTGTCCCGACCTGTTGTCTGCTTCCTGTTCCGACCCCGGCTACCCACGACCATCCGATTGTCTGCCTCTGTGTACCTTTGCTGCCCGCCCGTGTAACGAACCTTGCTTGGACTCTGACTACTCTTTTGCCTGATCCTTTGTACCTTCTTGCCTGCCCGTTGCCGACCCAGCCTGAACGACCATCCGTCTATCTGCACGCCTCCTGGAGCTTCGCTACATCATCGG
>BLSH010242170.1:768336-810984 GCA_018402905.1 Glandirana rugosa
TGAAGAACTAGGGGAAGTCAGACTTAAAGCAGATGTCGTGAGATGTCTTTGACGAGAGGATTTTGAGTGTTTACTGAATGATTATCTCAACTCGCTTGGGCCTGACATTTCAAGCCCAGGCATGGCTTGAAACCCCACAGGCCCCAAGATGATTTTAGAACAGTTATATGGCTTCTACCGTTAATTAATACTTTTCAGACCCAGTTTGAAGATGATCCACATTCACCTCCATTTTTGCTTTTTTTATGTTTTCATTTTTAAAAAAATATTTAAAGTTATTTCCCTGTCCCCATTTCTTTGTAGGGCACTTGTCCCACCCTTACCCCCATTTTCCTTCCTTTTGCAGACCTCTAGGACCTTCCTGGACTTTTTTACAGCAATTTTCAGAACTTTCATTGAAATTACCAGAACCCCGGACCCGAACCCGGACTTTTTTTGAAAAGTCCGGGTTCGGGTCCGGGTCCCGGACACCCCAAAGTTCGGTACGGACCCGAACTTTACAGTCCGGGTTCGCTCAACTCTATTAGTAAGTCATTTGTGAGTTTTAGGAGAGCAGTTTCTGTAGAGTGCTGTAGACGAAATTCAGACTGAAGGGGATCAAGAAGTTTATTTTCAGTGAGGTGGTCACTCAGTCAGTTGTAGACTAAATATTCAAGGATTTTAGAGGCAAAGGGGAGTAAGGAGATGGGTCTTAGATTGTTAAGATTGGTGAGGTCCAGTGTGGCCTTTTTTGGTATGTGAGTGACTAGTGCATGTTTTAGAGGGTTGGGGAAGATGCCAATAGAGAGGGAGTGGTTGAAGATATGAGTTAAAGAGTGTAGGACAGAGTCAGAGGGTGACTGTAGTATTTGAGAAGGAACGGGGTCCAGGGTGCAGGAGGTTAGGTGGGCATTAGAGAGAAGTTTAGTGACTTTCTCTATAGTAGCTGGGTTAAATGAGAGTATTGATTGTGCAGGAGGACTAAGAGTGTGAGGGGAGTTAGAAGTCTGTAGAGTGTAGATCTTAAGATGAATTGTATCAATCTTATTCTTAAAGTGATTAGCAATTTATTTTTTATTTTTTACTAGTAATGTCAGTGATTTGCGATTTTTAGCGGGACAGCGACATTGCGGCGGACAGATTGGATACTTTTGACACTTTTTTGGGGCCAGTGACATTTATACAGCGATCAGTGCTATAAAAATGCACTGATTACTGTATAAATAACACTGGCAGGGAAGGGGTTAATACTAGTGGTGATCAAGGGGTTAAATGTGTTCCCTGGGAGGTGTTTCTAAATGTACGGGGGCTGGGCTGAATGGAGGAGGAGAGAGAATGCTGTTCCTAATCACTAGGAACAGACGATCTCTGTTCACTCCCCGGTCAGAACGGGGATCTGCTTTGTTTATACTGGCAGATCCCTGTTCTGTCTCTCTCTGGATCGATCGTGGGTGGCTGTCAGACATTGAGTCCACACCACCTGCTGATTGACTCCCCCACTAGCCAGTGGGCTTGTGCATGCCACCCACAATACCCGTTCCCGCAATCGACGTACAATGACGGCAATTCGCTAGAACAAGCCGACCTGCCGCAGTAAAATGATGGTGGCTGGTCAGCAAGTGGTTAAAGGAGAACTTCAGCTCTATGCCTCTACATTTCCAATGCCCTCTTCTTGAAGGCCCCCTCCACACATACCTTTTTTTAAAAACCCTATACTTTCCTTTTTGCTGTTGCAGTGGCCTCACAGGTCCCTCCTCTTGAGTAATGGCATGGGCGGGGAGGTTGTTTTTTCTGCAGATGAGTGGGGCACACACATAATCTAGGAGTACTGTGAGCCCCAGGGGGGTGTCAATGGCAGGCTGGGCTCACAGGAAGAGGGTAGAATGATGCTGGCTCTTGTTTAACAGAAGAAAGGTGAGATAGCTGGAAACAGTGCAGGAGTGTGGAAAAGTATAACTTGGACATTTTTTTCAGTTCAGGGAAGTTAAAAAGTAAGAAAAATATGAATAGGCAATTTGCTTTAATTCACTGCTTTTATAGTAGATCAATAAGCCCTCTCAAGTCATGCCCTTTCAGGAGTCAACTATCAAATGTTGTTATCATGACATTAACTGCTTATAAGGGTCTGTAATTCTTTGCTTAGAAAGTCAATCATTTCCTCATCAAAGTTTCACATTTTATCTTATGCAGAGCTCATGTGCCTTGAGATGTTGGCATCTTAACAAATTCATGATGGAGAAACACTAGAAGACAAAGAACAGTTCCCAAAATCCTTTGCACTGAAATGCACCTGCCTCTGGATATTTCCTTATCCTGGAAGGAAGTGTTTAGCTGACATTTGTACTTAATCTATGGCTTAGGATAGCCAATGATAACTGTAAAGTGATTAAATCATATATGCAGGAGGTCATTCCTAAGCAATTCTTGAACACTTGATTGAAAGCTTGGAAATTGCTCCTCAGAATATCCACAGACTGTTTCACAAAGTTCTGCACAATACAAAAAGTATCACCAAGAAGAGACTCAATCCATTGACAAACATTTGATCTTGATAATACATTGTTAAATCATGGGTACATTGTTAAATTCAAAAGTTTGTGGATAAATGCTACCATATTTTATTGGTGGATAGTTCTATCTTTGCCAACAATTTCTAGCTATGTCAGATGGTGACTGAATCTAAGGATCTAGTGCTAAACTCTACAGGGTCTATTGCATCTATGGACAAAAAACATAGTCCAATTAGGTTGTTTGTCTAGCAATAGCTTTAAGTGGTTTTGTATGTTGCTTAAAATTAGCAAGCATGTTCAACTTAATTGTTAGAAGAATAACTTACATTTCATGGTGTGTGGTTAATCCAGTGGTTCTCAACTCCAGTGCTCGGGACCCACCAACAGGCCAGATTTTAAGTATTACCTTGGGGAGATGCAGACTAGAATACTGCAATCACTGAGCAGCAAATGATATCACCTGTGATGCATTTCAGTTATCCTGCAAACCTGACCTGTTAGTGGGTCCCGAGGACCGGAGTTGAGAACCACTGGGTTAATCAGAGCAGCAACTTGCTTAGCAAAGTTTGAACTTACTTTCCAGGCACACTCCCCTTGCCCTTCAGTGACAGGCACCAAAATTTGCATTTTGGGGAGGCAAGGTCGTTGTCTTTTACTACCCTTTTGCCCCATACATAAATAAACAGAAACTGTACAGAAAAGTACAGATTCACTCTAAGCTCTCAAATAAATACCATAATAAATACAATTACTGGTGGTTATCTAATATCCAAATTTCATAGAACATAAAATGTTTATCTTTTGGAAAACCCTTATAACTCAAATGAATTGCCTTCTCACCGAAGTCGATAGCTGTTCTATACTCGATGAACACACCAATATTCCATGGATGACCACACACTGGATAAAGCCAACTCCTTTTTTCCAACATCATAAGAACATGGGCATGCTTTGAGTAAGTGCACAGCAGCTTGAAATGTGCTAGTATCTCCATTCTCCTGTTATGCTGTGATTGTTGTCCATGTTCTTATGATGATGGAATAAAAGAATGGGCTTTATCCATTGTGGTTATCCATGGAATACTGTTGTATGAAATCTGCGGTGAGGCTTCTGTATAAACAATTGGTTTGAGTTGTGCTAGCTTTGCTGGGAACCAACCTGGAGCAGTAGTTTACTCTTCTATACCCAATGCTTTAAGGTAAGTTGTCTCTTGAAAGATTTGCACACTGTCCCTTGATGTGCTGCTTTGCGATAGAGAGTGCCAGCTAACCAAAAAAGAAAAAACTCTACAAATGACAGGCATCCAATCACTGAACATATAGGAGGGAATACATAATTAAGTTGTAGTTAAAGGGGTTGTGCATTCTATACATTAATGTGAAAAACATTTTCTGTTGCAGCTCCCCCAGAGCCCCTCCGTCTACTTATCTGATGCACCTCGGGTCCTCTTTGGATAGATTGATAGCAGCGCAGCCATTGGCTCCTGCTGCTGTCAATCAAATCCAATGACGTGGGAGCCGGGGGAGCTGGGGCCGAGTCCTGCTGGCTATGTCAATGGACGCAGCAGCAGGACACGGGAGTGCACCCGCATGGGTGACTGCAGGGAAAGCGTTTCCCTGATGGGGCACTTAATGCGGGGGGAGCCAGGAGCACCGCTGAGGGACCCCAGAAGAAGAGGATCAGGGCTACTCTGTGCAAAACCTTTGCACAGAGGAGGTGAGTATAACATGTTTGTTTGTTATTTTGTTATCAAAGTTGAACCTTTACAATCGCTTTTTAAAAAATTATATTTTGTTATGATTTTGACAAACTGTATTTTTTTTAAGTTATACTTTTATAAACTGATATTTATACATTTTTAATTATTCGCATAAAAGCTTTTATTGTCATTAAACATTTAATACAGAGCATGCCCTTGCTACTCCTTCTTTTAGACGACGCTGGGCTATTTAATAAAGAAATCAGCACTTCTTGCTTGCTTGTTCACAGCCAGTATAAACTTACTAATGAAGATAGCCCATCACCGCTAAAAGAGGGGGTGTTTGCTCTCTAATTCAACTACTAGTCTATAATCTGATCTCTCCTGCTATATAGCTGAAAATGTTGTTTCATGATGAACTAAAAGGTGGATACTTAGCTCACAGCTTGCCACATATCAGCAATAGTTCATATTTACCTGATTTACAACTATTCAATGTACTGAACCTAAATAAATTAACACTATGCTAAATAAATTTATTCAAAATGTAGATGAACACAGGACAGTTTTGCGTAAGATAGCACTTTACATGGCATTGAACTTAAGCACTTAATCTTTTTATTATTATTATGAATACTATCATTCTAAAAATGACATACTCTTAACATACCAAGGCAGAGATAAACAACCAAGAAACACTTTCCACTCTGCTCCTTCAAATTTTCTGGTCACTGCGGTCAAAAACGAATGTTGATTTGACCCCACTAATCACTAGAAAATTGGATTAATGTACTTGAAACAAAAAAATTCAATTCATTCTACTATTGTATGGCCAGCTTTAGTTTTGGATGCACACATGGCCCCTGGAGTATCAATAAATGATTTGCATGGCCCCACCCACTTTTCTTATTTGAGGAATTCATCTCTTATATTATGGATTTGTGATGACACAGGGTTTTTTTCAGCAGGAACGCGAGGGGATGCAGGTCTGGCACTGAATGTATATGCCAAGGGTGCTTGGAACTCGATTGTCGCTAGAGGGATCTATAGTTGCTGGGGAGCTCAAGTGTTGCTGGTGGGGGCATTCTATTGTTTCTGGGAGGTTAATTGTTGATGGGAGAGATCTATTGTCGAGGAAGGGGGTCTATTGTTGCTGGATTCTGGAGAAGAGTCTATTGATGCTTTATACTGGGAGATCTATTGTTGCTGGGGTATCTATTGTTACTGGGGAGATTTATTGCTGCTGGGGGATCTATTGTTGCTGTCAAGGATCTATTGTTGCTAGCTGCAGGGGACCAATTTTACTGCCTTTCATTAACAAATTCAATACAAACTACTGTGCACAAAAAAATTATACTTTTCTGTATTCTCTAGGTAAAAGGTGGAACCAAAGGATGGTGCTTGGAGGTGGGTAGGGAGACAAGGGGTGACTCAGAAAGGGGGAGTACCTGCACCTATTCTCTGAGAAATAACAGCCCTGCATGTACATATCTAATGTTTAAAAGTGGTTGTCTACCCCAAAAAAAAAAAAAACTGCAAGGCAAAGGCATAATGAGCTAGTATGCACCGCATACTAGCTCATTATGAAATACTCACCTTAGAACGAAGCTCCTGGAGGGCTGCCCGGTCCCTGCAGAGGGAGCGGACATCTTCACTGTGTGGATTCTTCCGGATTCGCGGCTCCGGCGATGTGAGTGGCCGGAGCTGCGAGACATCACTCCCACGCATGCGCGGGAGCCCGTCTTTCCTTCGGCCTTCCGATAGGGTCCGGAGATATGCGCCAGGCCATCACTGCGCATGCGCCTTGACATCAGCGGCTGCATTGCAAGTGGAATATCTCCTAAACCGTACAAGTTTAGGAGATATTCATTTTACCTACAGGTAAGCCTTGTTATAGGCTTACCTGTAGGTAAGAATCACTTTTGGGGATAGACAGCCGCTTTAAGAAGGAAATTGACTGTATACTTCACTTGTTAACTCTTGTAGACATGTTATTTCTAGTGGACAATACATTTTTGTGGACAAGTAAGATTATGGGTTCGTTCACACCATAACAAACAAACTTTGGCCATACTTTTTCTTTAATTGTCCTTCAATGCACATCTACAGTGTGGGGCAATGCATCTATTATATACAGAGATGCATATGCCCTGTGTGGTGCAATATCATGGTGAAATTATTTTATATGCATCAAGAGTTAACAGTCTGCTTAACACAAGTGCCTCCTGGCACAAAAATGCACTGGGGGAGATTTACTAAAACTTGAGAGTGCACAATCTGGTGCAGCTCTGCATAGAAACCAATCAGCTTCCAGGTTTTATTATCAAAGCTTAATTGAAGAAGCTGATTGGCTACCATGCACAGAGGCACCAGACTCTGACTGCTCCGGTATTATTAAATCTCCCCCACTGTGTCATGGTGTGAATGGGCCCCTAAACTTCAAGGGTGTCATGATATCTTGGTTATTATAAAGATGTCACAATTGGAGGTGTACCGATCTAAGGTCCTCCAAACACACACAACTGTGAAATCCCTCTTTAGTTTCACCATGTCCGTTGCAAAGTCCCTATGAAAATTATTTTTAAAATGTTTGTAACTATGTAACAAGGTGACATGGTTATGATTTTAATGTGTTTGTTTGAGCCTTGTGGGAGTTGTAAACAAGCAAATATAAAGACAAGCTGGTACTTGTGCATTCTAAACATTAGTTCAAGGAGTTTGAGAACTGTCAATGAGAGTTGGGCATGTCATGTCTTGGCTGTAGACCGATACTAAGCAACAGTGACATCTGCTGGTCAGTGTGTATATGACTGAATATATTACACCTATTTCCCAAACATTTCACTGCAATCTTTTTATTTGTGATGTATTAAATAATTATTTATCTGATCGTCAGTATTATTATTTATTTTATTTTATATTATTTTTAAAAATGATTGTGCTTTTTTTTTTGGTGATCTTCAGTATTATTGCCTTGCCTGCTATTTTTCAGCTTAGCATCCTCAGGCAAGAAAAAAAGTTTAGATTATGAATATATTTATTTTTAAAATATATAATATTTTTGTTGTGTGTTGGCCTACATGTCAGTAAAGGTAGAAGAGCTGGGCCAGTGATTTTTCTTTGAAAAAGTTTTTATTGGTATTTCACATATACAGAGAAAAACATAAACAGTGGGCGAAAGAAAGGCCTCCCCCTAAGCATACTTAACCACTTCAGCCCCAGAAGGATTTCCAGCTTTAGGACCGGAGCCCTTTTTGCGATTCAGCACTGCGTCGCTTTAACTGAAAATTGCGCGGTCGTGCGACGTTGTACCCAAACGAAATTTGTGTCCTTTTTTTCACACAAACAGAGCTTTCTTTTGGTGGTATTTGATCACCTCTGCGTCATTTCTGATCGCCGCTATAAACAAAAGAAGAGCGACAATTTTGCAAAAAAAACCAAATTTCTTACTTTTTGCTAGAATACAAATAAAAAAAAAATATAAAAAAACATTTTTTTTCACCGTTTTTGGCCGATTTATACTCTTCCTCATATTTGCGATAAAAAAAATTGCAATCGGCGTTTATTGATTGGTTTGCGCAAAAGTGGTCGCGTTTGCGGATGATGAGAATTCATTTTTGGGGTTTTTTTTTTTTTGTACTAGTAATGGCGGCAATCTGCGATTTTTAGCGGTACTGCGATATTTCAGCGGACATGTCGGACCATTTTGACACTTTTTTGGGACCATTGGCATTTATACAGCGATCAGTGCTATAAAAATGCACTGATTACTGTGTAAATGCCATTGGCAGTGAAGGGGTTAACCTGCAGGGGACGCTCTAAGGGTTAACTATGTTCCCTGGGCGTGTTCTAACTGTAGGGGGACTGCACTATATGGGGAAGGGAAGTGGTCACAGCCTTCGTATACAGGAAGAATGTGATCACAGCCCTTCCCCCTTCACATAGAGCGGAGGTCCGTGTTTACATACACGGACCTCCGTTCCTCCGCTCGGGGGGCCATCGCGGGTAGCCGGCGGCAATCGAAGCCACCGCACCCGCTCCCTGGCCCCCCCTGGACACAGTGAGCGCACGGGCGCGCCTCCGGCGGCGCGCGCGCTCACCAAACTCGATCCCGCAGCCGCCGTCGTGTGACGGCGTTTTGCGGGAACGAGCCACTTTGTCGCCGTCAATTGCCGACCAGCGGTCGGCAAGCGGTTAAGGATGAACAATTGGAATTCAGTCTAAGGACAAAACAGCAACAGTAACAGGGAGATGACCCCGGCTGGCTCCCGCTCCCCTTCCCAGCACCCCTATTGGGAACAAACTTTGCCAGGTAAAGGACCAAGACCCCCCAGGGCACACGACCCCCCCCCCCCCTCTCATAATACAAAACAACTTCGCTGTCCAGAACACCGAAGAGGACTTACGGATCCGGCCGGACCCTCGGAACCACTGAGAAGGAGATTTTTATTAAAGCATTCTACCATTGTTAAGAGAGAGAAACAGAAGAAAGTAGAAGGAAGGTGAAAGAGAGGGAAGACAAGACAGAAAAGATAATGAGGGACAAAGAGAGGCACCGAGGAGGCATCTCCAAGATCTGACCAATTTAACGTCAAGAGGGCATATCAAGGTACAGCCTCCATGGCTCCCACACCGCGTCAAATTTAGTGGAAGTGTCCAGGAGTGGGCCAGTAATTTTTTTTTATTATCACACTTTTTGATGTATTTTGGATTTTAAAAAAGTCTAAGGGTGAAATACAAAAGAAGGAGATAATAGAAATATGATATCAAAGAAAAAAGAATAAGCTATTGCGCTGACTGGAACCCAACTGTCACTGAACAGGGCACATAAAAGGGCCAGGAGAGTGGTAGGGAACGCTGGGTACAATGGATGCAGCTCCTCTCAAATTAGGTCTTGAGATCCTAATGTACATATAAAAAACAAACACAAGAGGGCGCCTCCATTTGGTGTAGCAATTCATTAAAAAGGCATAAAAGACAATTAAAATGCACTCACTAGATAAAAGTAGATCAAGGCTTGTCATAAACCCATATAGACCTCCATAGGAAGACCATGAGGCTGGAGAGCTCAGCAGACACGTGACTAATTGAAGCGAAGTGCAGCTGTCAGACTTCAGGCTGGAACATAAGCATCAGCAGCTTCAAGTAGAAAGATGACTGAGGCTCCACCTCTCTCGGCTGGGTGAAGACAAGAAGTGGAGGGGATGTGACCCCCACAGTGATCATATGGAGGTCTATATGGGTCTATGACAAGCCTTGATCTACTTTTATCTAGTGAGTGCAGTTTAATTGTCTTTTATGCCTTTTTAATAAATTGCTACACCTAGATGGAGGCGCCCTCTTGTGTTTGTTTTTTAGATAATAGAACTATAACCAATGATTATCATCAAAGGTGAACGTGTTATTGCAAACCTGTGCTTTGTCTGTTCAAAGGCCCATACCTCCCCTGCTGCTTCATTTAGCCACTGGTAGTTAGTTGCCATTCACACTTGTGCTGTCTGCTGCAGTCCCCTCAGCACACTTACGTTAATGTGAATTGCGTAAGGGCAGCCCTTGCATTTAATGACTGTATTAATGACAGCAAAGCTTTATTATTTTGTATGTTTTTTATTTGCCTGAAGTTCAGCTTTAAACCAAAAGTCAGTATAAAATCCATAAATAATTTAATACTACTATAAGTATAATATAATGTATATAATCTGAGTATAAATCATACAGCAGCATTCAGTTAATGTCAGCTGACAAACATAAAAGATGAATTAAGCAAAACGCTCTCCTTGCAGCAGTTGGCGTGTACCCACAATATTACTTTGCATGTTGTGAAATTCCATCCATAGCACTTGTCTGGGGGTGGAATGAGAAGGACATTTATTGACACATGTGCATAAGCACTTTTCTTATATAGAACACCAGAAGGGGCTACGAGTTCATGCTTGTAAAGGGACATTGCTAATAAACTGACTGAGATCCTGTCAGATCAACTAACAGTGATTCAGCTGGAGCTAGCAAGCAAGTGTGTGCAGGGGGAGAGTAAAGGAGACTGTATATAGACTGAGATGTCCCTGAAGTTGTTGCCAAAGTGTTGTCACTGAAGTCAAATGGACATCCCATAACCTCCTCCTCAGCCCGAAGGTAAATTTGATAACCCTTCCCACATTTTAAAGTATGTCCAACCCAAGCCCGGTATTATGGGGGGAGGGGTTAGGCTTACTTGCTGGTTGCTGCCTGGCTCACCAGTGCCCATCAATGCAACCTCACCATTGCCCATCAATGCAGGCTGATCAGTGCCCACCAATGCACATCAATGTAGCCTCATCAGTGCCCATCAGCTCAGTCTCATCAATACCCATCAATGCAACCTCACCAGTGCCCATCAATGCAGCCTCATCAGTGCCCATCAATGCAGCCTCACCGGTGCCCATCAGTGCAGCCTCATAAAGTGCCCATCAATGCAGCCTGATCAGTGCCCATCAATGCAGCCTCACCAGTGCCCATCAATGCAGCCTCATCAGTGCCCACCAGGGCAGCCTGATAAGTGCCCATCAATGCAGCATCACCAGTGCCCATCAGTGCAGCCTGATAAGTGCCCATCAGTGCAGCCTGACCAGTGCCCATCAATGCAGCCTCATCAGTGCCCACCAGTGCAGCCTTACCTGTGGCCATCAATGCAGCCTGATCAGTGCCCATCAAAGCAGCCTGACCAGTGCCCATCAGTGCAGTCTGATCAGTGCCCATCAATGCAGCCTCACCAGTGCCCATCAGTGCAGCCTTACCAGTGCCCATCAATGCAGCCTGATCAGTGCCCATCAATACAGCCTCACCAATGCCCAACAATGCAGCTTCACCAGTGCACATCAATGCAGCCTCATCAGTGCCCATCAATGCAATCTGATCAGTGCCCACCAATGCCCATCAATGCAGCCTCACCAATGCCCATCAATGCAGCTTCATCAGTGCCCATCAGCTCAGCCTCACCAATGCCCATCAATGCAGCCTCACCAGTGCCCATTAATGCAGCCTCATCAGTACCAATCAGTGCAGCTTTACCTGTGCCCATCAATTCAGCCCGATTAGTGTCCATCAATGCAGCCTAATCAGTACCCATCAGTGCAGCCTGATCAGTGCCCATCAATGCAGCCTCACCAGTGCCCATCATTGCAGCCTCACCAGTGTCAATCAGTACAGCCTGATCAGTGCCCATCAATGCAGCCTAATCAGTGTCCATCAATGCAGTGTCACCAGTGCCCATCAGTGCAACCTGATCAGTGCCCATCAGTGCAGCCTGATCAGTGCCCATCAGTGCAGCCTCACCAGTGCCCATCAGTGCAGCCTCACCAGTGTCTATCAATGCAGCCTGATCAGTGCCCATCAATTCAGCCTCACCAATGCCCATCAGTGCCTATCAGCTCAGCCTCACCAATGCCCAACAATGCAGCCTCACCAATGCCCATCAATGCAGCCACATCAGTGCCCACTAATGCAGCCTGATCAGTGCCCATCAGTGCAGCCTTACCTGTGCACATCAATGCAGCCGGATCAGTGTCCATCAGCTCAGCCACACCAATGCCCATCAATGCAGCATCATCAGTACCTATCAATGTAGCCTGATCAGTGCCCATCAATGCAGCCTGATCAGTGCCCATCAGTGCAGCCTTACCTGTGCCCATAAATGCAGCTTGATCAGTGCCCATCAATACAGCCTGATCAGTGCCCACCAAAGCAGCCTAAATAGTGCCCATCAGCTCAGCCTCACCAATGCCCATCAATGCAGCCTCATCAGTGCCCACCAGTGCAGCCTTACCTGTGCCCATCAATGCAGCCTGATCAGTGCCCATCAAAGCAGCCTGACCAGTGCCTATCAGTGCAGCCTGATCAGTGCCCATCAATGCAGCCTCACTAGTGCCCATCAGTGCAGCCTCACTAGTGCCCATAAATGCAGCCTGATCAGTGGTCATCAATTCATCCGGATCAGTGTCCATCAATGCAGCATCACCAGTGCCCATCAGTGCAGCCTGATCATTGCCCATCAGTGCAGCCTGATCAGTGCCCATCCATGCAGCCTCACCAATGCTCATAAGTGCAGCCTCATCAGTGTCCATCAATACAGCCTGATCAGTGCCCATCAATGCAGCCTCACTAATGCCCATCAATGCAGCCTCATCAGTGCCCGTCAATGCAGCCTCATCAGTGCCCATCAGCACAGCCTGATCAGTGCCCATCAGTGCAGCCTTAACTGTGCCCATCAATGCAGCCTGATAAATTCCCATCAGCTCAGCCTCACCAATGCCCATCAATGCAGCAGCACTAGTGCCCATCAATGCGGCCTGATCAGTGCCCATCAATGCAGCCTGAACAGTGCCCATCAGTGCAGCCTTACCTGTGCCCATCAATGCAGCTTGATCAGTGCCCATCAATGCAGCCGGATCAGTGCCAATCAAAAAGCAGCCTGATCAGTGCCCATCAGTGCAACCTTACCCGTGCCCATCAATACAGCCTGATTAGTGGCCATCAGCTCAGCCTCACCATTGCCTATCAATGCAGCCCCCAGTGCCCATCAATGAAGCCTGATCAGTGCCCATCAGCTCAGCCTCATCAGTGCCCATCAGCTCAGCCTTGCCAGTGCCCATCAATGCAGCTTTGCCAGTGCATAGGGGGAAGAGAGCCATTGGTTTACACAGAGCAGGTATCTCCCGCTTACCTGGTGCGGCCACTGTCACACTATATCCCGCCTCCTAGACCAGTGTGTCCTCCATCATAGGAGTCGGTTCAGGAGACGGGACTTCTTATGACAATCAGCTGCACTGGGTAAGCGGGAGATCCCCACTTTGTGTAAACCGGCAGCATCCACCCCCCCTTCCCTTCAGAGGCAGCTAGTGCACCCACCCAGAATTGGCCCTGTAAAGCGGCCCCAGGGAAGGCGGTCAATAGCCCCGAGTTCCCAGCCAACCCCAGGCCTTGAGACTTTGGGCTAATAATTTCCATTGAGTAATACGAGACCTGGCACTTTTTGGGGGCCCACTTGGAGCTATAGCCCAGGTCAGCCCCCCTCCAGATGCCACTGCTCTCAATAAACAACAAAAACAAAGTCATGACTTGTTCTCTGACTCTGGAGTGCCTGTGAAAATTCTGTGTGCCTGGCTGTGCAGGAGTGGGGGATCCAGTTCATCTGCGGCTCCTTAGAGGGTGCACTAAAGTAGTATGTATACAGTCTCTGACCTTCTCCTGTAGTATGTCTAGTGCTAAATAATATGCACAACTCTTGGTGTGTCAGGGGTTGCAGCCATTGCCCCCAAAATCTCATCAGTTGACCATACTAGGATGCAGTCTCAAAACAAACTATACTGTATCCACAAAATAAATGGAGTATATGAGAGTCAGATTAAGACCTTTGTGGCCTAAAGTGACTGTTTCACCACAAAGGCCTCTTTCGCATGTGCTGTAGTCCCTTCTGCCCCTCTATAAAGTGATCCTTGGTGGATTGCTTTGCAGAGGCAATTTACAGGCATTCAGGAGGAGATACTGCATTTGGCTTGCAGGTGCGGCGACTGTGACTTCAATGGGCAAGTTTAATAGATGACGCTGCCTATGAAACTTGACATGTCAAGTTAAAATTGCTGCATCGTGAAGCAAATTATCAATGTCACTGCAATAACTAGTCAATGAAGCCATTGCTATGTTCATTTAGAGGTAGGTGGTCAAGGGATGGTTCTGTTTAATCACTCTCTTTTAAGCCACTCTTATACGCAATCTGGTCATGTCCACTACCTTCTGCGGCATGCTTAGCAGAACTTGTTTTTCAACTGTATCCCAGGGGGGCTGTTATTTTGTCACACTGGAGTTGAATTAAATGAGAGTGCAAAATTTGGTGCAGCTGTGCATAGAAACCAATTAGCTTCCAGGTTTTTTTGTCAAAGCTTAGTTGAACAAGATGAAATTAGAAGCTGATTGGCTACCATGCACAGCTGCACCAGATATTTCAGTCTCTCATGGAGTGCTCAGTGGGCGGTAAGACCAGACAACGATCCATGACAGTCTCATCGGGACTGGTGCTCCCTGTAGTGAAGAGTTGTGTGCTTTGAGGGCCAGGTCCCATTACTTGGAGGTAGTGAGTGGACTTATACACAACAAGACCGGCAGCATGTTACTTTATTTTGGAGCAATAATTCAGGAAACTAAGCTGCATTAAGCTTTGCTGAGCTTTTTCTGCTCCTCCCTTGCTTGCCTGCTTTCTGCTTAAAATATGCAATAAATGTGGACCAATCGCTTGATTAATATGCCGCTTTACTTGCCCAATTATCTGGGATTGCTCCACTGCTTATTGAGTGGTAATTATATGCAGTAACCTCTAGCAAGCAATCAGTGAACAATAGTGATCTGCTGCAATCTCTCCATCAACCAATCAGTGAGGAATAATGATGTGCAGTTGTCAGGAATAGTCCCTCCAGCGGGTGGGATCCATTGGCTGCGGTTCCGGTGTCCACCAGCGGATGTCAGTAAAGGCCATCTGGTGATGGCACTGTGGCTCCTGGATCCATGGGCTACAGTTCCAGTGTCCACCAGCGGGTGTCTCCCAGCAATCAGAGGCCCATGAGTCACTACCTGATGCTCGTTGCAGGAGGGATAAATAAACCTTGGCTTCCATGTGGTTAGTGCCTTGGCGTTCGTCTCCTTGTGCCTCTGTATCTCGAATCCAAAATCTTAATTCTGTATCCTGAATCTGCTCCGGGACCCCTGTCTGCAGCCTGATCTTCCCCCAGCGTTCCCCAGCATCTTCTCCCTGTTCCTGTCCTGTCCTGCTCCCTGCCCCCTCTACTGATCTCCCTTGTATGACCCTGGCCTGGCTTTGTTTATGGTTTGGACATTTCCCTTTACCTATTTAGGCAGTTTTCACTATTTCTGTTATTTGGTTGGTTACACTGTTTGTTATATTAGATGTGCGTTTGGATCACCATTTACTTATCTTTTTAATAAATCACCTTATTCACTTACACTTGTGTCTGGTATTCTATGTGCAGTTCACACATTTCTGGTCGCACCAGTTGCTGACATAATGCCAAGGCACTCCTGACCAGAAGTGACTGCACAGGGAAGCCATCTTTGTTTTGGTAACAACATGCATCCGGAGGAGGTTGTTTATTTTTCTCTGCTGGTGACAGAGTATTGTGATTATTGCCGCCGAATGTTGAAGGAGTGGACTAGTGAACAGCTTTTGGAATGTATGCATCTGGCTCATGTTCTAGTTGTTCAGAGTTGTTTAGTGATGTTCAGCCTTTGATTCAGGTGTGCGCAGAGTTGGCTTGTCCAGCATTCCTTAGGGCAGTGATGATTTTCCCCCTCCTTTCAGCAAAACTCAGGTAGAATCGCTGATATGGTTACTCGAAGATGACTCAGCTTATTTCTTTGAGTATTATTCAGCATGCCCTCGACTGTCGCGGTGTTAATAGAGTGCGTTAACGCAGTGCAGGCTGACGATCCAGTGCCTGCTGCCCAGTCTGATGTTCCTGTGCCTGCTGTCCAGTCTGACGATCCAGTGCCCGCTGCCCAGTCTGATGTTCCTGTGCCTGCTGTCCAGTCCGCAGATCCAGTGCCCACTGTCCAGTCTGACGATTCAGTGCCCACTGTCCTGTCTGATGATCCAGCGCCCACTGTCCAGTCTGACGATCCAGTGCCTGCTGTCCAGTCTGACGATCCAGTGCCCACTGTCCAGTATGATGGCCCAGTGCCCACTGTCCAGTCTGACGATCCAGTGCTCGCTGTCCAGTCTGACTATCCAGTACCCACTGTCAAGTCTGATGATCCAGTGCCCACTGTCCAGTCTGATGATCTAGTACCCGCTGTCCAGTCCAATGATTCAGTGCCCGCTGTCCAGTCTGAAGATCCAGTGCCCGCTGTCCAGTCTGACGATCCTGTGCCCGCTGTCCAGTCTGACGATCCGGTGCCCGCTGTCCAGTCTGGCGATCCGGTGCCTGCTGTCTGGTCTGACAATCCGGTGCCCGCTGTCCAGTCTGATGATCCGGTACCCACTGTCCAGTCTGATGTTCCAGTGCCTGCTGTCCAGTCTAATGACCTGGTACCCGCTGTCCAGTTTGATGTTCCGGTGCCTGCTGTCCAGTCTGATGATCCTGTGCCCGCTGTCCAGTCTGATGTTCCGGTGCCTGCTGTCCAGTCTGATTATCCTGTGCCCACTGTCCAGTCTGATTCGGTGCCTGTTGTCCAGTAAGATGATCCTGTGCCCGCTGTCCAGTCTAATGACCCGGTGCCGCTGTCCAGTCTGATGACCCAGTGCCCGCTGCCTAGTCTGATGATCCGGTGCCCACTGCCCAGTCTGATGATCCAGAGCCCGCTGTCCAGCCTGATGTCCCAGTGCCCGCTGTCCAGTCTGATGATCTGGTGCCCGCTGTCCAGTCTGATGATCCGGTGCCTACTGTCCAGTCAGAAGATTCGGTGCCCGCTGTCCATCCTGATGTTCCGGTGCTCACTATTCAGTCTGATGTTCCGGTTTCCGCTGACCAGTCTGACGATCCGGTGTCCACTGTCCAGTCTGATGATTCGGTGCCCGTTGTCCAGTCTGATGATCCTGTGCCCGTTGTCCAGTCCGATGATCCGGTGCCTACTGTCCAGTCTGATGGTCCGGTGCCCGCTGTCCAGCCTGATGTCCCTGTGCCCTCTGTCCAGTCTGATGATCCGGTGCCCGCTGTCCAGTCTGATGATCCGGTGCCCGCTGTCCAGTCGGTTGATTCGGTGCCCGCTGTCCAGCCTGATGTTCCGGTGCTCACTATTCAGTCTGATGTTTCAGTTTCCGCTGATCAGTTTGACGATCCGGTATTCACTGTCTAGTCTGATGATTCGGTGCCCGTTGTCCAGTCTGATGATCCGGTGCCCGTTGTCCAGTCTGACAATCCGGTGCCTGCTGTCCACTCTGATGGTCTGGTGCCCGCTGTCCAGTCTGATGGTCCGGTGCCCGCTGTCCAGTCTGATGTGTTTCTGACCGCTGCTCAGCCTCATCAATTGGATGGTTGTGTAAAGGCTGAGTGTTCACCTGTTAATGGGTCGGAAAGCTCTGAACCTTCATGTGACTTATATGGGTTGTCTGCTTGGCCTAAGATTCAGTTGATGGTTGCCTCGGTAGAGTCCCTCTGGCAGTGGGCTGCTCCTATGGTGCCCGAGCTTGGTGGTCTAGACATAACATGGATGACTAATGGCTGCATTTTCCGTCATGGTAGACTCCTAGGGAATGGCAGAGTACGATCTGTGCCCTGCCATGATCTGGGAGCGATTGCCACAGCTCCGGGTGTACTAGGGGACCCAGGTTGGGTAACCGGTGCCTCGGAGAGGCCTAATGGGTTTTTGATGCACAGTGCAAGTCCTGGAGACCAGGCAAGCTATTCAGTCATGACAGGACACATCGGTGCCTGTATTCCAGTATTGTCATATGACCCCAGGGCTAAATTGGTAGATAAACCGTATGACCCCGGTGTTTGGGTATCTACTGTGTTGAGGGACTCGAAGCTGTGAATGTGTTACATCCCAGGGAATTCGGCCAGCAGGACACCCAGGCAGTCGTCTGACCCCAGCAGTGGGACACTCAGCCAGTTGCATTATCCAGGTGGGGGGACACGTTACCTTCCGATGGATTTTGGCAGTGGGGCATCTTGCTGGAGACCCAGGGCTTCTTCAGTTTTCAAGGAACTCCTTCGGTGGACTCATGTAGCAGAGGACTTTTTCTTATGGACAAGATCCCCTACGGCTATTTGGAGCATCCTGAGGCTGCTCCTTAGAGAGGGGGCGCTGTCAGGAATAGTCCCTCCAGCGGGTGGCGCTGTGGCTCAGGGATCCATGGGCTGCAGTTACGGTGTCCACCAGCCAGTGTCACTAAAGGGCTCATCTGGTGATGGCACTGTGGCTCCTGGATCCATGGGCTACAGTTCCAGTGTCCACCAGCGGGTGTCTCCCAGCAATCAGAGGCCCATGAGTCACCACCTGATGCACGTTGCAGGAGGGATATATAAATCTTGGCTTCCATGTGGTTAGTGCCTTGGCGTTGGTCTCCTTGTGCCTCTGTATCTCGAATCCCGAATCTTGAATCCTGAATCCTGTATCCTGAATCTGCTCCGGGACCCCTGTCTACAGCCTGATCTTCCCCCAGCGTTCCCCAACATCTTCTACCCTGTTCCTGTCCTGTCCTGCCCCCTCTACTGATCTCCCTTGTATGACCCTGACCTGGCTTTGTTTACGGTTTGGACATTTCCCTTTACCTATTTAGGCAGTTTTCACTATTTCTTTTTAATAAATCACCTTATTCACTTACACTTGTGTCTGGTATTCTCTGTGCAGTCCACACATTTCTGGTCGCACCAGTTGCTGACAGCAGTAACCTCTAGCAACCAATCAATGAGTAGTAATGATGTGTAGTAACCTCTAGCAACCAATAAATGAGTGGTAATAATAATGCAGTGGCCTCTTTCAACCAATCAGTGAGCAGCAATGACGAGCAGTAACCTCTAGAAACCAGTGAGTGGTAATGAGGTTCAGTAACCTCTAGCAACCAATCAGCAAGCAGAAATGATGTGCTGTAACCTCTAGCAACTAATCAGTAAGCCCTAATGTGTGCTGTAACCTCTGGTAACTAGTCAGTGAGTGGTAATGATATACTCTAACCTCTGGTGACCAATCATAATCGCTGCCTGATTTGCTGTAGTAAACTGATTTTGAGTCTACCTGCTATTTGTTATATGTCTCATTGTGGGTGAGGGGGGGAATGCAAGAAAATGTTTGCCCATGGTCCAAGAGAAACCCCTGAAACTTTCCAGTCTCAGGGAAGCCCTGATAAAAAAATAGCTTTATCTATAGCTCATTATACATCAGTGTGATGGTAAGTGGGAAGAATGTTACATAGTTACATAGTTAGTCAGGTTGAAAAAAGACACAAGTCCATCTAGTTCACCAAAAATAAAAACATAGAAAAATTATATATAACCATACAATCCCATATACAATCCTTCACCCACAGTTGATCCAGAGGGAGGCAAAAAACCCCAGCAAAGCATGATCCAATTTGCTACACAGGGGACAGCAAATTTACACTGTTATACAAGCTGTACACTCACTACTTTACATTGTAGCAACGTGTCATTTCATCAGTGTTGTCACATGAAAATATATAATAAAATATTTACAAAAATGTGAGGGGTGTACTCACTTTTGTGAGGTACTGTATACATTAATACTGTGCCATTAGTTTATACTGGGGGAGTGGTGGGTTTACATCCACTTTAACAGACTTCATCTGCAGATCAATGTGTATCCCTTTGAACATCAGATGATTGAACAGAAAGATACAAAAGTAACATTTGTTTCAAAATGTGTTACATTGTATCTTTCAATAGGGTTTGAGCAAGTGTTATTTATAAACACTGTCAGACTGCTTTTTTTTTTACAGCTAAAGCTGTCAAACTTCTCTATGTATGCAGGAATGACAGCTGTGATTAACCACTTGCCGACCGTCAACTGCAGGTTGACGGCGACAAAGTGGCTCGATAACGCAAACATAACGCACTCATACGACGGCGGCTGCGAGATCGTGCACTGTGAGTGGGTGCGGCAGACTCGATTGCCGCCGGCTACCCGCGATGCCCCCCCCCCCCCCCGCACTGAAAGAACGGAGGTCCGTGTAAGTAAACACGGACCTCCATTCTGTGAGAGGGGGAAGGGCTGTGATCACAGCCTTCCTCTACATCATTGGTTCTCAACTCCGGTCCTCGGGACCCACCAACAGGCCAGATTTTAAGTATTACTTTGGGGAGATGCAGACTAGAACACTGCAATCACTGAGCAACAAATTATATCACCTGTGATGTCTTTCAGTTATGCTGCAAACCTGGCCTGTTGGGGGGTCCCGAGGACCGGAGTTGAGAACCACTGTTCTACATGGAAGCTGTGATCACTTCCCTTCCCCTGCTAGGGAAGCCCACACACAGTTAGAACACGCCCAGGGAACACAGTTAACCCTTAGAGTGCCCCCTGCAGGTTAACCCCTTCACTGCCAATGGCATTTACACAGTAATCAGTGCATTTTTATAGCACTGATCGCTGTATAAATGCCAATGGTCCCAAAGAAGTGTCAAAATGGTCCGATATGTCTGCCCCAATATCGCAGTACCGCTAAAAATCGCAGATCGCCGTCATTACTAGTAAAAAAAAAAAATAAAAACCCCAGAAATTAATTCTCATCAGCCGTAAACGCAGCCACTTTTGCGCAAACCAATCAATAAACGCCAATTGCGATTTTTTTTATCACAAATATGAGGAAGAATATAAATCGGCCAAAACCGATGAAAAAAAATGTTTTTTTGTATTTTTTTTTGTATTTGTATTTTAGCAAAAAATAAGAAATTTGGGTTTTTTTGCAAAATTGTCGCTCTTCTTTTGTTTATAGCGGCGATCAGAAATGATGCAGCGATGATCAAATACCACCAAAAGAAAGCTCTATTTGTGGGAAAAAAGGACGCAAATTTTGTTTGGGTACAACGTTGCACGGCCGCGCAATTGTCAGTTAAAGTGATGCAGTGCCGAATCGCAAAAAGTGCTCTGGTCCTAAAGTGTGAAATCCTTCCTGGGCTGAAGTGGTTAATCAGAGCTGAATTGCTATGTACGGGTAGGGGGGGACAGGGCAGAAGGCCTGGACCTGCTACACACATTCTGTGTAGAGTGATGGCCTTTTTTTTGGGTATGTCCAAAATCTGGAACTAGTTAAACATGTCATTTTCATAAAGAACCTGAACCTGCCATAAACATCGTTGTTGAGTCACTCCCGTCAAAGGGTGACAGCCCTGATATAAAATACAAGCGACCATGCTGACACACATTGTGCTGGCATAGTTCCCTGTTGTCACTACCAGAAAGCTCATAGAGGGCACTGATGTACAGCCGACCCTGGAATGAGTGTATGCAGTCAGGAAGTGATTGAAAGGGGCTTGAGGAGGTCAGCAACACTGGGATGAAAAAAAAAAAATTAAAATAGCTTTGTTTTTTATGGCAAGGAATTATTATTCATTGTGCTCCAGCAAACAAAACAATATATAGATTTTTAAAAGTTTGCATAACTATTGTCCAATAAAACTGCTACTACATTTGTTGTGTGCGAATTGGGCAAAATTGACACAAACTATTTCCTAAACTGGTGAAATGTTGTTCATTCATAAAAAAAATGGAGTGATTGAGGAAAATACTTTATTATGGCCACTAGATGGATCTGAGGATTATATTTATTCCTAAAGCCAGCAGGAAATATGACCTGCTGTGAGCCGCTGGTGAGAGCAGCAGTGGGCTGTGTGTGCTGCCTGAGGCCATCCAATGCTAAGAGCTCAGGATCACGTGGCTACTGTCACTGTCTGCTGCTGCTTCTGAGAGCTCAGGAGGTGAGCTGCACATAGGGATGAATGGTGGTTAGAGAGTTGTTGTTCAGTATTATTCTGGGAAAACCTAGGGTCCAGTAACAGATAACAGATAGGTAACAAGCACATAGGTGCGTGCAGCCTATTGCATTAGTGTGTGCATCCCAAAGCTTAAACGCATTGAAGCATTCAGTGAATCACTGAAATGGGGTGAGTGCATATCTATGTGGGGCACCTAGTCTGAGCACAATTACAGCACCTTTTAAGATCCTGGCACTGAGCACCTCATCTCACCTGCATTGAGACTGTATTTATGAGCTTGTGTTTATATAACTATATATTTTTTATACTTTTTTTTTATACATATTTCCTTATTATTTTTACTTGTTTTTGAGGCATGCATTTTAATGGTTTTAATTTTAGCGTTCCTTTTATATCATACATTATATTTTTTATATCTTTATATTTGTATTACCATGTTGCCCCTTTGTACGAGTACATTCAGCTGTGAATTATTAATGCCAATTGTCTCTACCAATGCTCATTAAGGTGTCCGTTTATGAAACAGAGAAGAGCTGAGATCCTGAGGATCACGGCTGATCTCTCAGCTGTACCAGTTTATTAAGCTGAGATGAGGAGTGGAAAACCTGTTCTTCACTTCTCATCACAGGACACACCCTTCTGCCATTCACTTTTACAGAGATGGCCGGTGAGATCTGAAGATCTCACCGGCCATCTCTGTAAAATATCTCCGTCCCAGATTCACCAGCTCAGAGGTGGTGAATTTGGGTGTGAAGCTGCTGTGATGTGAGGAAAAAGGCCTTTTTTTCCTAATATCAGCACCAGCGAGGTTAAGGATTGATATCAATAATAACTATATATGTTTATGTGTATAGTTGTGTTTTATATATATATATATATATACATACACACACACACACTATAGTTATAATATATTGTCTTTTAGGACTCATTCACATCTGAGCAATGCAGAATTGTTGGCAGAATTGGGCAATTCATGGCGCAGTTCCAAATTGCACTAAAATTGTATCAAAATATGTACTGCGTTTTTGGGTGCCATTCATTGCTAATGTCACCCCAAATGCAGCTAGCAGACATGTATTTTGCCACACATTTTGTCCTTTCACAAATATGCTACCAACGCGCCAATATGCAAAAACGCTTAACGCTGCATGTCCGAAAAAGATTAAATTTAGCTTTTTTAACATGTATTTTGGCTAATGTTTTACCTGCGTTTTTGTGTGCATTCTGGAAATGCATGCAAAATGCATGTTACGCTTGTGGTGTTAATGGCACCCCAAAAGTGGCTAGCAGATGTGCTGTTTGCAACAATACACATAAAAACCAAATCAAAATGCACATTAAAAAGTGCCAAAATATGTGCTAAAAGAAGTGCCAAAATGTGCATTACAAACTACACCAAAATGCATTTTAAAATAACCTGTGCCAAAATGTGCGTTAAAGCACCAAAATGTGTGTTTAGAAAAGTACCAAAATGCCCAGTAAAAAAAAAATCAACACCAAAACCCCCTGTTAAAAAGCAGTACATTTTTATGTGCATTTTTGGTGTTTTTTAAATAATGTCAAAATGTGCAACAAAAATGGGACAAAATACACATTTAAAAGTATGCCAAAATGTGCTTAAAAACTGTTAAAAAAAATCACCAGTGATCAGTGCTTATTATTTTCATGTATTTACACAGTCTTTTTAAACTTTGGTTTCACCTATTAAACTCAGCTGCTCTGCAATCACACACAGGTATCTCACCCAGATCACAGGCATCCCTCCCCCTTCTATGCAGATCTCAGGTGTTCTCTGAGGAAAAACTTCTCCTCTCTTCTCCTTCTGAGAAGAAATGTTCTCCGCTTCATAAACAGGGTGCCAGTGGAGATGATTTTTCACAGAGAACTGAAATGTGATAAATTATCTCTGTTTGATAAATGTACACCTAACTCTGTTATTTAAACTCGGCTCTCCCTTGTCCCCATATCACTTGAAAAAGGAGCACGCATGTTCCGAATGAGCGTTGCGCAAGCTCTGAAAAGCGTTGTGGTTTCCCCCTTTCCTTGGTGACTTCTGACGTGGCTAGGCGCCACGCTCCAATTCTCCTTCTTGCCCCTTTCCCGGAAAAGACTAGTACTGGCTGGCATACATCATGCACATCTCCCTGTCATACCATGGTTAAACCATCTGGATGAGAATGCTAGAGATGCAGCCTATACCTGGCGGTCACCTTCTATGAGCCGATCATTGTAATCCCATGTGAGTCTATATTGTTATTATGCTTATGCCGCAATAAATATTACACTTAGAGGCGCTCTCCTGTTTCTTCTTCAGACCATTCCTGTCTGGTATGGATTTTAAAGGGAACCCACGCCAAAATGTAAAAAAAGAACGACGTGGGGTCCCCCTCAAAATCCATACCAGACCCTTATCCGAGTATGCAGCCTGGCAGGTCAGGAAAGGGGGGAACAAGTGAGTGCTCCCCCCACCTGAACCATACCAGTCCACATGCCCTCAACATGGGGGGGTGCTTTTTGGCTGGCGGGCTCTGCCCCCTTCCCTAAAGCCCCTTGTCCCCATGATGATGGGGATAAGGATCTCTTCTCCACAACCCTGGGCTGCAGTTGTGGGGGTCTGCGGGCAGGGGGCTTATCAGAATCTGGAAGCCCCCTTTAACAAGGGGGCCCCCAGATCCTGTCCCCCATGTGAATGAGTATGGGGTACCCTACCCATTTACCAAAAAAGAGTCAAAAAGTAATAAACACACAGACAGTTTTTGGCAATTCCCTTATTAAAAAATGAAATAAAAACCAGTGTCTCACGATGTACCTCCTGACCTGAAAAAAATCATTCCGTCCACCGTGAAGGCAAACTGCCGAATGGTTGGCTTGCCATTTGACAGTTCTTATATAGGTAAGGCCAGGGCCACCTGGTGATGTTGCCTGGCGGCACCACCCCCCTTGTGATGTCAAGGACTGGTGCATGCTAGGTCGGTGACTATCACAAGGGGCGGTGCCACCACATCGTCAGGTGGCCTCACCGTTACCTATATAGGAACTGTCAAACAGTGGAGGAGGCATTCTGCGGTCAACTGTCAATGAGTGTGGAGCGACTTTCTTTTTCGGGTTCGGGCGGTGTGGTAGTGTTATGATTGATGATGGATTTACATTAAGGGACATTGTTTTTTTATTTTTTTTAAAAAGGTATTTTCAAAAACAGTTTCTCTGTTTTTATTCATTTTTGACACTTTTTTGGTGAATGGGTAGGAGTATTATGTGCCCCATACTCATTCATGTAAGGGGGGCCAGGATCTGGGAGCTTCCAGATGCTGATAAGTCCCCTGCCCGTAGACTCCCACAACCACAGCCCAGGGTTGTGCGGAATGTGTCCTGGTATGGTCTGGGGGGTGGGGAGGAGGGGAGCCTTTCCTGACCTGTCAGGCTGTGTGCTCGGATAATGGTCTGGTATGGATTTGGGGGGGGGGGGGGGCATGTCATTTTATTTATTTTGGCGTGAGGTTTCCCCTAAAATCCACATCCATAAAATCCATTGACTGGGAGGGGGGGCCCACGCCTTTTTTTTTTTTCTTAATTTTTTAAAAATAGCCGGGTTTTGGAAATTGCAACTGCGAGTCAATTTAAATGTGATTTGACTCTGGGCACATGCACGAATCCTAGCTGAATAGTCATGCATTGCTAGAGCTTTGCTCCACGAGAGACAAATAGCCGTCGTATAAAGCCGCCAGCGTCCCGCCGAACACCCGCTCAACTCCTGCTGCTTCCCACAGCCCCAGGGCTCAAATTGAGACCAGTGCCATAGTGCTAGGAGGCAACCGTATAAAGCTGAAGAATACCTCCATCAAGGAAGCGATGGCCCATGCTCAGGCCAAGATGGCGGCGGCTTCCTCCCCCTCCAGCAGCACAGCATGTTCCTGCAAACAGCTACTAGCCCAGAAGCTGAATTCCCCCTCTCTTCAGTCTTTGAACCAGATCTCTCCGCTCCCCCAGCTCTCCTTAAACAGATAGAGTGAATGCTGCACAAAGCCCTCAAGCAGATATCAGAGGACATCACTAACAGTCTCACTAAGGAGATCAGGGAACAGGGTGCCAACACTGCAGCTCTGGAGGTAAGAGTAGATGAAATAGAAAATACAGCACAAGACTACATGGCTGAACTAGAGAACCTTAAAGAATTTTTGACCCTGCAAACCAGAATTGAAGATTATGAAAACAGAGCGAGACGCTCCAATTTTCGCATCAAGGGTATTCCCAAATCCGTGACAGACTTGCAATCCACTGTGACCACCCTATTTCAGGAACTCCAACCAACAATACCAATAGAGCGCCTAGAGATGGACAGGGTCCGCAGAGCCCTCACCCCAAAGAAGCCTGACGGACCTCCCCACGTCATAATAGCGAAGTTCCACTATTATTGAACAAAGGAACAACTCCTGATCGCGGCCCATGAGAAACAGGCCCTCATCTTCCAGGACCACAACTATCAGCTTTTCTCAGATTTGTCCCAACTAACCATCTCCAAACGTTGTGACATGAAACCCCAGCTACTGGAACTGCAGCGGCACCACTTCACCTACCAGTGGAGCTTCCCATTCTTTGTCCATTTCACCTACCAAGGGGTTCAAGTACACCTGCAGATTTCAAGACGAGCTACAACATACCTTGCAGGAACTGCACCTAGTGGAAAATCTCCCCCAAGCCGGTACTTCATGTAGGTCAGCCTCCACCTCCCCACGCAAGCTGCCATCCTCATTCGACAACCACAACAACCATTTCACCCATAAAAAAGGCCAGTTCATCTCTTCAACCCAAGATCAAAAAGATTCCATGTACTGAGAACTAGAACCACTTCTAAAACTTTCTTCTCACCCAACCTGTGGTTTTGGTCTTTGGTTGGTTGTTCTGATGTTCTACACCACCAACCTCCCACAAGTATTCCCCTTGTTCCTGTTAAACCCTGATTAGTTCTTGTCCACCATCTCTCAAACCAATGTTATAACTTTTGTCCCCCTTGGACAACAACTTAATCCTCAGGTTACTTGGACTTATTGCAGTCTAAACGCTTAGGCATAACATACTGCCCACCACTGTGCTTCAGCATCCCCTGTTAAGCCCCAGGATTTCTACAGGAAAGTTAACTCTCACCCCTCGCGTACTGTAAATACTATTTTGCAATTGCATTACTCCTCACGGAGTCAACTGGCCCAATCTGTTTCTCCCACTTGGGAACAAACATACATGAACAATGGCTAACCAAAGCCCCTAGGACAAAACAGAACATCAGACCCCCCCTGGCCCCCTTACCCATCCAGCAACCCTACAAAAACCCCATGAAAACCTTTGCATGTCCTTTTTAACTGTGTTGTTACTACCTGGCTATAATATCTGTTACTAGCATTTTACGATACCTGAGGCCCACTACCGTGTCCTTCTTCCCCCCACCCTTCCCCTACCCTACCCCTTGATGCCATTCGATCATCTCAACTGCAGCTGTCGACACCTCCCCAGCTTGCCCTTGCTCTCCTAGGGGTCTGCTAGGGGTCTGCTGGCTATATACATGGCTATATACATATACACCTTCCTGGTGACAAACTGCATTGACATTGTCCCTTGTTTGGATGTTCCATGTGTCCTCTACCTGCCCCCCTCACTTGCCCACCCTTAATATGTGGACAAGCGATGGTGGCTCCAATTCTGCTGAAGGAGAACTTGGGTCTCTACCACGGGCTTTACTTGACTTTGTCTATATCTACATATGTATACTATACTACTTTGGTCCTCACAACCTTTGTTTTTCCCCCACTATAGCTCCTCTTCGATCCTCCACATGGATCGCCAGCTCTTCCAGTGCTTCACGACAACAGGTAAGATTCACTGCCAAACACAATTACCATGGCCTCCCTAAATATCCTCTCCCTGAATGTTCAGGGTTTCAACATAACCCAAATGTGTACCAAGGCGTTCCGCTCCTTTAAATGCCTGAAAGTGCATATAGTATGCCTACAGGAAACGCATTTCACAGCACATTCCACCAAAATTTTTTAGCCCATTTTATCCACAAACCTACACCGCCTCAGCTACAACTAAACAACGGGGAACACTCCCACCTTTCCACCCCATTCACCCTCAAAGCAGAATTTAAAGACCCAGAGGGAGGTTTCCTAATCATTACAGGACACTTAATGGATTCGGCGATCACCATCGTCTCATATTATGCCCCTAACAAACAGCCCACATCTTTTCTCTCCCATCTTATGCATGAGGTATCCTCACATAAGATGGGCACAATCATTCTGTGTGGTGACTCTAACCAGGTCCTCCTCCCAGTCTTTGACAAAACTTGGAGTGTTCCAACGTCAATCCGCCACCAGGTGATTAAGTTTGCAAATAGCCGTCCATTTTCCAATAACCAATATGGCGGGCAGGGCGGTGAGACGCAAACCTGAGAACTAGATCGAGGCTTGGCTGCCGAACTGTATTCAGTAGTGGTGAGTCAGTACGTTGACTGAGCCCCATGAAGATGTCAGTTTATGATAAAAAGCGTAGAATGTGCGACGTGCTGATGTCACCACGCAGAGGAACATCCCGGAAGGACGGGCGATTCTAAGAGAGCCGGCGTTTTCCTGTGATTTTACATGCGCATTTTATCCGTATACATGTCGGTGCACTACCTTTTATGTTGAATAAATTGTTATAACGATATTATGCTATGCTGGCCTTGTTCTTTTTGATGAGAAGCGGCTGAGTAAGCATTTCAGAGGTACCATTTCCAGTACAAGGCACAGATATTGCTATTGGGCAGCCATTGGATCTACAATATACCGTGGCTAGGTTATGAGCCAAAGGCCCTTACGACCTCCTGTGATAAGGGGTCCAAAACATCTGGTAAGAATTTAGGGTCTATGGTGGTGGATATCACAGGGTGTCGTGTGTGGAGGCCTTGCGGGAGAACCAAGGTGGCTCGTTTTTCACATCTCTTTTTCCATCACTAGGGATATCACTGGGGACTGTTGACCATCATTCACTTTGATTAGGACATTTTATTGAGGGCAGCCTTTTTGCATAAACATTGGTTTTTACTGTACGGACTTACAGTTTGGTTGCTGCTTTTTCTGCTTAGTCTTTTTGATAGCGCAGTTTTACTTTGTTTATGTTAGGAAGGAACAATGTAATTGAAATGACTATTTTACCCAAACTATTATATCTGTTTTACCAATAACCGTCCCAGCTTACTACTGTGACGAAGTCGGAAGTGACGAAACGCGCCAGTAACGTGGCTACACGGCAATAGGGAGTCTGGACTGAGCGTGTGACTGATCGTGCAGGCTAGGAGCTGGAGCTGGCGGCACTTTGGATACACAACCTGGACCAGTAAAGTATATACAATGCTGTTTGAAAGATGAAACAAATGTAAGAGCAATACTTTTTAAATAAAGTCGATTTTCTCACTCAGCTTCCTCTCCTCTATCTATGCAGCTCTACTCTCCCTAAACCTCACCCTATCAAACTGCTAACAAGCAAGCATGTTATCTTTCTATCATTATCGAGCATATTGTTATTTTGACGCCCACGTCTATATTTATGAGATGATAATATCATCTCATATACATCTGTACATTTTTGTACACTGGTTTGACCTCACTGTATCAAGGTCCATTCTTGCTTGTTCCTGTCTAATACCAACCTCGGTTATGTTATGTTTTATATTTTCGGTTCAATAAACCCCTTTAACAAGGAGAAATGTGATTTGACACGTTTTTTTTTTCTTTAGAAATGTCATTTTTGATGCAGCATGTTATATACAGGCTACAGATGTGCTATTTTAAAGGCAGACTATGGGGACCCCCCAGGTACTATATTTAAAGGAATTTTTCATTTTTATTGTTGTAGTTTAACCACTTGCCGACCGCGATCGGCATCTGACGGCGGCAAAGTGGCTCTGTAAGGCGAAACGCCGTCATACGACGGCGGCCGTCAGATCGCGCACAGTGAGTGCGCGCCGCCGGAGGCGCGCCCGCGCTCTCACTGTGTCCAGGGAGGGCCAGGGAGCGGGTGCGGCGGCTTCGATTGCCGCCGGCCACCCGCGATGCCCCCCCCGGAGTGAAGGAACGGAGGTCTGTGTAAGTAAACACGGACCTCCGCTCTGTGTGAAGGGGGAAGGGCTGTGATCACAGCCTTCCTGTACGTGAAGGCTGTGACCACTTCCCTTCCCCAGTTAGGGCAGTCCCCATACAGTAAGAACACGCCCAGGGAACATAGTTAACCCTAAAAGCTCCCCCTGCAGGTTAACCCCTTCACTGCCAATGGCATTTACACAGTAATCAGTGCATTTTTATAGCATTGATCGCTGTATAAATGCCAATGGTCCCAAAAACGTGTCAAAATGTTCCGACATGTCCGCTGAAATATCGCAGTACCGCTAAAAATCGTAAAAAAAGTAAGACATTTTTTTTTTTTTGCAAAATTGTCGCTCTTCTTTTGTTTATAGCGGCGATCAGAAATGACGCAGAGGTGATCAAATACCACCGAAAGAAAGCTCTGTTTGTGGGAAAAAAAGGACGCAAATTTCGTTTGGGTACAACGTCGCAATTGTCAGTTAAAGCGACGCAGCGCCGAATCGCAAAAAGGGCTCCGGTCCTAAAGCTGGAAATCCTTCCGGTCCTTAAGTGGTTTAGCATCATTAAAATCACTGCTCCTTTAACAACTATTGTTTTTTAATTTTTTTTTGCATTGATACATGTCCTCCAGGTCAGTATCTGGATCCCCATACCCCTTTTATGGACAATTACTTGCATATAAGCCTTCAAAATGGGCACTTTTTATTTTTCCTGTTCAGCTCCCATAGACTTCAAATGGGGTTTGCCATTCGAGTCAGAACTTATCCCTATTCGGGAGTTCTGCCACGAAGCGAACAGAGGAGTATTCGGCTCTAGTCATGGAACAAGCCAGGGGTCAGTAACAAATGGTAGAGAAGATATAGATGGCAGCAGGAGCAAAAGGAGCAAGATGTTGGCTACAGTGGAGCACAATATTTAGGCTTAAATCAGGAAATTCATGAGAGGAGCAAAGGGTTCAAGGTTCACAAGAAGTAAGACACAAATCAAAGTTGTCCAAGGAATAAAGCAGGGGGCTATGCAGCATCTCAGGTGGCACAGCAAGAAGAGACACAGCAGGACACTGCAAAGGTTCCAGGTCTAGGTCCGAATCCCAATCAATCCATTGCATTATTGTAATCTGACAGCGGGGGGGGGAATCCAGCCAAAAAACTTTCAACAAGCCCATTCATGAGAAATCGATCATTAGATTGACTTCTCACAAACAGGATCAGCCATAGATGGATAGAAATTCAAATTTTGATCCATCTATAGCAAGCAGCCTTAGACATGTGAACATACATCTCTCACAGCTATGCATACCTATGCACTCCTAGCTTAGGATAGCGGCATTCTGGATTGTTTTGAGGGCACAAGTCTACAGCTATTATTACTTTAATGGTTATTTAGATACTTTTTCATCACATTTGTCTAACACACTCTTTTCTCTACAGGGCTTTTCCTTCCTTTATAAAGCCCATTTAAAATTGTGTTCTCAGGTCCAGGCACAGAGGTGGAACATCAATGGAAGGCAGAGGGACCCAACAAAGCCAGAGGCTCCTACGGAAGAAGCATTACAAAAGAATTGCTGCATCCAAATATCCTTCTCCAAGAGCAATACTGGATTATAAGAAAGAGAATCTTGTAGTTTGACAAAGATTGGCAAGTTGGCAAACATTCTTTGGAGTTCCACTTTCGGGCAGCAGCTCCGTCCACAAACTTCAATGTGATTTTACTGGGTGTAATACAGTAATAGCTTTCAATTTTTATTGCATTAAGATAAGATAAAAGAGTAAGAGATATGGTATGTTGATGTATGTCAGATGAAATCTGTATCTATACAGGTGAATTCCAAAAGGAAAAACAAACAGAAACCGATAGATATGTAATGTAATCATACGTTTAAAACTTCTCGGGGTTGCAGTTTATTAGAAAGTGATGCCAAGTTAACAGTACAGTTATATAAGATATATGTGTGTTAAATGAAAAAAACACCATACACTTGGTGTATATTTTTACTGGTTACCCTTCCAGTAGCACACTTCATGTCCTAGGGTGACTGCAGTGTATGTATGGAGGAGCAGAATTGTCACCTTAGGAAAAGAGTTGGGGCTACAGAACACCTCCCACCTTCCCCATAAGAGTCCTTTCACAATGAGGCAGTTTTCAGGCGGTTTAGTGCTATAAATAGCGCCTGAAAACTGCCTCCCATGCCGCCCGAGTGTGAAAGCCCGAGCGCTTTCACCCAGGGGCGGTGCGCTTGCGGGACAGGAAGAAAAGTTCTGCAAGCAGCATCTTTGGGGCAGTGTAGGAGCACTGTATACAGAATAAATGGGCAGTGCTTCCGAAGTGCTGTAATACGGGCATTTTTATCTCCCTTTCAAGCCCTTCTTGGTGGTCAAAAGCACCACTTAAAGAGTGCTAAAGCGCTGCTAAAACGAGCGGCACTTTACCGCTGATGCGGCCGTGGCCCCAATGTGAAAGGGCTCTTACAGAGACAACTAAGCACAATGCTAACTTGTAACAACCATTACAGGCAGGTAGCACAGAAAGTTATCCGCCCACAAGATTTATGCTAGGATAAACAAGTATTGTGTTGCATGTATCAAACAGATATAACAAAACACTTTCAATCCAAGGTTACCAACTGTCCATATTTTTATGGTCAGTTTGTAAAAATCACTGTAAAAGGGCACAAACTGTGCATAAAAAAATAGAAGCAGGCTTCCCTCTTTATGTTTACGAGTCTCCCAAATGAATGGTTGGTAGGCCAGCGTAGCATCCTAGCAACCAATCAGGTGCATGGAGGCCCTGGCATTTAGAGGAGAAGGATGTAACTTCCTCCTCTAGAGCTGCTCCGCCTCAACTGCTGCACTTCCCAGGATCCTGCTGAAAACAGTATTGGCCGGGACTCTGAGGGGCATAGGCGTGTGCACAGGGATGTGCCAGGTGTGCCTGGCACACCCTAATCACCCTGTGCTGCGCAGATTCCCCCTGCTGCTTTGCTGCAGAGAAAGGGACTGAGGAATATCTGCCCTTCTTTCTCTCTCTCAAAAGTGAGACATCAGGGGTCTGTTTAGACCCCTGATATTTCACCAAAGCCCCCCCCCCCCTCCACAATGGGGCTCCTGAAAAATTGTAAAAAAGTAAAAAATAAAAAGTTGAATTAAAAAACAATTGTAAAAATAAATAAATAAATAAAATTCTAACAATAAAAAAATAATACAAATAAACTACTGACACCGTCCACTGCTCTACTGACACTGTCCATTGCCCTACAGCACTATATATATATATATATATATATATACATGCATGTGTGTTTGGGCTTTGAGGTGCACACCATAATGCAATAAGCTGCGTACACCTATGCTGAGGGGAACTGCTGTTCAGATCGGGAGACTGCTGCTGAATGCCCGGGAACCTGAGGGGACTTGCGTGCTGCTGTCTGGAGTGGGTAACCTGCTGCTAACTGGCCAGAAGTCTGAGAAGACCTATGTGCTATCCAGACCAGGACATCACCACACCATCCACAGTACTTGTAGTATGTTTGTAGTCTCTGATCATCTCCTGTAGTACTTCCACAGTCTTTGATCATCTCTTGTAGAACATCCGTAATCTCTGATCATCTACTGAAGGCTTTTTTTTTTGATTCTATTGACATCTCATGTAGTATGTCTGCAGTCTCTGCCCACCTCCTGTAGTATGTCTGCAGTCACTGACCATCTCCTGCAGTTGTCTTTACATTTGAATGTTATATATTAAAGATGAATTTCAGGTATGTATACTTTATACATAGTTCTGTTGTTGCAGCTTGGACCAATGTAACTATAGATAAAACATATCTGGCCGATGTTCCTCCAAAGCTACACCAGTGATGTCCACATGCTTCTGGTTCTACCATGCTGCTTTCTGAAAAAAGGAGGCCGGGCTCTCGGCACAGGTGCCATTCATAGAATGCTTCACATTTTCTGAATTAATGCAAAGCATTCCACGTTTGGATGAGGTGGAGAGGCAGGACATTAACATCACACCAAACACATTCCAGCCCTAGAAGCCGTACTACAGTTTCCACGAGTGTAACGGGCTTCTATGAATGGAGTTGCTGAGCATGTAGGCAGGACCTTGTTTAGGAGAAATGACTCACAGAATATGAGGTACTTGAGCAGTTTTTGTTTAGCACAAGAGATTAGCCAGTCTCTGGAACTTAATACAACATTTCAGTGAACAATCAGCCTCAGCATATGTCAAAATATATTACCAGGGGATGGCTTCAGTTACCAGGGGTAGTGTTATTTGGTGAAAGTGAAAGAGAAGTGATTTCAGCAAATTGCACTAGCTCCACACTATACTGGACCAACCACCGAAAAGACAGCAATATGGTGGGAGCCTTCCCTAAGGTTTCCTAAGTCAGCTAGAATCTCTCCTTATACAAAACACTCCCCTCAGAAGCAGGTTTCTGTCTCTTTCCAACCACTTGCCCAAAACAAGTCAAAATGAAGTGAGTTCCCCCTATTTATAAGGTTCCCTCATCCAATATGGCTGCCAAGTCTCCCGAGAGTTCTGTGTCCAATCGAACAACTTCTTCTCTTGAGGCACTGAATGGAATCTCCTAGGAACCAATCCCCCTATGAGATACCCCTTTTCCCATGCAAGAATGGCATAAAGGCAGGTACATACGGGTCGAATGTCGGGAGACAATGAAAGAAAAGTGGATGTCGGCTTCTGTCGAACTTGCATGCTGGAAAATCAGCAGCGACCAACTCCGTTCAGCGCTGTCAGCCAATGGCAGAGAGCGCTGATTGGAGTGTTCTGGTGGAGGGGCTGTCCCCCTGACAGAAGACAGCAGCTCAGCAGGGGTGATCACTGAACTAACCTTGCATGGTTAGTACAGCGGCTCCAACCGGTGCTGTCAGTTTTGTTTGCACAAAAAAAACTGTTAGTGTGTACCCGGCTTTAGGCCACGACAGGTGAGAAAGACATCACATGCCTGATGAAGGGGCCCTGCATGGCTCCGAAACGTTGCAGTTTGTTGTGATGTGATCTTCTCAATAAAAGAAAATTTTGGACAAGGATCCATGGTGTGCTGACGAATATATACACTTGCATGACGAATAATCTCCAGTACCCAGCTGGATTTCGTTACAGCACCCTATTACGTGTGAGCCTTTATTGCCAGGAAGGAGTGCGATAAGAAAATTGATCAAGGTGAGAAAGACTAACTGCTCTTGTGATGAGTGCCTGCCACAGCTCCCTTTGTTCTAATAATCCCCAACACAAAGAAAAATTACAGCAGCAGGGGTAGGAGATTGGAAGTAGACGTGCAGTTTGTTTTGTTCTGAATTTCCAAATTAGAATAGTACCGAATTCAAACCAATCCAAAATATTGAGAAAAAAAATTTGGCCGAAATTAGAATTCAAATCAATTCAAATAAATTTCGAATTAGAATAGTTTTTAATTTGTTTTCCAATTTCCAAAGAGAAAAAAAATAGAAGAGAAAATAAAGAAATAGAATAGAAAAAATATAATATAATAGAAAACAATATAACAGAAAATAAAAGAATAGAATATAATAGAGTAAAACAGAACCAAATAGAATAGAAAACAAAAGAACAGAATAGAAGAGAATAAAAAAGAATAGAATAAAATAGAAAAAATATAAAAATCTTCTGAAATTCTAATTTCAAATAGAATAAGTTTGAATTCGAATACATAAGAAAAGAATAGAATAGAAAAAAATAATAGAATAGAATAGTCTATAATAGAAAAGAAAAGAATAGAATTCCATTAACAATAGAATAAAATAATAATGATAAAATTAAGCTGCGCTACTCAAAAAAACATGGTGACAACTTAAAAAAGTGAAAATTGTGACATAATCCCAATGAATAGCTTATCTTATCAATAAATAGCTAATAAATCACAATATAAAGAGTGAAAAAAAGTCCAAAATTTAATAAGGTGTTCATTCAAATTCGTAGAGTGTCTCTCCCGAGTATTAATATCCACCACCACAGAGAAAAAGTGCAAACACCACTGTAAAAAATGCTCCCTAGCCAGCTGATGTAGACCTCCTATTATGAGAGGTCACAATCGCATATGGCTAATACCCAGCCAGGACCTTTATCCGATGAAGGGGATATCCCAATGGGTAGTAAACCCTCCTATCATTTTCAGCCAAGGAAGCTGCCATCTTGGCCTCTGTTTAATCTACAACTGCCATGATGCTGCACATGTGATTAGCTATGACACCAGCCATTGGATGGTTTGACAGTTTGGTTTAGAGCACAACCAATGGGAGTGTTACATTTCCGGCACATGCCGTGACTGGTTTTTAACCTGTTAAATGCATGGGTTTACTACCGCTTTAAAGACTGGGTCCAGAACCCTCCACAAGACTTGCAATGACGCGTTCCTCCCTCTGAGTATTAACACTCTTGGATCCCCAAAAAGAGATAAAACCTCAAACTTTAATAAAACACCACATAGTATTGCACTTACATCAAGCTAGTTTAAAAACATGACAACACAACATCTTGCTTGTCTTGTTTCAGTTATTTGGTGGACCGCGGGATCCACCACTCAAGGCTGCCCTTAGTGCTCTCCGTTGGACTCATCACCAATCATACCACACCCCATTCATCATTCTTCCATTTATTTGATTTGGACTAGTAATTACCAGAGTCATCATCATTCCACATCTCAGGACGGTATATAATTCTATATAAATATTTTTTGTTTTTATCATAGCACTGTTCCTATGCTTATTGATTTGCGCCCCATCACTTGTCTTCTTATTTTAAAAACACATGAATAAAACAAGCCGGCCGGAGGCAACAAGAATGCCCTTCCTTCCGGGATCACATATAGCATGGTGACGTCAGCACGTCGCGCCTCCCTTGGGTGTTTTATTAAAGTTTGAGGTTTTACACTAAAAAAAACGTCACCGCGCTACATGTGGTCTCGGAAGGACGGGCGTTCTTGTTGCAGCCAGCTGGCTCATTTTATTCATGCATTTTTAAACTACCTTGATGTCAGAGCAATAATGTATGGTGTTTTATTAAAGTTTTAAAGTTTCTATTTTATTGTTATATTTATTTACTGTGCATATCTTGCAGAAGGTTTTCTGCTGTATTAGGTTCATTTTTAGTGTGGGTTTCTTCTTTTTATAGTAATAGAATAGAAAGAATATAACCATTTCCCAACTAGTAATGGCGGTGGTCTGGGATTTTTATCGGGACTACGATATTGTGGCGGACAGATCAGACACTTTTTTGGGACCACTGACATTTATAAAGCTAAAAATAGCCACTGATTACTGTATAAATGTCACTGGCAATAAAGGGGTTACACTGTAAGGGGCAATCAAGGGTTTAAATGTGTTCCCTAGGTGTGCTCTAACTATATGGGGGCTGGGCTGGCAGGGACATGACAGATCTCACTGATCCTGATTACAGGGAACAGTAGATTAGTGTCATGCCGCCTGTCAGAACGGGGAACCGTCGTGTTTACATTGGCAGTTCCCTGTTCTTCCTCTGTAGAAGGCGATCACGAGTTGCTGGTGGACATCGAGTCCGCACAGAGCGTGCACCGGGCGTGAGCGTGCAGCGGACATAAGCGGGCAGCGGGAGTGCTCCCGTCTGCAACTGCGCCTGTGCGAGCCGACGCACAATGACGGTGGTTTGCGCAGGAAAG
The DNA here is from genome assembly GCA_018402905.1 of Glandirana rugosa. Classification (NCBI taxonomy): domain Eukaryota; kingdom Metazoa; phylum Chordata; class Amphibia; order Anura; family Ranidae; genus Glandirana; species Glandirana rugosa. The sequence continues at coordinate 805,749 of BLSH010242170.1, forward strand.
CCAACCTGCCACAGTACAACTGCGGCGGCTAGTCGGGAAGGGGTTAAAAAATCAAAATCAAGTGAATGAAAGCTATAGCAGGAGTGCAGCTTTAAAAACTAAAGGCAAAACTTATTTTTTTCGTTTTTGGATAGAGGGAGTAGAACTGTCAGGTTTTTATTGCTGTGTGCTCCCATTGAGGAAGTCACCCTCTCTGTAATTTTTACTATTGAAAGTGAAAGTAAAAGATTACCAAATTTAGGATTTTCCCCATAAGAGGAATAAAAAGGGAAATCTTCCTATGGGGACATTAGTTCTTGTGACCCTGGTGACAACCAGCTTTTCCCTCACTTTGGAGAGATTTCCAGTTCATTCAAACGAGCAATCCGTCTAAAGTGGCGGCGGGGCGGGACTTGTTGTTTTTTCATGCACAGGTTCCTATGATACGTGTTCTAAAAGGTGAACTTAGCCTCTAAAAAGATACAAAAAAAGCTGAATAAGTTAATAAAAATACAAATCAATACTAAATGCAGCACAATAAAACACTGAAAATAGTGCAACCAATACAGTAATGCATTGAACGTAAACCGCATGACGACTAGTTGACAAATTAGGGTAGTGAGTAATATAGGGGAGGAGATGCTGTGGGGTTGTATAAATGCAGATAGAGTGACAAGGGATTCGTACATCTGGGAGGTTTTATTGCTGTTGGTGCCCCCATTACAGAGATTCTCTCTCTCTTTTTGTCCTGTTTAGCGCTATCATCTAAAGTACAAAGTAAAAGAAAATCCCATATTTTGAGTTGTCCCCAGAACAGTAATAGAGGGAAAATCTTCCAATGAGGACGCTGGTTTTGGTGACCCTGATGAGAACCATAGATTTCCACACTTTGGAGGGATTTCCTCACTCTTCCTGTTTTGGTTACTGGACAGGAAGTGAATTGCACACAGATGGCTAAAAAAAGAAAAAAACAAAACAGGCAGGGGTTATCATCCTCCCTTACTCTATCCAAAATGAAACAAACAAGTTCTACCATTAGTTTTACTTTAAAATAACAAAAAAAAAACATTTTTATTCGCCTGCGCTTAGTTCTCTGGGAAAGGAGCGCAGATTCAGTTTCCTGTTATCTATATTTCTCTTCTGTTTCGGCATGATTAATGTGCTCTTTGTTATGCCAAATGTTTTGTTGCTCGCCATAATTTCTCTAATTGATGTACAACTGCTACTGACTTGCTAGTTATTAATGATACATTTTTATCCTTATATCTGACTGCACGTATACGCTGTATTCCTTAAAATTTTTCAATAAAAACTCATTGAAAGGAAAATAAATAAATAAATGTTAAAGTCCCCCTTCCCCCACCCCCACATAAATGCATATAAAAATATCAACATATACATCTGGTGTGCCTACATAAAAATACAATAATTGGGCTCCGTGGGGGCTGGTGCTCCATTTTTTGGGCAAGGGGGGTGGCAAACAAACCCCCCAACCCCCTCCCCACCAGCCCTGTTCTCCAGTCCCGCTCACCCACGCGGCAGCCCTGGTCGCAAGCCCACTCGCCTGCCAGCTCCCGCACTTACCCCATCCAGGTCCCAGACGGCTTCTCCTCCCCGCCAATCTGGCCGCTTCTCCTCCCAGCCAATCCGGTCTCAGGACCCACTTCCTGTCATGGTTGGCTAGGAGGAGAAGTAGGCAGACAATAGCGAATGTTCATTTGCGATTATCACAAATGGGTAGGCTCAGGGCGCAGCGCTCTGTGCCCCGAGCCTACCCTTTTAAAGCCAATTAGAGCCCGTGGCTCTAATCATGTGCTTCATAAAAAAAAACTGTATAGCTCTATGCGTCAGGTGCCCTGTACGGAGATGAAAGTGGATGGAAACCATAAAAAGAAACATTTTACTGACACATACAGGAGAGCATTTCAAGTCATCTGTGCCCAGTTTTGCCATGAAGAGTTAATCCAACTCGGAATAATGCTCTTATCTTTTTTCAGTAGGAAAAAAAAACAACTGAGGGAGAAATAGGAGACCTTTCATCCCGTGCTGTGTGACTGACAGGTCATATTCTTATCTCCTGCATGGAGCAAAAAGAGCCTCACACTCCCCCCTCCCATCTCTCCCAGCTCTCAGTATAGAGCTAGGTGGGAAGTCTTGTGACATCACAACTCCACCCACCGAGCTCCAGCAAAGAGAGACACCCACTGATTTCAGTGTTTTGCAATGCTGCAACTGTTGAAAAGGGTGACGTTTGCAAGGTAAGGATACATGCAGGAGACTTGCATGTACAAATACATTAATACAGTGCCATTATTTTATACTGAGTGAGTGGTGGGTTTACTTCCACTTTAAGGGTCAGCCGCATAGAGATTAGGGGGGCGGCGCCCTTGCGCCCCTTATGGATGGACTGCTGCTGATTGGGCTACATATTTAGCTATTGCCATACATGTCTCATTGAAAGCAATAATTCTAGAACTATTATTCATGGTTTACTTGCTAACTTTTAAAGTGTGGCCTTTGGACCAAAGTTTGTTGTCACTTCATGGGCGCAAGAAGTTTTAAAGCTGCATTCACACTACAGCGTTTTGAATTGCTGGCACATTTGCTACGAATCTGCTTGCGATTTGACAGCGCCGATGTGTCAAATCAACAAATCGTGGGACTCGCATTTGAGATGCCATTCATTTGAATGACACCTCAAATCGCGGTGCAATTGTCGTGCGATAAATCATGCTGCAATTGCGGCAACCCGCATCATGGAATGCATGTCACCCCAAAGTAGCTCCTGAACTATTTTTGGGCAACATGCGAGCCGCGATTCAGGTCGCCGCAATTGCCACACGATTTATCGTGCGAGAATCACAGCAGACCCGCATCACAATTTGAGGTGTCATTAAAATGAATGGCATCTCAAATGCGAGTCCCGCAATTTGTCATTCACACATCGGCGCTGTCAAATCGCGGGCAGATTCGCTGCAAATATGCCTGCGATTCAAAACACTGTAGTGTAAATGCAGCCTAAGACTTGACATATTTTGTTTTATATTTTACAAAAATAAAAACTGGGTAATACATTGTGTTTGTGTGCACTAAAATTAGCTCTAGTGTATGTACTACTGAAAATATGTGATTGATAAATTGTTGCACTAATATTATGTGGCATAAAAAATCCAACTACCACCATGTTATTCTTCGGGGTCTCTATTTTCATAAAGAATATAATGTTTTGGAGGTTTTAACTAATATTGAGACATTTAAAATGTACATTTTAACATGTGTGCAAATAAAAAAAAATGCAAGAACCCCCTAGCAGCAAAAGGATTTTTGGCTATTCATTTTTATCTTGTTTTTTTTTTTTTTTGCCATAACTTGCACATTAGGTTCTGTGAGTTCTGTATAAAATGTCTTAATGAAAACCAAACATCCACAGTAATCAGCCACCCCTCTGTCAGCATTCCAGCTTCCTACCTCATGAAAACATTGCAGATTTTTTTGGCATCCCCGGTCATTAATCAGTGATGTCTATATTACTAATGATCACTTATCACTTTTAATATCTGCTATAAAAAGTAACACACACCTTTCTCCAACACAACCACACACCTAGTGTATTTAAAATTCACCAACGCTTGGATTGGGATCAGGATCCTGGTGAATGTTTACTATAATATTATAATATTATCAATGATTTAAAGAGATCATCGATAACACATCTTCACACCCAGTCCAAATGTATAAAGAGAGAAAAACATCTAAATCTCACCCTTTGGAACACAGTGACTATATCCTATACACTTCGTTTGCAAGTATGAGAATTTCGGGAAGCAGCAATATAACTATCCTGGCAATGTTTGTCTTTCTAGCAGGTAAGATATTTATTAACGTAATTTAAAGAACTGTGTTTAAATGCATAGTTTATATGAGGTCTTAGTGGAGTTCAGTACATTTCTTGTATCCTTTGCCTCCTGGTTGTCTGAAAAAATATTTTTTTTCAGTGGGCCTAAATTGGAAAACTTGAATGGTTACAGTGTTAAAGCGTAACTAAAAGAAAAATGTTTTAATTTTAGATTTAGGTTATGGGGTTAGAAGCGCTATTAGGTTTTTATTGCTGCTTGGTATGTATGTTATATGTTCCGCGCAAACAGATGAAAAATATATTTTAATCTTAGAGCTGCTGCCTCCACCGAACTCTACAAGAAGTGTAGTTAGATAATATGACGAAATTAAGGTGGGTATGGCGCTGCTCTGTTGTAATCTAATTGGTTTGCAATTACTCTCGTATAATTTCCAGGATGCTGGTAAGTATAATATTAGGGGATAAATGCTGTATGGATCTGTTGGGCCTGATTTTCTTAGGCTGGCACCATTCAAGGGCGGGCCAAATGAATGTGTGTGAATCAGAAAATTAAATTCATTAATCAAAAATGTATTAATCAAAAATGTGTATGTTTTTATGGTGTGAAAATGAATGTGCTGCGAACAAATCAATATAAATCAATGTAATATAAACCATAAGGTTAAGCATCAATTAATGTGCAAAACAATACATGTGACAAAAAGTTATTTCATCTGGTTACCAATACATATAAAGTGCAGAAGTGCCAGGGAAAAAGTGCTAGATTTATTTTACAAAAGTTTTTTTTATGTGCAACAAACAGTCTCATATTGCTTAATTCAGCGTGAAAAGAGTTCTGTTTATTCCTAAAATAGTAGTGCTCTCTCCACTGGGCGTGCAATATATCTCCACCGTGACAATTAATCTCCACTCCACACTGTGTGCTAAGTGTTCCCCTCTAGACACTGCAAAGGTGAGGCCACTCACCAGAGAGCGTCCCCCACTGAAGGGGCGCACGCTTTAGCAGGATTACAGCACCTGCTGTGCTTTACCGTCAGAAGAACGCTCCCCGCTGGAGGGGTACACACTCAATGGAGTTATAAGAAGGCTGCTGTACCTCGGACCAAGCGGAGGTGGTGAGGTACAGCAGCCTTCTTATAACTCCATTGAGTGTGTACCCCTCCAGCGGGGAGCGTTCTTCTGACGGTAAAGCACAGCAGGTGCTGTAATCCTGCTAAAGCGTGCGCCCCTTCAGTGGGGGACGCTCTCTGGTGAGTGGCCTCACCTTTGCAGTGTCTAGAGGGGAACACTTAGTACACAGTGTGGAGTGGAGATTAATTGTCCCGGTGGAGATAGATTGCACGCCCAGTGGAGAGAGCTCTACTATTTTAGGAATAAACAGAACTCTTTTCACGCTGAATT